>ML781106.1:2017523-2040735 GCA_009831015.1 Picea engelmannii | reverse complement strand
TCTCAATCTCGTTTTCATCGGTCTCGCTACTACAAGCTGCTGAATCAATATTATACTTCTTATATCCAGTGCACTAGAGGTCCCTGGTTCGAAACCCGCGGGCCAAACTGCTGGATTTGTTACCGTTTGAAATTAATTTCTTTGAATGGAAACGTGCAGGCGAATTAGCTGCAGCACTAGATAAACGAGAATTCACCAAGGAAGAACCAGACGAAGGCACTGAATTAATATTACCATGATCCACGGTGCGTATTTCCATTTTTCCAAGTACGGCTTTATTAACCGGAGCTTGTTGTTGTTCTTCTGTGCGGAGCCGGTGCCAATTGCTGGATGGGTAGCACATGACCTCTCCATCCATCCTTATCCATGACCTCTCTTGGGTGGGTAGCACATGAAAGGTTTCAAGGAAGGATCCTTCCTACCCCATTTGACCTCTTTTGGGTGGGTAGCACAGGAAAGGTTTCAAGGAAGGATCCTTCCTACCCCATTATTTGACCTCTCTTGGGTGGGTAGCACATGAAAGGTTTTAAGGAAGGATCCTTCCTACCTCATTTGACCTCTTTTGGGTGGGTAGCACATGAAAGGTTTGAGGGAAGGATACTTCCTACCTCATTCAAGTCACATCGTGTTAATAAGGAGAGTTTAACTTTTATTATCAATTTTTTTACTAACACCTTTGTCCTTTCACATGGATAAGCTCGAAGGGAGACTTTCGTCGCTTCACATGGACACATGGATAAGCTCAAAGGGAGACCCTCTAGTCTCTCATTTTCTTTGCTCATTGCACTCTCTTCATTTTTTGTCTCCTCCATTTCTAAGTGGCCTCTCTATCTCTCATGCCTTTGGTTCCACGAATTCGTTTTGATGCTTCTCCCCACCCTATGCATGCGTTGCCATTACTATGGTTCATAGTTGTTGTCATTGTTATTTAGAAAATAAAATTGGTTCATACTTGTTGTCATTGTTATTTAGAAAATAAAATCGAATGTCTTCAACCTTGTGTAAAGGAAAGACAAATATAAAAGTGTCGAGGGTAGTACCTTACATGTTGGATGCATAAATCTTGGTTGTAGAGCAATGTTGGATGCATATGAAGTTAGAGGAGGTGAACACATCCTATTGATACATGGGGACATGTTATGTCATCTTGGACATCTCCAAGCTTGGGAGGCAAGCACACACTTTAACCTTTCTCGTCTCTAATCTTTGGTCATTAAGCATATTGCAAAGTGCTTTGGGACATCAAATATTAAACATATTGCAACATTCCAAGTAGTGCTTTGGGACATCAAATATTAAACATATTGCAACGTTCCAAGTAGTGCTTTGGAACATCAAATATTTAAAGTAGCAATTGGGTTATATTCCCCCCACTCGTCCAATGACAAATGTCCTCCCTATTTCACTAGCAAATATAACCCCAACTATACAAGAATCAAGAATCAATGGCTATTGCTTACCCAAAAGCATATAACCCCAACTATAGAAGAATCAAGAATCAATGGTCATTGCTTACCCAAAAGCATATAACCCCAACTATACAAGAATCAATGACCATTGCTTACCCAAAAGCTTAATTTCTCTATTTTCAACATGATTTCATATTTTAACACTTTACATTTATATTAAAATAATGTTTTAGAAATATATTGACAAAATTTCAAATAACATAACTTAATTTACAATGTTAATTAGGATTAAAAGGACTATATGATACTAGATTCCAACTACTCCATTTTATACTTTGCGATTTGATAATAACACTTTTTATAAAAAAAAAATGAAACAATTGAAATTATTTATCTTTGTTTTTTAAAGTAGTAGTTTTATGTAGTCTAAAGATAAAAGTTAAAGTAATTATGAAACACTTGGAACTTGTAATAATGTATTACTTATTCATAGCTTAAAAACAAAGGAGAAATGAAAATGTGCATAAGATTTTTTGATAAACACCATGTAAGTAGTTTTTGAAACGTTTAACGTTTAGAGTGGACACTCCACCCACCATCAAGGACTAGAAGCTTTAAGATGACAAAACATAGTGGTGATGAATAGTATTTAAATGACATGATTAGAAGATTACAATTGAGGAGAAAAAACGATAATTTAATAAAATAATGAAATAGTCATTATATTTGAGACCGTTATTATTATTATTCCTATGGTTTCCATAATTTGCTTCTAATCCTTGTCTTCCTTATTCAAAATATTTTCTTAATGTGAGTCTTCTCATCTTTCTAATTGCTTTAATCTCCTATCATTTTTCATTGTTTTCATTATAATACTTCCCTCTATCCTTCTTATTCACTTCTCCTTTCTCTATCTTTAATATTTTTCCTAATTTCCTCATCTATTAGTTTTTCCTTTCATTTCCTTGATTGTTATACATATTCTTACTTTTCTTCATTACCCTATTATATTTTTAATCATTACAACCTTTAATTTATTATTTATTATTTTTTTGCATCGTTCCCTTTTCTTACCTTAATTGTTACATTGTTCTTTAATATATTATTTTAATATCTAAATTGTATATTATTATTATCATTATCTTAACATCATTGTTACAACATTTGTTATTGTTTTCTACCTCGTTTCCTTTTTCTCACCTCAACAACCATATTGCTCTAATATATTATTTTAATATCCGATTTTATATCTCATTCTTAATAATTGTCTCAAATATAATGACTACTTCATTATTTTATTAAATTATATTTTTTTCTCCTCAACTGTAATCTTCTAATCCCGCCTTTTAAATATTATTCATCGCCACTCTATTCTAGCATCTTAAAGCTTCTAGTCCCTGACAATGGGTGGAGTGTCCATTGGAAACGTTGGACGTTTCGAAAACTACTTACACAATGTTTATCTAGAAATCGTATGCACAGTGTAAATTGAAGTCTTCAAAACATTTTTAAAAAATTGATGAATAAAATTTTTATTTTATTAGTTCTATCCATAACACTCCAAAATATGACCAAACTATAACACACTTGTTTTTGTAGATTTTTAAGTAAGAAAGTGTCAAAGTTATCTAATATCACCTAATTAGTTTTAACTTGATGATGATGTTATATCTATACAGATGATTATGTAATCTTTAGAAAAAGATGTAGATTTTGCACCTACTATATGAAAGTTAAAACAAATGGTATTATAATAAATGATGTGGAGGTGGTTTCTTTTACTCTTTGAAATTTTATGGGGAATTTTCTGAACATGGAATACAATATGAAACCTCCTACATAACACTTAGCTATTTAAACCAGTCTACTAAGTTGTTTACTAAGCTAAACATGATTGTTTTTATATATAATCCTCTAGTTATAGTTAGACGTATTTATAAAAATAAAATAGTAACTACATAGAAACCTTTTGTATATTGTAGAATAAGTGTGAAAATCTAGACATAGCTATGGAAAAAAATTCCACTTTGGTAATGGAAAATGATCAAGCCCTTTTCAAAATTTTGGAAAAAAATTGTTTTTGTACAAGTGATAACCGATGAAGTCCAAAGACATTGACATAATGTTTAAGATAGATTTATGTTATGCATAATGATCAATGCCAAAGCTTTTCACTGTATTTATGAAAAAAGTTGAAAGGTTTGAGATAGATTTATGCTATGCATAGTGATCGATGCCAAAGTCTTTTGCTATATTTATGAAAAAAGTTGAAAGTGTCCTTACATAAAAGATTGATCTTAAGATAGATTTATGTTGTGCATAGTGATCAATGCTAAAGCTTTTCATTGAATTTGTGGAAAAAGAGTTGAAAGTGTCCTTACATAAAAGATTGGAAAAATAAAGTAAAATAATTTTGTTGTCATTTACAAACTCAATACTTATTCTTATACGACACACTTGCAAATCTAAAGCCTATGGACATTAAGAGATTATTTTCAATATTTACCACCAATTAAATAGGTTAGAATCCTCCATTATTTCAAAAGATTATTTGCAATATTTAGCTCAGAGAAAAAGGGATCATAGGGAATTGAAAATATTGTTTTGTATCATTAACCTACCACATACTTGCTATAAATGCGAGAGATTCTTTAAACTACTTACAACTATTATTTTAAAACATTTTTAGGAAGCAAGTATAAATACTTTTGCTACAAATTTCACTTATTTTTATATTTTTTTTCTCACAAATAAATTTAATAATAAAATTAACACATTAACTTATTTTAACATATTACAATTGAGAAAAAAATAATTTTTAAATAAACATAAAATATTTTATTTTCAAATAAGTAAAATTAATATCTATTTTTCATTTTTTACACAATTTTAATTTATATTTGATACTATCAAGATTAATTAAAGAAACTTAGTTAACTTAGGACATGTATATGTCAAATCAAAAGGATATGTATGAGCTTATATCATTATCACTACCGCACATTAAAGATGAAATGAAGGTGACAATAGAATTCAATTTTCATGTTAACGAGAGAGGGAGATAATATTTGCAAGAGAGTTAGAATATAAATGAAATGACCCTTGTATCGACCTTTGACTATTTGATATGAGAAACCAAACCATTCGAATTTCAAATAACCTCTTTTGTGTATGAATAGGCATTCTCTATCGAACCCGTTTTGGTTGTCGTCCAACTATCAAGGATATCAAAAAACCAGAAAGGATATCAAAATAATTAATGTAGGCGCTATCAACATAGACGGAGGAAATTGAGTTTTGATTTTGATGTCGACTTTGGTGAAATCAGGGAAGTGAATCTAACAAGCTCACATACTTCATTTCCATTTTTAGTTCTTAAAGTTTTTCAGATTTCTATCACATTACCATTTTGGATTTTCACTATGTCGTTATGTGGTTTTTGTTGTGTAGCCGAAGCTAAACAAGAACAAGTGGAGCAATTGCAATGATTAAACAAGACGAATAATACAACAAACATACATAAAATTGACACATTGAGTTACGTGGTAAAACCCTTCTTGTTAGGGAAACCTCCATGGGGTAATAATAATCGGTATGTTCTTATTGTTCAAGGGAGAAGTTTACAACAACCACTAAATGCAGGCGTCCAAATGATACATTCAACCATTCGACCTAACCTCCATTCAACCTTTGCCTCTACGGGTTTACATGAATATAAACCAAATTTCACACAATGTGCACTCATTCCAAATTGGTAGATTTGGTTTAACAAACTTCTACAAAATAGGAGCCATGAAATCTGCCAATATCTGCAATATCTTGGAAATTAGTTGGCATATTCAACAATCTCCACCTTGACAACAATTTACTTGATATATCATGCCCAATTTATTCATCACCTTCCCAACAAGCCAAGAGAAGCCTAGCACCAATTCAACTTCTCTAATAGTATTGGTTTTGTGAAAATGTCTGGACAATTTTCCTTTGTATGGACTTTTTCAAGAGTCACTCCACCTTCATCTACAATCTGTCTTACAAAATGGTATTTAATAGGAATATGTTTTGGCTTACTGTGATAAGTTGAATTTTTAGGCAAGTGATTAACACTTTAACTATCGCATAGTAGTTTTACCTTGTCATGAATCCTTCCAAACTCACCCAACAAACCTTTTAACCAAATTGCCTCCTTGCAAGCATGTGAAGCAACTATATATTATGCCTTTGTAGTGGATAAAGCAACAATGTTTTGAAGCTTTGACATCCAACTGATAGTTCCACCTGCAAGAGTAAAGACATATCCTAAAGTTGACCTTCTCTTGTCCAAATCACTTGCAAAATCTGAATCAACATATCTGCAGACTAAATCACTACCATTGTTATAAGTAATACAATGATTACTTGTGCCCCTCAAATACTAAAGCACCCATTTCACTGTTGCCCAATGCTCTTTTCCTGAACTTTCCATGTATATGTTGACAACACCAATTGCATATGAAATATCTGACCTTGTACTCACCATTGCATACATCAAACTTCCTACTGCATTAGCATTCGATACATGAGACATATATTCCTTTTCTTCATCTGTACTAGGACATAAAATTGAAGAAATATTGAAATGGGAAGCCAAAGGGATTGAGACTGGTTTCACATTGTTCATACCAAACCTCAAAAGTATTTTATCTACATACTTCTGTTGTGATAACCATAGCTTGCCATTTTTTTTTGTCTCTGAATATCTCCATTCCCAAGATCTGTTTTGTTGCTCCTAGATTTTTCATATCAAACATCCTAGCCATTTGAGTCTTTAACCTATTGAGCTTTGTCATGCTCTTGCTTGCTAAAAGCATGTTGTCAACATAAAGCACCAAAATAATGAATATGCCATTATCAAACTTTTTAAAATAGACACAATGATCATACTCACTCCTTGTATAATTCTGTCTTACCATGAAAGAATCAAATTTCTTGTACCATTGTCTGGGAGACTGCCTCAGACCATACAATGACTTCTTGAGTCTGCAAACAAACATTTTCTTGCGATCTTGAACAAACTCTTCTAGTTGTTCCATGTATATTTCCTCATCTAAATCTCCATGTAAGAATTTTGTGTTAACATCTAGCTGCTCTAACTCCAGATCAAGTAATGCAACTAATGCTAACACAACTCGAATTGAAACAAGCTTAACAACCGATGAAAAAATCTCATGAAAACCAATACCGTCTTTCGTAGAATATCCTTTTGCAACTAGTCTTTCTTTGTACCTTTCAATCTTATCATCAACACCCCTCTTCAGCTTAAAGACCCACTTGCAACCTACAGTCTTCCTGTCTTTTGGGAGTTCTATCAAGTCCCATGTTACATTCCTCTCTAACACATTCATTTCCTCTTTCATCACTTCTTTCCATTTTTCACTATCAGACACATCCATTGCTTCCCGATAGCAAGTAGGTTCCTCATCATTAGTAATCAAAGAAACAGAGGAAACAAAATCATCATACCTTCTAGGATGATTTCTGACCCATGTAGATCCACATTTTGTTGATTATTATCTTCTTCCACATTTCCTTCTGCAGGAACTTCTTCATGAACATCTTCAGAAACTTCTTTGTGTTCATTGTCTTCTATAGATAAACAAGTTTCAAACTGTATTTGTTGAGATTGTGGTACTTCTTCCTGTTTCACTTGAACATCTACATCTGATTTAATGAGTGATGATTCATCAAATATAACATCTATGTTAATGGTGTTTTTGTGGGAATTAGGGTCCCACAACCTGTATCTCTTAATACCATCACCATACCCAACAAAGATAAGTCTTTTTTTTTATTTTGGATCTAATTTAGAATGCTAATGTTTAGGAATAAGAGCATAGGCCTCACAACCGAAAGCTTTGGGATTAGAATAATCACAAGGGTGACATGTCCATACCTCTTATGAAATCTTACATTCTATTGTTGTTGATGGCGATCGATTTACCAGATAACAAGTTGTAGAAATTGCTTATGCCCACAATTCCTGCTGCAACTTGGCATTACTAAGCATGCTCCTTGCTCTTTCTAGAAGAGTCTTATTCATGTGTTTGGAAACACTGTTTTGTTGAGGAGTATAGGCAGTGGTTTTATGCCTATCAATTCCAGACTCCTTGCAATAGTTCTCAAATTCCATTGATGTAAATTCACCACCATTATTTGTTCTTAAACATTTTATTGACTCGTTTGTACTCTTTTCAACTAAAGCTCTAAACTGCTTGAAAAGAGTAAAGACATCAAATTTTCTTTTTAACATATAGACCCACACATTCCTAGAGAAATCATCTATAAAAGTGACAAAATATGATGATCCTCCATACTAAACAATAGGAGATGGTCCCCAGACATCTGAGTGGATGTAATCAAGGATACCTTTACTTGTGTGCCTTCCCGTTTTAAACTTATGCCTACTCTGTTTTCCATAAATACAATGTTTGCATAAATCTAAATTCAAAGACTTTAAACTAGGAAGTAACTTACAATCTACCAGTACCTTAAGTCCTTTCTCGCTCATATGACCCAAACGTTGATGCCATAGTCGAGCAGAATCATTGGCGTTCTCAGATACTATTGTTGCTTGATCTGACTCAGTTCTTCCTTCTAGCTGATAAAGATTATCAATCCTCTTAGCCTTCATGACCAGAAAGATGCCTTTGTAGACCTTCATAACTCCACCTTGAACTGTACACTTATATCCTCTATAATCTAGGACTCCCAAAGATATTAGGTTCTTTCTCAACTCAGGTACATGTCTCACATCAATTAATGTATTTACATAACCATCATACATTTTAATTCGAATGCTACCAATTCCAACAATTTTACAGGAAATATCATTTCCCATATAAACAATTAGACTGGTAAGAAAAGAATCAGTGTCTTTGCAAACACATGTGATTGGACGCACCAGAATCTAATAACCAATGTTGATCATGGCGTCAAGCATTACTAATTGACAAAACCCCATCAGTCATACATGAACCTGAACCTAAAGATGAACTTATTTTTGTTGCATTTTCTTCCTTTGTTTTTTTTGTAGAGTCTTCTTTGGAGGCATGTTGTCGTTTCAAACAATCCTTCTTAAGGTGCCCAGATTTGTCACAGTACCAACACTTAAGCTTACTCTTCTTTCATTTTGACTTTGATCGAGAAGTACCTCTTTGATTCTTCCCTCTTTCTTTAGATCGACCTATGACATTTGTGGGCAGATTCAGAGAGGGTAAAGTTCAGATTCAATGGATTGTTTTGAACAACAAGAAGGTTGTCCTAAAACAGCGAGAAAAAATAGTTTGAAAGTACCCAAATATAGTGCCCAACAAGAGGTCAAATGAAAGGCATGTTGGTCAGCCCATAGAACCTCAGAAAATATTGAGGGGAGGGGCGATTTAGGAGGAGAAACGAGCTCGCAAACATGCTTTGCCATTCATTAAAATCACCCCATTATTTCAAAATCAAAATCAGAGCCCATACGAGATTGAAGTGAATCTCTCAATAGTGTATAAACCTGAAAAATCAAGAGAAATCGTGAGATTGAAGCGAATCTCTCGATAGTATATAAACCTGAAAATTCAAGAAAAATATGAAAGGAAAAACGAGCTAGCGACCATGCTTTCCAGAGGAAGAGCTCGTTTCTCCTCCATAAGACGCGATATCCAGAGCTCGCTTAATGTTGGTAATAGTATTGCACATTCCAAGTTACGACTTAGATAAACACAATATATGTATATTAGTATTGTTACAATGAACACAAAATGAAACATGTATGAGACACAAGTAGTGCACTAACAGGAAAATATGCTAGATAAGTTTTAGTTACAAAAGAAATATACATATTCTGTGTAAATATTTCTCATTCACAGCACAGTTTTGCAGAAGGAAGATTTACGAACTATTTTTTCCTACCATGGTCGTCTTAGTTCCTTCATTGAAGTATTTGAATATTAGGTTTAACGAATTTGAGGGTCCTTTTCCATCAAAGCTGTTTGATAAGGGTTTGGAATTCATATTCGTAAAAAACATGTTCTAGTATGCGATCGCTCCAAGTGTAGGGAACTCTCATGCCTTTGTCGTGGTTCTTGCTAACAACAATTTAATATGACGCATGCCTCCTGATCAAGTTAATATGATGCCTACCTCCTGATTTGCTAAGATATCCAATACACACAAGGCACATTGAAAAAGTTTTAATATATTTAATCCCTTCATCTTAAGAGAATCCTTTGGAAACTAACTAGACCTACTATGTTTCAACACTTCCACACCCATTTACATCTGACAAGTTTTCTTCTAGACATGCTTTGCTGAGACTACACTGCAAAGCATGTCGCATTGTGTTTGCGAACAATTGAGTTGTAGAGATTGCATGGTATCTCAGTCCAAATCTCTTGGAGTTAGGACTAGATCCAGGACTAGGACTCTTGCTCTACAAAAGAAAGAAAACAAGTCTCCTCTTGATCCCCCAAAGTCTTCTAAAATCTGTAGCATTAGACAGTTACAGAAAACATCATATATTGAACTCTACAACAAAAGGCTTGAGAAAGTATGCATGTCTCCATGTTCTGCAATCCAAATTGGGCAGCATAGGAGTTTGAAAAACAGAGGCCTACAGTTGCAGTGTAGTGATTCAGGAAGGGGACATTTAAGGGAAGAAGACCAATCTGCATTTATGGTTGCAGAAGAACCTAATTCTAGAAAGTCAAGTTCCAAGCTGAGAACATCCGAGGAAACCAAAACGGTATGTATAATTTATAATATTTACATTACTGAAACTTTGTGAATTTTCATTCACTATAGTGAATTTTCATTCACTATAGTGAATGTTTGACTTCTAGTTTGTTATAATGTTTCCATCACTGAATCATGGTAGTTTTCATTCATTGCAGTGATTATATGCATGATAATATTTGTGAAGGAAACATATAGAAGCCATGACCATATTCTATGTATCCCAAAACAATGGCTCTTGGGCATTTTCAACCACTACAATCACTATGCTAGGTGTTTAATCTTTGCCACTGCTTCCTATGGTTCAAATAATATTTTCAGTCTCATAGTCTTTTCTCAATAATGTACCCATCTCCATCTTGTTCCAAGGTTTGTGATATGATATATGTCTACAGGTATCAATTTGAAATGTAGATCATTTTCGTGACTTTTTGTTGTCAAAGAATAGATGAAAATGATGGAAACCAGATTTACTTGAAAGCATAAACAACACATTTTCTAAATGGTAACCAACTTAATGAAAAAATACTGCACCACATCAAGCCATTCATTTAGTAGAAGTTTCAGTTGCAACTCAAGAGAAGTCAAACATAAAATATTTGGTCGTTAGTTGGTTCACATTGAATTTTGTATAAATGAGAAATTGGAATCAATGGATAGTGAAACTCAATCGTTTTTACTTGTCAATTTAGTACAAAATCTTGTTGATATTATGGTAGTTGCGGGAGGTATTAACCTCCACATGTAACCCTGACGAGAATAGAATATTTCAGGAAGCAAGAAGAAACCCTAAAGCATTGGACATAACCCTAGAAGACAAGTCAGCTAAAGGAAATATTTAATATTAAATGTTTAGCCTCCAGAATGAGAAGTCGGCCCAGACAACTCAGGAAAAATAGTATAAATAAAGGACGTCAGAGCTCATTTTGAGGAGACAGCTCGAAACTGCAGAAATATAGAAGTGCGCACTGCAGAAACTGGGTAAGTGCGCAAGTCTGGGGAGTAGCTGCGATTGCAACTACTGTAATCTGTATTCTCGGTTTAGGCTAGGACTTTCTATTGGTTATGGTTTGGACTTTCTACCTTGTGTGCTAGTTCTAGAGAGAGGTACGCTACATTGATTGGCTATTATGCCTAGGGTTTGCTTCCAGAATCATTCTCTGTCAAGGTTAAGGTGCTCAGGGGTGGCTTCGGCCTATGGTTGGGTGACAATATTGCTATATTGTCTATGGTTAAACGAGCACATCTATTATTTCTAACAGATTATGGGCCCACACTATCTTCAAAGAGTCTAATCACTGGAAGATAGATTGGGAGGATTTGCTCAGTTACAGTTGCAGTTGCAGTCAGTTTTTACTGCAGCAACAAAACCCTAACCCTCTTGTTGAGGCACCTTAAGTGAAGAGATTGACCTAATTTATGGATATCCTAGTGCGCCCTAACCCAAGGCACCTCATGGTACTCCAAGCAAGCTAAGACGCCAAGTTTGAGTTCTTGGTCAAAGTCAATGGTTGACCAAGTCAAAGCATTCATGACTTACTCTATGAAGTCAGAAAACAAGTTAGAAGGGGCTTCTAACTTCATAGCATGGAAGACAAGGATTGATCTCATCCTTGCCAAGAATAAAGTGTTGGATATCATGAAAGGAAAGATCGTGGAACCACAGTTTGAAGAAGGAAAAGAGAAGGAACCTCAGAACGTTGCGGTTATGGAGAAGTTCAAAGACAATGACATCAATGCCATGAGTATCATAGTGGACTTTGTAAAAGACCACTTGATACCCTGCATCTCTCATCTTGACTCATCTAAAAAGATGTTCGATGCCCTAACTAACCTCTTCTCAGTCAGAAACATTGGACAAGTAATGAGTCTGAAGAATGAGCTATGTGACATGAAAATGAATGATGATGACAGCATAACATCATACTTTGTGAGAATATCTCAGTTAAGAGATCAACTACAAGCTATTGAAGAAACCATTTCAGAGAAGGAACTAGTAAATATAGTACTCAATGGTCTTCCCAAGACATGGGATGCATTTGTCGCAAGCATGAACACAAGAAAGGATTATCCCACATTTGAAGAACTTTGGACTTGTTGTGCACAAGAAGAATCAAGGATTAATGCAAAAGAGAAAACCCAAAAGAAATACGATGATTAAGCTTTCACAGCAAGGTTCAAGAATTTCAGGAATAAGAAGAAGTTTGGCTCAAGGAAGAAACCAAATCAAGAAAAGGATATGTCAAAGATACAATGCTTCAACTGTCGAAAATATGGTCACTACAGAAACCACTGTCCTGAATTAAGAAAAAGGAAGAAAACAGATGAAGCAACAATTGTCGAAGAAAGGGAACCCTCAAAGAAGGCCAAGCAGGATAAAACARACTTCTTCTTCTAAAACAAGGTAACAATATTCTTCATAGTTCTTGTACATACCATGTTTACATAGTTTCTGTACATATCTTGCATATCTATTTCTTAGAAGATAAGATGTTCAAGAGAAACAATACCTATGGAAGAATAACAAGATAAGGATTGCTATCACGATGACTACAAGTCAAGCAATACACATGAAAAGATGAAGTACATTGACAATCCTTGGTAACAATTCCTGTGGAAGCTATTACATAAGTAACAACTGCAAGATAAAGCCGAAATCACAATCAAACTTGAAGAAACCCATAAGAAGTCAAAACAAAAAGAAGTCAGCAATCAAGAGGAAATTAGAAAAATACTTGTGACACTTTGCAGAAGGCAATAAAGATGCAGACGGAAGCGTGGACTCTCTTAGATGGAGGGAGCTGATTACAGAATTCCAAAAGAAGAGCATGCATTCACGTACGAAGCAAGGATTAGGAGGGGGATAATCCTAAATGATATGATCCATTGAGGATTATGAAGTATCTATCCATGTTCCCTATGAAAGTAGCAGCCATGAAAAGCAGCACGTGTTCAGTTTAAATCTAGAAGAAGTCTTTTTCGAAAAGAAGCCTTAAAGTATCCTTGGTCGTCCATCTACATCCATGATCCTATGATGAAAGGAAAAAAGTTGGAATCTTCAGGGCATGGAATCTATAGAAAAACTCCATGGACCCAAGAGCTAGAGAGAAACATGAGGAAGAACATGAAGATTCCAAGAGAGAAAGAAAATCCAGAACAACTAGTTATTATACCGAAAATCACAAGACTACCACGTTGGTTTGAACCCACTAGAAGCAATCAAGCAAAAGAAATGGAAGTTATGATGAAGAACAGTATATGTAAGAAATTGTGAAAAAGGATTATGAATGGAAGCATTGCAAGATTCATAACTAGAGGTTCTTCCAGAAGGAGGAGAAGACTATGATAACAACTTGTTCCCGTAAACCAGATACACCTCTATCTGAGTTATTATATCTCTTGCAGTATTCATGGATTGAAGTTTACATCAGTTGGTTGTAAAAGACTGTTCTCCCAATAAATCATTTGAGGAAGAAGCTTGTGTAAAGCAATCTCAAGTTTTTGAGGTATACCAGAAAGAGACCCATGTATGCAGATATAAGAAGACCTTGTATAGATTCAAACAACTTGATGCAGAGTATCTCATATACAGCAAAAGCATGGTGAAAATTTTCTATAACAGAGGCAGTGTATCAAAATAGTTACTCAGAAGTCTGGGATGATGGATTGCTAATCCATGGCAAACTCTCTTGATGACAGAAGAAGTGCTACTTGAATATGTTTTAGTTTGAGCCTTGACACAAAGTGCTAAATTCGGCCATGATATATTGTAATGATCAAGAGCTATATGAAGCCTTCAAAGAAAACCAGTGTTCCATGACAGACTGAAGCAAATTGAGATCAAGCATTACATTCTCTGTGATGATGTCCAGAAAAGAGAAGTGGTTCTCCAACATATATCTCCACAGATGAGCAGATAGCAGATATTTTGGTAAAAACCTCTGTCCAAGTTGAAAAGTTTAAAAGCCTCGTGGAGACGACTTCCTTATTGAAATTACTCCCAGGTTGGGAGGGAGCACTGATGTGTTATTGATTTATGGACAGTCATTTTTTTCAGTTCGAAAAATGGTCCAGGATGAGCAGTTCCTTTTCAGTTCAAAAAGTAGTTTGAGATTTCTGACGGACATGCATTTCCAGTTCGGAAAGTAGTTTGAGATTTCTGACGGACATGCATTTTCAGTTTGGAAAATTGTCCAGATCGGACGGTCATTTTCGTAATGAAAATGGTTCGATAGATTGTTGATGTACGATAGACAGTGATTTCCCTTGTGGCCAGTGTGGGGGAATGGTCTAGGACAATCATTCTTCTTGGCAGTCACTCTCAGTAGTGGTCAAGTAGAATGGTCTGCCTCGTCGGGCAGTCATTCTTTCAAAGTTCACAGTTGTGAGCAGTTTCGAAGAATGGTCCATTTTGGAGGTTGCTGCAAGATAGTCATTTCGTTAGGAAATGGTCCGAACAATCATTCCCTAGGGTAGACTCATTCTCTCCAGGTTGCACTTTGTTTAGTGCCAGAGGAATGGCCCAGTTAGGTGAATGGTCCAGGTTCAGCAATCAGGGATAGGCATTCCCTAGGGCAGACTCATTCTCTCCAGATTGCACCATGGTTAGTGCCGGAGGAATGGCCCAGTTAGGTGAATGGTCCAGACTCAAAAATCAGGGACAGTTATTCTTCTATGCTTGAGAAGAATAGTCCAGATAGCCCATGGCTGATGTTTTACTTTCTGAGGGCAGATACTCTTCCAGATCTCACAAATGTGAGTGGAAGAATGGCCCAGATGACTCAGTTTATATCATGATATTGTTTTTATGCAGGTTGATATCAGATGATATGATTACTATGGAGACTGTATGTCTCTGGACAGTAGATGTATGCTACTGTGGTGGATTTATTCCACTAGTTGTGACTATGTGTCACTGATTAAGTAGTTGGGTGCTACTTTGTGTGGTCGTGTACCACTGGATAATAGTTGTGTACTACTATGGATAGACACAGTTGTGTTCTATTGAATGTCATTGTTTTGATTGCCATGTAGACTATCAGTAGTGTTGAAAATGATTATCAACTAGATGGATATTCAGTGTGCTCGTGGACAGACAATCTCCAGGCGGAGAATGGTCTAGATAGAACAGATTGCTGGTGGACAGGTATTCTCTCTATGGAGAATGGTCCAGGTTGACAGTTTGTTGACATGACATGGACTAGTATTTTCCTAAGGCACAGATTGTGGTCTGATTAGAAAAAATGGTCCAGGACCGATATTTTCTAAGGCATATAGGTTGAGATGGATCTCTATGGTACATATGACCCGATTAGAAAATAGTCCTAGATTGACATTCCTATAGGAATGGTCTTTGTAGCCAATGGCATAGCTTTTAGCATATGTTGGGACAATCATTCTTCTAGGACGTATGTCTAGATTAGAAGAATGGTCCTTGTATCACTCTATGGAGTGAGTGACTTATTCAGCATCATGCCTGATTACTCAGATGGAGTATGGTTTCAAGAGATGATGCAGTTGATGCTATCCAATGATATTGATAGGGATGATGGTGCTCATGATCTAATCATGAGATAGCATGTATGGCTATGATGATGCTACCGGTTGAATGGTATGTTTGTGCTCAAGACCATTGCCTTCAATACCTCCCTAGCTAGGAGGGAGTATTGATATTATGGTAGCTGCGGGAGGTATTAACCTCCACGTGTAACCCTGACGAGAATAGAATATTTTGGGAAGCATGAAGAAACCCTAAAGCATTGGACATAACCCTAGAATACAAGTCGGTTAAAGGAAATATTTAATATTCAGTGTTTAGCCTCCAGAATGAGAAGTTGGCCCAGACATCTTAGGAAAAACAATATAAATACAGGACGTCAGAGCTCATTTTGAGGAGACAGCTCGAAACTGCAGAAATATAGAAGTGCGCACTGCAGAAACTAGGTAAGTGTGCAAGTCTGGGGAGTAGTTGCAGCTGCAGCTACTGCAATCTGTAATCTAGGTTTAGGCTCGGACTTTCTGTTGGTTATGGTTTGGACTTTCTGCCTTGTGTGCTAGCTCTGGAGAGAGGTATGCTACATTGATTGACTATTAGGCCTAGGCTTTGCTTCTGGAATCATTCTCTGTCAAGTTTAAGGTGCTCGGGGGTGGCTTCATCCTATGGTTGGGTGACAATATTGCTATATTTTCTATGGCTAAACGAGCACATCTATTATTTCTAACAAATCTAGTGCTAATGAACTATTGATCATGAAAGGATATAAAACTATATGATAAGGCCAAAAGATGCACATAACTAAGTAAATATTGTGCACCTTGGGCTTTGTACTTGTGAATGAGTTCACAACTAAAGACCAAACTAGGGTATTTAGCAGTATATCTTTTCATTAACTTTGTCGTGTGTCCCTTTCAGAAATCAGCAAATAAGGGACAAGTGCAGAGATTCCAGCCAGTGTGTTAAAGGATTAATGCTGGTAATAGTGTTGCACATTCCAAGATATGACTCAGACAAACACAATATATATAGATTAGCATTGTTACCATGAATAAAAATGCAATATGCAGGAGACATAAATAGTGCAGTAACAAGAAAATATGCTAGACAGATTTTATGTACAAGAGAAATATACAAATTCTGTGTAAATTTCTCTCATTCACAAATTTGCAGAAGGAGGATTTACCGAGTTTAACTATGTTTTTTCCTACCACGGTCTTCTCAGTGCCTTCATTGAAGTATTTGGATATTAGGTTTAACAAATTTGGGTGTCCTCTTCCATCAAAGTTGTTGGACAAATATTGGATGCCATCTTCATTAAAAACAACATGTTCCAGTATGAGATCACTCCAAGTATAGGGAACTCTCATGCCTTTGTTTTGGTTCTTGCTAACACCAATTTAATAGGATGCATGCATCTTACTTTGCTAAGATGTCCAATACACTCAATGAAATTCTACTACTGAACAATAGTCTATCTGGATGTTTGCCATCTGGGGTTGGTCGGCTAGAGAATTTGACAGTATTTGATGTGAGCTTCAATAGTCTTTTTGGATATATGCCAGTTTCTTTTTAAAGTAAGGGCTAGTTAMTTGTCCAAAACTAATATCTCTAAGGAACTTTTGCATCTTTTATCATGAGAGTTTGCAATTGATTTTTGAATATGGCATTAGAATGTGATGGAAACTTAGTTTTTAGTATGTTCTTCCATTTTTCTCTTATTTGCAAAAGTCTGGTAATATTCTACTCCAAATTGACATTTAGCATTAGGAGGTCGTTCTACAGTGTTGAAACTTGAAAGGGCACCTTTTCTTCAATGTGTAAAATTTTTGCACCATTTCTCTTGACCTACAGCACAATGATCCTTAAGAGAGGTGATTTATGTCTATATTGGAGCATGTATGTCTTTAGAGTGGGAGCTAATATATAGATTTGAATGTCAGGAATATGGTCTTTCTATTTTAAGAGTAAACTACCATTGCTTTGGTGGAATTTGTAACCAGGATAACCCAGGGAAATAAAACTAAGTTAGAAGAGACTTTGAGTTAAATCATGGCTGAGGAAATGATAGTATGATAAAGTCCTTGCATAGATTTTGGTTTTCTGCTAGTTTTCCCACTTATTTAAGGGGCATATGGGCCTGACAATTTGACTGGGAAATGCATTCTAGATTTTAAGCAATTTTGTTTTGCAAATCATCTCCCTGTTTTAGTATTTTGTTGTGTGCTTTTTTCTTACATTGGCATTTTAAATGTTGTAAGCAATTCTGGAGTGTTCTCTAGCTTGTATTTGGTTTGTATGCTTCTCTAAGTAAGGGAAAATATTGGTGCATGCAACACATATTCAATTTTGCATTGATTATACATTTTGCATGCATTCTTTTTCCATGGTATCGTTGGTATCGGCGATCTTCCTATCCCATAATATAAAGAATGTGAGTTGGCACCAATGCTTTGTCTAGCATTCTAATTTTGTCTCGTTCATTATTTTTTAATGATTTTGAAGGTTTGTCATTGCTTTCTTTTGTAAGTCATATTGTTAAGAATGCAAGCTGCTTTGCAGACTGAACAACACTTTTAATTTGTGCCTTGATATTCTTTGTTGATAACTGGGGTTGCAGGCATGCAAAGTTGACAGAAAGGTTTGAACTCTTTATATGCGGTGGTGAGCTAGAAAATGCATTTTCAGAATTAATGGACCCAATTGACCAGGTGCTAAGTTATATTTATTATGGTTCCTACTATAGTTAAATATCCATGCATTGTAAAATACTTATAACCTATTGACCTGTCACCAAATACCTTCTTTCAGAGAACATGTTTTGAAGCCCAAATACAACAACACAATGAAGCTAGGATGGCTTCTAATTTAGATGGGAAGGAAGGCCAAGATGATGGAGCATATGAAGTTACATTGGATGAATATTTCCTGACAGCTCTTGAGTATGGTATGCCACCTGCTGCAGGAATGGTATCGTATCAAGTTAGAAACTCCATATGAGGACTCTATATCCTGCCTATACCTTATCCAAAAAATTAATTCCATTTGACTGAATTTTGTATGTGCATTGCAAGGGTTGGGAATTGATCAATTGGTGATACTTCTTATAGATATTCCTAGCATACATGACATAATTTCCTTTCCAGTTCTCAAATCACATTAGCTGCACTTTTAAGATAGGAAAATTCTTGTGGCTATACAATGCAATCTACTTGCAAGGAAAGAAAGCATTCAATTGTCTAGAATTCTATTGAACTTGAGAGCTGAGCTTCCCGAGTTGTTAGTTCTTTACAGGAAGAATATTCATTTATTAAAGCATAAAGACACCATTGGTCCACATCCTTAGTGACAATAACCAAATGATATAGCAATAAAATTTTATGTTGTTTTGTTCTATTATTCCTAAATATCTTGGTTTGAAAACATAAAATAAAATCGTGTTCCATTGTTCCATCCTAATGTGCTAATAACTGAGGATGCAATGAAAAAGCACGCCTGATATATTATTCAATAGAAGATTTTTTCAACCTCACATCAATGTTTTTATTACATTCCTCATAGTCACATATGTATTTTCAATCATGCGTTGACTGATTGTTAGCTCATTATGAACATGAAAGCTTTGGTCATCTGTATAGTAACAGAGTAATAAACTTGCATCCTGATGCACCAGGTATATGCTTTAAAATTCAGATAGTGATGTTGCACAGTGCACTGCACACCCTTGTGTGTGTGTGTCAAGGTGTAAAAATCCAAGTTAATTGCTTAATAAGAAGTAAATACTATGTCATATTCAATTTGCTAAAGCTTGATAACTTGGGAATACCATTAAAATTCTTGTTGTAAACAAGCCGCATAACCTGTTTTCTTCTTGAAGATCCTAAAAGCATGGTTGCAAAAACTGAAGTGGTCATTAACTTCAAATTATACTCCATAAGATGTGAACTTTAGCTATGAGTGACTTTGCATTGTACATTGAGGTAGAACACTTTCTGTAGAATGATTAAATTTAAGTAGAAGTAATTTTGTTAAAATAGATCCTAAGCTACTTTGGGTGATTGCGTTTTCAATGGGATTGTGGTTCAATGATGAAGATGGTGGCATGTCGGGCAAGGGAAAGTCTTGGGTGATTTTGATGAAAGACCACTCCCCATTGCAACAACTTAGCCAAATGGAGGTGGTTGTGTTCAATAGTTTGCTCCTTGAAGATCATTTTTCTTGTGCCAGTGGGCCACTTGTGGTGCCTGACCTCTTCAGGCCAGTTGTAACACTTATTTTGAGTTAAAAGGAAGCACATTCAACAAAAGAGAGAGAGCTTGTGTAACATTATAACATTTCGCATTAGCCTTAGCAGATTCATATCTACAAAACATAAATTACATCTCAATTTGTTTATGCATTATGGTCCTACCATCATAGGGAAGTTATCTATTCTAAAAAGAAAAAGGATTCAAAGAAGTTAGTTATGAGGGAATTGGCCAGAAATACCATATTAGTAAGACAAAAACTTGCTACTGCATAAAATAGCTAGGTGGAAAATCATGTGTGTAAATCTGGATTTATTCTTAGAAAAGTTTGTGTATAATGTTCCAACACTATTGATCCTTTGTCCATCTACTCATTGTCACATCTTCATAAAACCTCCCAAATTTAATATGGTTCAGTGACAACCAAGTTTGATCTCAGCCCTATAACAGACTAAACAAAATTCAACCATTTTAAACTATCATTAAATGCCAAGCATGTGAATATGGTGGGAACCATTGACCAATTTGTAGATGATGGGACCTAGATGGGAATAAGTTTTACTATAGTACATGTGGGAGGTAAACATAATTGTACCCTTTCTTAGGACAAGCCTAAAGAAAATCTGGAACAAGTAGACAAGGAGAGCTTCCCCTCCCTCCAATCTTTGATGATCAATATGGTCCTAGATTGTTAAATGATTTATATTATGAGAGATAGACTCTTTCCAGGGAAGCTTTGTGACCCATGGTAACCCAAGATGAGGCTAGTATGCTTCTTCAAGATTACAATATCACATAATTAAATTCTTTTGTCTAAAGTGATCAAAGATCCTAGGAGATATTGACGAGTTTTTCTTCATATTCTATTTAAAAGGATATTGTGGTAGGAAAGAGGAAATGCCCCAATCCTAAATATGGAATTGGCCATTGCATCTTAAATAGAAGCCATAATGCATTTATTCGTTGGGTGTATAATATGCCTTGTTAATACATCTGAAAAGCTTTAGGTCTATTATTTCCCCATGAATATGGTTGATATTCATTTTTTGTAAATCTTTGTCTATAAGTCCCGTGACCCAGGATCAATTTTATGTTAGTTGTTGTTGCCTTTGAATCCCTTTCGAAAGCTTTTGGAACGTTGATAATTAAAAAGAACTGGATGAGCCTGAATTTGAATTGGTATTTATCTATGGGGAATGCTTCTAGTTTGTTGAATTGGTACTTATATATGGGACATGTCTCTAGTTTTTTGAATGAGTACGAGGCATGCCTCTAGTTTTATGAAGATGGGAAGGAGTCTTGGGGTAGAGTATATTGTTGTAAAAGATTTGCTCCATTCTTTCCTCATTTTTAATATTCGAAGGTGATGGTCATTAACAACTTATCTTTAATGTTGTCCAAGGAGTTAGAAATGTTTTTAACAACATCACCACTTGAAAACCATCAGTGCGATTATTCCTCTTATTCGTGAAGAAGTTAAATTAAGTTGAGTTGTTACTCAATGTAGCACTTCTAAACAATTAGTAGTAACATTTAATATGGTATAGATATTTGTTCATTATAGTAGAGATGGAGATAAAAATTAAAATACAAGTTTTCCCTTAGGCCTCCAATGTTGTCCTATCCACTCTCACTTAGCATTGGAAGATGAAATGTTGTAACTTGTAATCATTGGCTCATTTGGAGAGAACTACTATCTTTACTCTAGGCCTCCATATGTTCTCATAACCTCTCAGTTGGCATTGGGATATGAAATTTTGTAACTTGAAACCATTGGCTCATTTGGAGAGAAATATCAGTTTTCCCCCTAGGCCTCTATGTTTTCCTAACCTCTCTCAGTTGGCACTGGGAGATCAAATGTTGTAACTTGTAACCATTTGCTCATTTGGAGAGAATATAGCTGAAGTTGTTTGGTCAACCCATTCAATAGATTTTTTGTTGGTCACTCATTCCTTGGAAGAGAAGATTTGACATTGGCCATTTAGATTTGTACTATATTTCCATCTTTTTTCTATATTTTGCTTTTGGTTTCTCTTGGACATATTGAGTCTTCCCTTTCTTGTTCTCGAGGTGCTCTGTGATTTAGTGGCTGATATTTCTAGTTCTCAAAGAGTTGTGTTAGATGGTTGGCCTTAACATGCCCTCTCCACAACAGCTTGACTCAGAATCATCTGATTCAATAGTTATTTTTTGCTAGCTATAAGTGGTCGCATTTTCACCCTAATTAAACAAACCACTTGAGTTCCTGAAGATTTGTAATATTTCCAAGTAATATGGATTTTTCAAGATGAAATATGGGTAATGGCCATGGACACAACCCTTTTCTTCTTTCACGAAAACATAGCAACAAATCCTTTGAATGTTGTTTTATAACTCACTAGGGTTTTCTATAGAACCAATAGGTAAGGAGGTAGGGAAAATGGGGAATGGAGGATGAATGGAAGAGCACTCAAACAAGTATGAACTATCAATACAGCAAATTCATTCACTAACTAATTCTCTGATACATAACTAAAAAACTATATTGCTCCAACAAATTACTGAAATGGGCTTACTATAAAGTGGAGCAAGATGACATGGTTTCAATTTTTGTGTCAAAGATGCTTTAGGGTTACATTCTTCATGATATGCTCAATCTCAATGAGAACTTACATTGGATTGATTTGCTTCTGATTTAGAAGTGTGGTTTTCAAAATCATCATCGAGACAATACCTGCTACCATCATCCTCTGTCATTATTCCTAAACCAAAAACCTCCACATCAACCTTTATATTTGGCATTGATGGAAAGAACCTCAAGTGGAACAAACCTTGAATTAGAATTGTATAGAGACCATTCATGAAGTATTATATGAGGAAGGTCTTCAACAGATAAAATTGAAGATGTATGCAGATGGTTTTATAAATATTGACAGAAGGGTACAAATATCACAGGGTTTGGGTGCCAAAATTATAGGGTTGGGCCCAACTTAAGAGACTACTCCAAATGAAATTGAAAATGGAAAATCATACTAAATTACTAATGCTAATATTATTCAAAAACATTTTTTTTAAATCTAATATTAATCCCAAAATTAAGTCAAAATTGATTAATTATGTTGAAATAATGTAACTGCGAAGAGCATTCTTATTATTATTTTGTTATTGGATTAAATCCCCATTGCAGATTAATCATGTCATTATTATTATTGTTGTTATTGGATTAATCCCCAATGAGGATTAATCATGTCGGTAATTGTATAAGGACCAAATCCCCTTTTGCGGATTGGTCATCGGACAATTACAAAGGACAGAATAAGAAGTCA
>ML781106.1:1990496-2012468 GCA_009831015.1 Picea engelmannii | reverse complement strand
TTATTATTTTGTTATTGGATTAAATCCCCATTGCAGATTAATCATGTCATTATTATTATTATTGTTATTGGATTAATCCCCATTGAGGATTAATCATGTCGGTAATTGTATAAGGACCAAATCCCCTTTTGTGGATTGGTCATTGGAAAATTACAAAGGACAGAATAAGAAGTCGGCCCCAGCAGTTATAATGGAAGACCCATAATTAATTAAAGGTGGGTTTACCCACCCAGAGTGAGAGGTCGGCCCTGCTAGTTGTGACCTTTCACACATGCCAGTCTGATATAAATAAGAGGCTAGCGCCTCACTTCAAACACACAACTCACTTGCTCATTCTCTTATGAGACAAGTTGCAATTACCAGTTGGAGAGAGGGAGAAGAGTGGCGCATCTCTTGGAGAGGACTATCTGTATTGGTTTGAGTTATCTCTTGAACATTGTATAAGCTATTTATGATAAGGAAGTTTTTGTTGGGTTTTCTTCCCCTAGAGGGTTTCCCAGGATAAATGTTGTGTCTCTTGTGAATGTGTATTTCTTAGTGATCTTGTTCTTATTATGCTCTTATCTATTGAAATGCAAAGAACTATAATAATGGCATAAACATTAACAAATTAAACCATCAAAATATTCATGAAATACACATCCCACGGAGACCCACCAGGCACTTCCCCTCATTTTGAGGATAGTAACCATGGTAAACCAATATGTACTTCCGTGGGAACGTTGTGTTTCATTGAAGGTCCATTCTCAGTGGCAGTAGTGCACACTCCAAAACAGTTGCCCATGGAAGTTTAGCAGATATTGTCAGTTCAAATGTTGCCTTGAGAGAAGTTGTAGCATCTTTAGCATCATTTCCATATATATTATCTCATGTTTAATATTTTACATGGAAGCAGGCACCATAAGTTACATGAAGATACATAATTTAGTTTATATTCACTAAGGAAAAGGAAATGAATATCATATGTCTGCATAAACTATGCAGTTAAATGACTTATGCATTCAGAAAAAAAAATTGCTATGATGTCAATTGGTCTAACCATAGCGGTTGAGAGGAGTAAGCATCCCAAAAACCATCAATTGGGTCTAGCTTCAAAACATATTGCAGCCCTCTTCAAGGCTTAGCCAGAAAGAGAGTATTTTGGGTTTAGTACATTTTGTGTACTCTCGACTTATGAATTTATCGAACTGTTGCTTTCAAACTCACACTACAAGACAAGAAGATAGGAAAACAAGATGAAGACTAGATGTTGTAGAGGATGGAAGAACTCTGAAGGGCCTTATTTCTTCCTTTTATTGTTGACTATATGCTCCAAATCTGAAAGGTCTAGATTAAATTTGTGATGTTCTTTTTTCCCTCATCCAAGTGGAAAAAATATGCCCAAAAGCAGTGGTTCTGAAGATGTATTATTTACTTAAGTTCATCGATAGTCCACTAGTTGTATTATAAATAAATATTAGTGGACTATCAGTGAACTAAAAATAAATATAATACAACATGCAATAAGAATATATCTGCCATTAATTCTTTGTCAAGTTGATGATACTCATCAGTATTTGTGTTTCCCACCAAGTAGAGAGTTACTATATTGAAAATTGGAGAAAAATGACTTATTATTGATCTGTAAACTATAGTGGATATTCCACTAGAAGAGTTTGACATAATAGATCTGATAAATAAAACCAAAATCTACCTATGAAGGTTAAATTCCTTTAGATTTATAGAATATTTAGTTATTGATTTTTTGCTTATGCATGAAATAGATCAAATGCAGAAAATTGAGAACAATAAAATACAATCACACACCATCCACAAATGATACAAATACTTTGGGAAACCCTTACGGGATAAAACCCACCCTAGAAGGTGAGGCTGCTATGCTCTCTTTTCATTGGTATGGAAATAATGCAAGTACAAAGGAGAAGGCACGAATATGATAAATTAAATTGATGTGAGTATGAATAATTTGTCAAATGTATTTTTGTTGGGAAATGTGTAAAATGTGTTTTGATGTGTATAATTTATGTGAGTATGAATAATTTTTCATATGTATTTATGTTGGGAAATGTGCAAATTGTATAATTTATGGGAACATGAATAATTTACCATATGTATTTATGTTGGGAAATGTGTAAATTGTATAATTTATGGGAACATGAATAATTTACCATAGGTATTTATCTTTTGAAATGTGTAAATGTATTTTGATGTATATAATTTATGTGGGTATCAATCATTTGTGATATGTATTTATGTTGGGAAATGTGTAAAATGTATTTTGATGTGTATAAATTATGGGAGCATGAATAATTTGTGATATGTATTTATGTTGGAAAGAGATACAAAAATATATGTATAAATTTGTCATAACAAAAGATTTTTTGATTGCACGTGTTAAATGTGTTAAAATGCAGGGAAGAAATTTGAGTATGTATGTGTCGAATCAACTATAAAGGAGATGACATGAAAACCCACAAGCACAAGAAACACAATTTTAGGGAGGATTATACGATTTAACCCTCCTTAATCTTTTGGAGGAGTTGAATTCCCCTCCACAACAAATAAACCCTTGGAAAAAAATTTATCAGTGATGATAATTCATGTTCATGTGCATTCGTTGATCTCTCAATCTACATAGAAAACAAAAAGGAATAAAAAATGTGAGTATGAATAATTTATATTTGTAAACTCTAAAATGGGTATCAAAAAATTATCTTATATTTGTAAACTCTTAAATTCACTTTTTCTACCTTGCCTTCGTTCAGGGCTAGTCGAAAGTGACCGTAGAATGACCCGAAGTTGAGAAAAAGGGGCCCAAGAACTACACGTCTTCGCTCGGAATCGGGACCACGTTTACAACTCTCAAATGGGTATCCAAATATGATTTCATATTTGGAAACGAAAAAAAATTCTTTTCAAAAATCACCTTCATTTGGGGTTGACAAAATCGACCCTAAAACAATTTGAATATGATCGAAAGGGGCCAAAAAATGCCTCAACGTTGTGAGTGTTCGCGCACCCACATGCATCTCCCAAATGGGTACCAAAAAATTATTTTATATTTGTAAACCGATAATTTCACATCTTTCGCCTTGCCTTCGTTCGGGGCTAGTCGAAAGTGGTTATAGAATGACCCAAAGTTGAGAAAAAAGGGCCCCAAGAAGTACATGTCTTCATCCGCCATCAGGACTGCATGTACAACTCTCAAATGGGCATCCAAATATGATTTCATCTTTGCAAATGAAGAATTTTTCTTTTCAAAAAGCACATTCATTCGGGATTAACCAGAATCAATCGACATGTGGCCTATTAGGTTGCTACATAACGTTAACCCCCTTTTTCTGCTCTCTAGTCTCTCACTCCCAGTTTCTCTGCTCAGTTATGGAACAAAATGAAATACTATAGAATGGAATCCCTTCTCCTCCTAGTGGCTTGATATTTAACATATCATGATGGCCATCTAGGGGTAGGTTTTTGTCTTCCTCAACCCTCAATTGTGATAGGGTTTTAGACCTTATAGAATATTCTTGAAATTACATATGTAGCTAGCCCCACATGTGTGAGTAACAAGGGTTGATGTGGCATCCTCTCATACCATGGTGGTCAACCTGGTAGGTCAACTTGTGGGAGGCATAACTTTTGCATGTGAGCTCCGATTGACGCATGTTCTACATCATTGGAAAAGTATCAACGTGTAGAACATCGTCATGGGGGTGAGCACAAGTTGTTGACACTATAACCCAAAAAAATGTCGTTCAATGCCTCATAATGGATCTGAAAGGTTACGAACCCAATTTTCCAAACTGGGACCTGCCACTAAAATGACCCTGCAAATTGATTCCTCCAAAATTTTCCACTCTAAAAGCATTTAGATAGATAAAAAATAATAAAATGATCCACTCTGGATCAATTATAGTATTATGTGAACTTAATACACTCTACCAATTGTAATCCTAGCTGAAAATGTCTACAATAGAGCAAAAGCACTAATGTTATAACGTCAACCTAAACTTTTATGACAGATAATTCTGAAAATAATGTTGAAATTGAAAAAAAAAATTACCGAGTGTCCAGCACTCCAATGACTTCTTAAAAACTGAACAAAAAGATACAATGGTTCCTCTTAATGAATTTAGATCCAATGAATTCAAAGAATTAAATACCTATCGTTCAATATAGGAACATACATACAAAATCTTAGTTACCAAGTATGACCAACCTATGATTCAAAATTGAGGTGTAACCAATTTTTGTACAAAAATTTGAAAGTTCAAAATTGCAAATGCAAAGCTAACCTTCCAACACGTTGTAAAACTAGGAGATATCTTCCTTTTCATATGAGAAATAACTAGTAAGTTAGACAAGGAAATCCTAAAATTTCCTATGAACATGAATAGAAAGACCATTGAACAAATGGTATTGAACAGTTGTTGGATTGGGTTGTAACTCCATTTTGCAACCAACAACTACTAATTCTTTTGTGATTAAATGTACAGGGCCTTGCACATATACAAATAAGGTATAGATGTAGAACATAGATTTATTTTGGACATTATGAGAAGCATGAGCATTATTCCTAATAGGAGAACCAATTTTAATAGGAGTATGACAATAAGAATTGTGATACCTTCTAAGGGGAATCATCTATATTCCCATATCCCAATGTTAAACTATTGGGATGACCTCAGTACAAGCATCTTTCATGGAATGGAAACCTTCATGCTTACCATAATGTTGTATGTTCCTAGGATTTGGGACCTTCTATCTAGGAGCTACTTCAACTAGGGATGAGGATAGGTTCATGTGCAACATTGATAAGTATGTATATTTTTTCCAATTTTATCTTTAGGATTTATTTATGCCTAAGTACATATATTTTACTTGTCATACCCACACCCTCCTTAAACTATTTTTGGAGGTCCTTACTAGGTAGGAGACAACTTCATACCCAAGACTCCATGCAATTTTGTATTATTTCCTTGGTTTAGCATATTATATCCACCCAAGGGAAATCTTCATTGAATGATGCTAATGAGGTTGGAATGAATCAATTTGACATTTTGAATTATTATGCACTAGACGATTTACATTGACTTAAACATAAATTTAATATTTACCATTGTTAGACTTTACCAAACAAAGTCCCTCTCAATGAACTCAAACAAGCTAATAATGTCATGAAGAGGGTCGAATTCTCAACAAAAGTTAGGTTGAAACAAAGAAAATGCATTCAAATCCACAGGTGGCCAAAAACTAATCCATGGAACTAGGAAAGTTGGATCATTGTATCTATTGCACCAAGGGAGTGTATAAGTCCTACAATCTAATTCTATAAGCTAAAACTAAAGACAAAGAATGAAAGTTGTAAGCAAAGCCAAATTTATGTTGTTAGACATCTATTATTCACTAGGGAAAGACTTGCCAAATGGTATTGCCTTTGGATATGTGGGAATTGGCTCACTTACATATGTTCTATTAAATAGAGAGAAATAAAGTGGTGCCAAATACCTTACTTCCAAAAGAAATGCAATACAATTTGGAGTAGTCCAAAATATGATTACCAATGTCATACCAAGGGGCCAGAAAATGATATTATGGGTAGTGGGATCATATTCATTCTAAGCAAGTGTTTGYGGGCATACATGAAGCATAACAACTTCTAATAATGAAAAGTTTGATTAGAAGTCWCAATACTAAAGCTTCTTAGCATTTTCTCCCTTTTAATGAGGTAATGGTCATATTGCTCACATTTTATTATGATTGAGATCATATTGCTCACATTTATTTATTTTTRGTTCACTGATAATCCACTAGTTGTATTATAACACAACTGAAGTTGTAATATTTACTTCACTGATAGTCCGCTAAAATCTTATTTAGTTTGTTTCCATGTGCTTGTTGCATAATAAAAAAATAAGCCCAACCTTTGTAAATCTGAGACAACTTAAAAATTGACTGAGAAAGTCTCACTTATTGGTATATATTGATATTTGTGAAAAAAAATTATATTAATCATGTAAGTTCAAGAGATTCCTTCAATATATGTTCCACAAAGTTGGAATTCCCTGTTATAGCACTTTTGTTGCATTTACAAAATCTGTCCAATTCTTATATACGTTCATAATAGGACCAAGTATGAGATATCCCAGGAGGAATCAAACCAATATTCTATGAAATTGGCACCTTTTAAGTTTTGAGTTTTACCATTATGGCTTTATGCATCAGTTGGATTATTGATGCAGCTCAAATATTTTTAAACTTAAAAACTATTGTTTTATTAAGAACAATGGAAATATAATAGCTTCTTGTCCTCTTACTAGATTTGCTGTCTTTTTTAGCAAGATCTATGATAGTTTACTGCATTAATTTATATGTTATCTTAGAAGAATTTATCTACTTTATGAAAAGTGTGATAGTTGAGCTTACCGTATTGTTTGATATTCATAGCACATTCGATGCAGGTGACCTTGATTTCAGTTTTTTTATCTAATGTTTAAACTAAGCTTTTTCTCAAATTTTTGTTGTGTATATGACTTCATAAGACGTGCATTTACTACTTAGTATTCTATTGGTGTTTCCCATGCTTATTGGAAATTTGGAACCAATGCCCTATTTTGTTTGTTTCCTTCACAATTACTCTATCTCTGTTTTCAATTACTCTATCTCTGCTTCAAATTGCAGCAGGCTCAACATTCTGCTTCTAGGCTTCGATTTGGACTGTGAGAGAGTTCTATCAGAATGGTGAATTGAACCTGGTTTTGGTTCTTGGATCTGGTTGTAGGGGAGGTGTGGGAGTGGGGCGTTTGAACCTACGCCTGGGATCTTGCATTGAATACGAGATGGTATGTAGTGTTAGCACTAGAAGTCACCCTCTGACTGCAAGAGGATAAGCCCAGTACCCATCAAAATAAAGTAAAAGGATTAAAATGGTGTGAGTGGATGAGATCAGTGACATTGTAGAGAGAGGAAAAGATAACAGAAGTAATTGCATATCAGTTCGGGACCATTGGGCTATGGAGTCATAAGTATCATGAATAAGGAAGGCATTTAAACCGCTTATCAGACAAAAGAATTTAAGTTGTGGTGAAAACAAGAAGACAGAGAGTGTCTGAGTGATGAACCATGAAAAATGGGCAAGATGACATCAGATCCTCTACCGCCTCACGAATCCATAGATCAAAGAGATCCTACATCTAGACAATAAGAAAAATAGAGAATATCTGATGAATCATGAAAGATGGGCATGATAGCAAAAGATCCTCCATCGCCTCAGGAATCCATGAATCACAGATACTACATTCAGACAAGAAGGAAAGCATGAAACAACGTATAAACTAAGAAGACGGTCTGATAAAAACAATTCAAATGAATCTTCAATAACATATATTTACAATCCAAGCCCGCAGGCATACAAACTGAAAAATTACAGAGTCCTGCTCCTGAAACTCACTCGGCTCTCTAGCCTATGAAGAACACCCCTTTTTTCAAAATCTAAAATGATCTATTTTATATTGGCTCTGTTCACCACTGTCAGGAGTGTGATCTGGCCATTCCATTCAAAGCTTTATGTCTAACAAGTCTTCTGTCAAACTGCACGTGCATTCTTCTGTCATACGTGAACTTAGATCAGCATGGGTCTGCAAGAAAATCCATCCACAGGGGTACCTCGAGCTGACAGTTCAATCTCCATGGCCAAACCTTCCATGCCTTCCATTTATGGAGTGAGTCGAGGTTCAACCACCAGCTCTACCTTCCATTAACTTCTTTTCCTCGGGGATTCAACGAGACTTAATGCTCAGGGGACGGCCACGCGTTGCTCTCGGACGCTATATGAGCACGTGATTGTGGGGCCGTCAAAAGCAGTTTGGATTCAGACCGCTTTTGGGCCCGCAATCCATCACCTTTTGCCACGTATCACTTTTGACTTACCATGGTTTCAATTGCGGGACCGCTCAAGAAAATTATCGCCCGAGCACCTTCCGACCCCGCAATGGAGCGTGGTCGCTGATCTTGCAATCTAGGATGAGGCACTTTGATCAATGGATCACCTCTGGCACTTTCAAAGCAACGGATCGAATCAACCCCTTTTCAAACCAACGGTCCTGATTTGCTTCGCGATTTGGGCTTCGAGGTTTTCAATTTTCAAACTTCATTTTCCTCCAAGAAAATCCTTCGGAGCTAAGGATATGAGAACGTGTGGCTTTTATATATCAATGGTCGAGATCCCTTCGGGTCTCCGAACTCCAGAGAAATCAAATCTCAAACCTCCTCTTCCTTAAGTGCTTTTACCCGGAGCTAGGGATCTGATGACGCGTGGCTCTTGGAGATCAACGATTGAGATTCTTTCGGCTCTCTGGACTTCGGGAAACTCAAAACTCAAACTCGTCTTTCCCTCGAAGTTTGTGGATTTCTGCCACGTGTCCTCGCTGATGGATGGTCCAGATTTGCTTCGAGACTTCGGCACTTGGGCGCTGAAAGATTAAAACTACCTATTGCTTGTGTTTCAAGCCCGAAATGGACTGTTATGAAAGTTGTGTTTGGTGTCCATGGCTACGGCGTGCGTGAACAAGTATTTGGACGCCCTGCGACCCTTTGACAGCTTTATGTGATAACATTTGGCTCCACAGGGGATGGCATGCTCCCCACACGCTACCAAGAACGTGCAGTTCCAGTGCCTTAGTTGTTGGGCTATGGAGTCGAGCTCTGAAACATCATACTGAAGAAAACAGGTCGGCACATACACTATTCTAAAAATGAAAGAAAACACACCTGCTCCTGAGGGAGCTTATTTATTACAAAACCTAAGTTAACTGAATTTTACAAAATGCTAGGTGAAAGCAAAATTCCACCATAGCCATTCAAACTATTTGATAAATGAAACCTTCTCTTCACTGCAAATGATCCATAAAAGACAAGGAAAGTGTGACAGTTGACTAATTTCATTCTTATGATCACCCATATTACCTTCAATTGCTAATAAAAAGATCAAGCATGCATGCTCCAAAGCATTTGAAAAGTGTGACTTTATGTACTCATCGACAGGGTCATGAAACTTAAGGTAACACATGATTAACTTATGAAAGGTTACCTTCACTGTTTCAAAGTTGTTGACAACTGGCTTGATTTCCTCTATAGGAACACTTGATTGAATGACAGCCATAGACATATGTGGGTCAAAAAGTTGCTTGTTGTGAACTGTAGGTACAAGTGTAAGGAGGTTGGACGTAGGAGGCTGTTGATCCACTGATGATTGTTGATTTACTTCTGGATGTGTATAAACGATCTCTTCACGTGCCTCAACTAAGGGTTGCTCCTAGTCAAACTCTCGGGTTGTGTCTTATGTGATAAGGCCAACTTCTGCATCATCCTTATTGTCTTCATAGTGATCAAATACAAGATAAGCTTGTTGCTCATCATCACTAGGATATTCATCAAAAAGGGGTTGTCTTTCATATCTATGATCAGCCTTTAAATCGGTAATTTTATCAGGAAAATAATTGTTAAAAATATATATTTCATGAACAGTAGTAATTGTTGCTCCTAGTTGTTCATACACATGATTTTCATCAAGACAAGGCTTCTCATGGATACCTGCGTCGAAGACAAACTTATCCATTGTATTTTATTCATAGGGACAGCAGGTAAAAACTGCCTTACGTTCAGAGTTGAGATGATACTGACTTTGAATCCTGCCACAAGCTCGGAGGTTCTCGTCCACTTCCCCAGCATCCATGAATAACTAAGATAAAGATGTTGATTTCCTTTCTCTCAGGTGAAGGACAAGCTCTGAATGTTGAGCCATGACATAGTACACCATGGCAGCAGTCTTTGTGGGTCTGATCTCTACAAGCATATTATGATACACACGGTAAAACCTCATGTTGAAGATGGCCAAGGCTTCCTCTTCCCCTCTCCTCAAGTCATTAAAATCATCCCAGTACTAATCAAGGGACTTGTTCTCACCCCACCACTTCAAAAATGCATTGCATAATTCAATCCAGGAACTAATGGAGTCAGCTCCCAAACATTTCAACCACACAGCAACATCTCCAAACAACGAATTTGAGAACAATCTCGTGGCAACATCATCATGAGCAATCTCAATTTGACCAACAAAGTTCTCAAAGGCCTCCACATGCCTCTCAGTTGTAACATGATCTTCCCTGGAAAAATGAGGAATATATTTAAAGAAATCAGGAGGATAAGGATGAAGATGATATGGAAGCTTTAAAGGTTCAAGCAGCATGTCTTTGATTCTAGTTTGAAAACTAGTGGGTTGAATTTGAGGCTTAACACACTGATGGCAAGGCTCAACAGTAACAGTAGGATGTGATGAGATTGGAGGAGGTTGTGGATCAGTATCTACAACACAAGCAGAAAGTATGGCTTCTTCCTCCAAGGATGGATATATAAAGGAAGGTTGGTGATCAACCGAATAAACAAAGAAAAATATGATCCTCTTTATATGTGAAGGGAAAAACAAAAATGAGTTGAGAAAGAATAACAAAAGTTCATGCAGAAAGCTCATAAGTTGATACCTAGTCATTCCCTTCATCTTTTTGTCAATAGGATCCTCCCTAGTGGAGTCTCTGATGTGGAGTCGCCAGGTAGATGATTACAATCAATTTCTATATCCCACTCTTGTCTACCATCAAGAGTTGGATCTATGTCGTTCTTCCCAGGGAACTCTTCAATCTGCTCAAATCCGTCCATGGCAATGGCGCCATGAATGTTAGCACTAGAAGTCACCCTCCGACTGCAAGATGATAAGCCTAGTACCCATCAAAATAAAGTAAAAGGATTAAAATGGTGTGAGTGGGTGAGATTAGTGACACTGTAGAGAGAGGAAAAGATAACAGAAGTAACTGCAGATCAGGTCAGGACCATTGGGCTATGGAGTCATAAGTATCGTGAATATGGAAGGCATTTAAACCGCCTATTAGACAAAAGGATTTAAGTGGTGGTGAGAAGAAGAAGACAGAGAGTGTATGAGTGATGAACCATGAAAAATGGGCAAGATGACAGCAGATCCTCTACCGCCTCACAAATCCATAGATGAGAGAGATCCTACATCCAGACAATAAGAAAAACAAAGAATCTCTGACGAACCATGAAAGATGGGCATGAGAGCAACAGATCCTCCATCGCCTCAGGAATCCATGAATCACATCTACTACATTCAAACAAGAAGGAAATCATGAAACAACGTATAAACTAAGAAGATGATTTGATAAAAATGATTCAAAGGAATCTTCAATAACATATATTTACAATCCAAGCTCGCAGGCATACAAACTGAAAAATTACAGAGCCCTGCTCCTGAAACTCACTCGACTCTCCAACCTATGAAGAACACCCTTTTTTTCAAAATCTAAACTAATCTATTTTATATCAGCTCTATTCACCACTGTCAGGGGTGTGATTTGGCCATTCCATTCAAAGCTTTACGTCTAAGAAGGCTTCTGTCAGACTACACGTGCATTCTTTTGTCCGATGTGAACTTAGATCAGCATGGGTCTACAGGAAAATCCGTCCACAGGGGTACCTCGGGCTGACAGTTCAATCTCCACGGCCAGACCTCCCATGCCTTCCATTTATGGAGTGAGCCGAGGTTTCAACCACCGACTCTACCTTCCATTAACTTCTTTTCCTTGGGGACTCAACGAGCCTTAATGCTTAGGGGACGACCATGCGTTTCTCTCAGATGCTATATGAGCACGTGATTGCGGGGCCATCAAAATTGGCTTGGATTCAGACCGCTTTTGGGCCCACAATCCATCACATTTCGCCACATGTCACTTTTGACTTACCATGGTTTCAATTGCAGGACCGCTCAAGAAAATTATCGCCCGAGCAACTTCCAACCCCGCAATGGAGCGTGGCTGCTGATCTTGCAATCTGGGATGAGGCCCTTTGATCAATGGCTCAGCTCTGGCACTTTCAAACCGATGAATCGGATCAACCCCTTTTCAAACCAACGGTCCTGATTTACTTCGCGATTCGGGCTTCAGGGTTTTCAATTTTCAAACTTCATTTTCGTCCAAGAAAATCCTTCGGAGCTAAGGATCTGACAACGTGTGGCTTCTATATATCAACGGTCGAGATCCCTTCGGGTCTCCAGACTCCAGAGAAATCAAATCTCAAACCTCCTCTGCCTTCAGTGCTTTTACCCGGAGCTAGGGATCTGGTGACGCGTGGCTCTTGCAGATCAACGACTGAGATTCTTTCGGGTCTTCGGACTTCGAGAAACTCAAAAATCAAACTCATCTTTCCCTCGAAGTTCGTGGATTTCTGCTGCATGTCCTCGCTGATGGATGATCCATATTTGCTTCGGGACTTCGGCACTTCGGCGCTAAAAGATTTAAACAGCATGTTGCTTGCGTTTCAAGCCCAAAATGGATTGTTATGAAAGTTGTGCTTGGTGTCCATGGATGCGGCATGCGTGAACAAGTATTTGGATGCCCTGTGACCCTTTGACAGCTTTATGTGATAACATTTGGCTCCACAGGGGATGGCATGCTCCCTGCGCGCTGCCAAGAACGCGCAGTTCCAGTGCCTTAGTTGTTGGTCTATGGAGTCGAGCTCTGAAACATCATACTAAAGAAAACAGGTCGACACGTACACTATTTTAAAAATGAAAGAAAACACACCTACTCCTGAGGGAGCTTATTTACGTACAAAACCTAAGTTAACTGACTTTTACAAAATGCTAGGTGAAAGCAAACTTCCACCATAGCCATTCAAACTGTTTGATAAATGAAACCTTCGCTTCACTGCAAATGATCCATAAAAGATAAGGAAAGCGTGACAGCTGACTAATTTCATTCTTATGATCACCCATATTACCTTCAATTGCTAATAAAAAGATCAAGCCTGCATGCTCCAAAGCATTTGAAAAGTGTGACTTTATGTACTCATCGACAGGGTCATGAAACTTAAGGAAACGCATGATTAACTTATGAAAGGTTACCTTCACTATTTCAAAGTTGTTAACAGTTGGCTTGATGTCCTCTTTAAGCACACTTGATTGAATGGTATCCACAGGCATATGTGGGTCAAAAAGTTGTTTGTTGTGAACTATAGGTACAAGTGGAAGGAGGTTGGACGTAGGAGGTTGTTGATCCACTGATGATTGTTGATTTACTTCTGGCTATGTATAAACGATCTCTTCACATGCCTCAACTAAGGGTTGCTCCTGGTCAAACTCTCGGGTTGTGTCTTATGTGACAAGGCCAACTTCTGCATCATCCTTACTGTCTTCATAGTGATCAAATACAAGATAAGCTTGTTGCTCATCATCACTATGATATTCATCAAAAAGGGGTTGTCTTTCATATCTATGATCGGCCTTTAAATCAGTAATTTTATCAGGAAAATAATTGTTAAAAATATCTATTTCAGGAACAGTAGTAATTGTTGCTCCTAGTTGTTCATACACATGATTTTCATCAAGACAGGGCTGCTCATGGATACCTGCGTCGAAGACAAAATTATCCATTGTCTTTTCTTCATAGGGACAACAGGTAAAAATTGCCTTACGTTCAGAGTTGAGATGATACTGACTTTGAATACTGCCACAAGCTCAGAGGTTCTCCTCCACTTCCCCAGCATCCATGAATTACTGAAATAAAGATGTTGATTTCCTTTCTCTCAGGTGAAGGACAAGCTCTGAATGTTGAGCCATGACATAGTACACCATGGCAATAGTCTCTGTGGGTCTAATCTCTACAAACATATTATGATACACATGGTAAAACCTCTTGTTGAAGACGGCCACGACTTCCTCTTCCCCTCTCCTCAAGGCATTAAAATCACCCCAGTACTGATCAAGGGACTTGTTCTCACCCCACCACTTCAAAAATGCATTGCATAATTCAATCCAGGAACCAATGGAGTCAGCTCCCAAACATTTCAACCACACAGTAGCATCTCCAAACAACGAATTTGAGAACAATATCATGGAAACATTATCATGAGCAATCTCAAATTGACCAACAAAGTTCTCAAAGGCCTCCACATGCCTCTCAGCTGTAACATGATCTTCCCTAGAAAAATGAGGAAGATATTTAAAGAAATCAGGAGGATAAGGATGAAGATGATATGGAAGCTTTAAAGGTTTAAACAACATGTCTCGATTCTAGTTTGAAAACTAGTGGGTTGAATATGTGGCTTAACACACTGATGGCAAGGCTCAACAGTAACTACAGGATGTGATGAGATTTGAGGAGGTTGTGGATCAGTATCTACAACACAGGCAGAAAGTATGGCTTCTTCCTCCAAGGATGGATATATAAAGGAAGGTTGGTGATCAACCAAATAAACAAAGAAAAATATGATCCTCTTTATATGTGAAGGGAAAAACAAAAATGAGCTGATAAAGAATAACAAAAGTTCATGCAGAAAGCTCATAAGTTGATACCTAGCCAGTCCCTTCATCTTTCTGTCAATAGGATCCTCCCCAGTGGAGTCTCTGATGTGGAGTCGCCAGGTAGATGATTACAGTGAATTTCTGTATCCCACTCTTGTCTACCATCAAGAGTTGGATCTATGTCATTCTTCCTAGGGAGCTCTTCAATCTACTCAAATCCGTCCACGGCAACGGCGCCATGAATGTTAGCACTAGAAGTCACCCTCTGACTGCAAGATGATAAGCCCAGTACCCATCAAAATAAAGTAAAAGGATTAAAATGGTGTGAGTGGGTGAGATCAGTGAGACTGTAGAGAGAGGAAAAGATAACAAAAGTAACTGCAGATCAGTTCAGGACCATTGGGCTATGGAGTCATAAGTATCGTGAATAAGGAAGGCATTTAAACCGCCTATCAGACAAAAGGATTTAAGTGGTGGTGAGAAAAAGAAGGCAGAGAGTGTCTGAGTGATGAACCATGAAAAATGGGCAAGATGACAGCAAATCCTTGACCACCTCACGAATCCATAGATGAGAGAGATCCTACATCCAGACAATAAGAAAAACAGAGAATATCTGATGAACTATGAAAGATGGGCATGATAGCAACAGATCCTCCATTGCCTCAGGAATCCATGAATCACATATACTACATTCAGACAAGAAGGAAAGCATGAAACAACGTATAAACTAATAAGATGATCTGATAAAAACGATTCAAAGGAATATTCAATAACATATATTTACAATCCAAGCCCGTAGGCATACAAACTGAAAAATCACAGAGCCCTGCTCCTAAAACTCACTCGGCTCTCTAGCCTATGAAGAACACCCTTTTTTTCAAAATCTAAACTGATCTATTTTATATCGGCTCTATTCACCACTACCAGGAGTGTGATCCGGCCATTCCATTCAAAGCTTTATCTCGGAGAAGCCTTCCGTTAGACTGCACATGCATTCTTTTGCCCGACGTAAACTCAGATCAACATGGGTCTGCAGGAAAATCCATCCACAGGGGTACCTCGGGCTGACAGTTCAATCTCCACGGCCAGACCTCCCATGCCTTCCATTTATGGAGTGAGCCGAGGTTTCAACCACCGGCTCTACCTTCCATTAATTGCTTTTCCTTTGGGACTCAACAAGACTTAATACTCAGGGGACGGCCACGCGTTGCACTCGGACGCTATATGAGCACATGATTGCGGGGCCTTCAAAATAAATTTGAGTTCAGACCGCTTTTGGGCCCGCAATCTATCACCTTTCGCCACGTATCACTTTTGACTTACCATGGTTTCAATTGCGGGACCGCTCAAAAAAATTATTGCCCGAGCACCTTTCAACCCTGCAATGGAGTGTGGTCATTGATCTTGCGATCTGGGATGAGTTCCTTTGATCAATGGCTCAGCTCTGGCACTTTCAAACCGACGAATCGGATCAACCCCTTTTCAAACCAATGGTCCTGATTTGCTTCGCGATTCGGGCTTCGCGGTTTTCAATTTTCAAACTTCATTTTCCTCCAAGAAAATCCTTCGGAGCTAAGGATCTAACAACGCGTGGCTTCCATAGATGAACGGTCGAGATCCCTTCGGGTCTCCGGACTCCGGAGAAATCAAATCTCAAACCTCCTCTACCTTCAGTGCTTTTACCTGGAGCTAGGGAGATGATGACGTGTGGCTCTTGCAGATCAGTGGCTGAGATTCTTTCAGGTCTCCGAACTTCGGGAAACTCAAAACTCAAACTCGTCTTTCCCTCGAAGTTCGTGGATTTATGCCACGTGTCCCCGCTGATGGATGGTCCAAATTTGGTTCGGGACTTCAGCGCTGAAAGATTAAAACTGCATGTTGCTTGCATTTCAAGCCCGAAATGGATTGTTATGAAAGATGTGCTTGGTGTCCATGGTTGCGGCCTGTGTGAACAAGTATTTGGATGCCCTACGACATTTTGACAGCTTTATGTGATAACACGTAGAGCTATGAGCCACCCTGGGCGCACCTAAATTGAATTTGGAACGAAACAGGGCGACGGGAGGATGTTGAGATGGGAACGTTGATGGGCGGACGTCGAGACGGTAACGACGACGGGGACTACGGTATGTCCGACGTCCCATCTCTCGGCGTCGGGAGGCCATTTCGTAGAACGGTTAGCCTACTCCCCATTAAATTGGTGAGGAGGATGAAGTGTTTCTACGTCTTTCTTTTAAGATTTTTGAGCCACTGTAGAATGTATGGATATAATGATTACTAGAATTTAAAGGCCAATTAAGGATAAATCTAAAAAAGAGTAATTAGCTTATTGTAATCTTTTGGTTCACTCTACATACTTTTAAATTAACAATAAAATTAAAACATTTCCTTGTTCAATTTATTTCAACCACACAAGACACAATGCAAGATCTTTATTCCATGGATATCAAGATAGGACTAGTGACTGATATTGTAGTATTGTAGTTTATTGGTTAATAGAATAATGAAATTCAATAAAAGCATAGAACTTAAAACATTTAGTGATCCAAGAGAAGATGTCAACAAAGAACATAAAATTGCAAGCCAAGCACATAATTGACAGGTGTAGTAATGAGGGTGGCAAAGGAGGAGCATGACCCACCCTTCTCTTCTCAATTCATTTGGTAGCTTGTTGATGGGGAATGGTAGGCTTTGTTAGGAACCAGAGATTCGATTTCCTTGTAATTCTTGTGCATGACAAAGCAAACTAGAGAATTCAATCATCTCCTAGAGAGAGATAAGGCAAATCAATGTGGTATCTTGTAATTATAAGTACTTGAATAAACTTTCTCAATTTAATTAGGCAAAGTTCCAAACAAAGGAAACTAGAAAGATCTATTTTCATAAGTATACCAAGTTATCAGAAAAATAAAATAAAAAAATTAAGGGTCAAAATAATAATATCTCAAGAATACTTGTATCAACATAGTAGTTTTACTAAAAAGATATAATAGCACTCTCAATATCTTTAGTCCTATACAATTGTAACTAACATATAACTCAAAGTACATTAGAAATCAACATAGTGTTAGAATATAATGGATGTGCTCGTTTAACCATAGACAATATCACTATTGTCACCCAACCATAGGCCGAAGCCACCCCCGAGCACCTTAACCTTGATAGAGAATCATTCTGGAAGCAAACCCTAGGCTAGATAGCCAAACAAGATAGCACACCTCTCTCCAAGGATAATGCACCAAATAGGAGTAACAAGAGTTGATCGGAGAGTCCAAACCATAACCAAGAGAGAGTCCAGGCCAAAACTGAAATCTGCTAGCTGCAGCAGCTGCAACATCAGCTCTCCTCCAAACTTGCGCACAAACTGGCCAATTGTAGTGCGCACAAGTGTTGCTTCTGCAGTTTTGAGAATGCCTGCCAGAATGAAGACTGGCCTCCTGTATTTATACTAAAACTGATAAACTGCCTAGGCTGAATTCTCATTCTGGGTGCCTATTTACTTAGTATATAATATTTCCTTTAGTCGACTTCTTCTCTTGGAGGCTAATAACCTAATACAAATTATCCTCTTGAGCCGACTTGTCGTCTAGGGTTATTAGCCAACTAATCTAAGGTTTCTTCTTTCTTCCCGGAATATTCTATTCTCATCAGGTTTACACGTGGAGGTAAATACCTCCTGCAACTACCATAATATCAACACTCCCTCCTAGCTAGGGAGGTATTTGAAGGTAATGGTCTTGAGCACAAACATACAATTTACCCGGTAGCATCAACATAGTCGTATAAACTATCTCATGACTAGATCATGAGCACCATCATCACTATCAATGTCATCAGCTGCATCATCTCTCAAAACCATACTCCATCTGAGTAATTAGACATGATGTTGGATAAGTCGCTCACTCCACAGAGTGACACAAGAGCCATTCTTCTAATACAGACATATGTCCTAGAAGAATAAATGCTCTTAACCATTTTCCGTCTTGGAAATCTCTGTCCATTGATCATCCATCTAGCTGATAATCATTTCCAACACTATTGATAGTCTTCAAGGCGATCGGAACAATGTCATTCAATAGAACACAACTGTGTCTATCCATAGTAGTACACAACTACAATCCAGTGGTACATTGCCACACCAAGTAGAACACAAATACTTGATCAGTGATATATAGTCACAATCAATGGAACACATCCGCTACAGTAGTATACATCTACTACCCGGAGACATATAGTCTCCATAAACATCATATCATCAACTTGCACATAAAACATTGTTATGATATATAAATTGAATCATCTGGGCCATTCTTCCACTCACATATGTGAGATCTGGAAGAGTGTCTTCCCTAAGAAAGTAAAACATCAACGACGAGTTATCTAGACTATTCTTCTCAAGCAAGGAAGAATAATTGTCACGATTTCTGAGCTTGGACCATTCACCTATCTGGGCCATTCCTATGGCACTAAACAAAGTGCAACCTAGAGAGAATGAATCTTCCCTAGGGAATGTCTATCCTTGATTGTTGAACCTAGACCATTCGCTTATCTGGGCCATTCCTCCGGCACTAGACAAAGTGCAACCTGGAGAGAATGAATCTGCCCTAGGGAATGACTGTCTGGACCATTTCCTAAGGAAATGATTGTCCTACACCAACCTCCAAAACGTACCATTCTTTGAAACTGCTCACAACTGTGAGCTTCGAAAGAATGATTGTCCGGCGACGCAGACCAGTCTTCTTGACCACTACTGAGAGTGACCGTCAAGAAGAGAGATTGTCCTAGACCATTCCCTATGTTAACCACAAGGGGAATCGTTGTCTATGGTACATCAGCAATCCATCGAACCATTTTCATTACGAAAATGACCATTCGATCTGGACCATTTTCCGAACTGGAAAATGCATGTCAGTAAAAAATCTCAAACCACTTTCCAAACTAGAAAGGAACTGCTCATCCTGGACCATTTTTCGAACTGAAAAAATGATTGTCCATAAATCAATAACACATCAGTGCTCCCTCCCAACCCGGGATTCATCTCTTCATTTTTCAATAAGGAAGTCATCTCCGCAAGCTCCAGCTTGAGTACACAAACTCTTTCATCTTGAATAGAGGCTTTACCAAAATGTCTGCTTATCTACTCATCTGTGGAGATATATATTGGAGAACCACTTCTTCTTTCTGGAATTCATCACGGAGAATGTAATGCTTGATCTCAATGTACTTCAGTCTTTCTAGAACACTGGTTTTTTGAAGGCTTCATATAGCTCTAATCATCATAGTTGAATTCAGCTCTTTTGTTTCCTGCTAGCTCATAAGATCGTGGCAAGGGTCAAACTTGGAACATATCCAAGTGGTACTTTTTTTTTCATCATGAGAACTTTGTCATGGATTGGAAATCCATCATCCTTGAGTTCTAAGTAACCATTTTGATACAGTATCTTTTTTATAGAAGGTTTTTCACCACGCTTTTGTTGTGCATTGGAGGCTTTGCACGAAGTTGTTTGAATCCATACAAAACCTTCTTCCATCTGCATACAAGAGTCTCTTCCTGGTATACCTCAAAGCCTTGAGGTTGTTCTACATACGTTCTTTGTTCAATTATTCTGGAGAATAGTCTTTGTATTCATCTGATGTAAACTCCAACCCATGGATATTGCGGACGATATAATGGCTCATGTAGAGGTATGTCTGGTTTACTGGAACAAGAAATCATCATAGTCTTCTCCCTCCATCTGGGAGAACCTCTAGTTCTGAATCTCCCAATGCTTATATTCATAAGTATTACATACATTGTTCTTCATCACAACTTTCAGTTCCTTTGCTTGATTGCTTTTAGTGAGTTCGGGTTAGGCTGGTAGTCTTGTGATTCTCGATACAATGACTGGTTGTTTTGTCTTTTCTTTCTCTTTTGGAATCTTCATGTTCTTCCTCATGTTTTTCTTTAGCTCTTAGGTCCATGGAGTTTTCTGTAGATTCCATTCCCTAAAGATTCCAACTTATTTCTTTCATCATAGGATCATGGATGTGGATGGACAACCAGGTATACTTTGAGGCTTCTTTTCGAAGAAGACTTCTTCTAAAGTCAAACTGAACACGTGTTGCTTTTCATGGTTGCTACGATTGATGGGAACATGGATAGATACTTTATCATCTTTTGTGGATCATATTATTTAGGATTAGCTCCATCCTAATCCTTGCTTCATGCATGAGTGCATGCTCATCTTTTGGAATTATGTAATCAACTCCCTCCAACTAAGAGAGCCCACGCTTCTGTATGCATCCTTATTTCCTTCTGCAAACTGTCACAAGTCTTTTTCCAATTTCCTCTTGATTGTTGAATTATTTCTGTCTTTTACTTCTTGTAGGTTTCTTCAAGATTGATTTTGATTTCGGCTTATATTGTAGTTGTTACTTATGTAATAACTTCCACATGAATTGTTACCAGGGTTTGTTGATGTACTTCATCCTTTCATGTGTATTGCCCGACTTGTAGTCATTGTGATAGCAATCCTTATCTTGTTGTTCTTCCATAGGTATAGTTTCTCTTTGAACATATTATTTTCTAGGGAATAGATATGCAAAACATGGTATGTACAAGAACTATGAAGAGTATTGTTATCTTGTCTTAGAAGAAGAAGTTTGTTTTGTCATGCTTGGATTTCTTTGAGGGTTCCCTTTCTTCGGCAACTGATGCTTCGTGTGTTTCCTTCCTTTTCTTTAACTCGAGACAATGATTATTGTAGTGACCATACTTTCGACAATTGAATCATTGTATTCTTGACATATCTTTCTCTTGATTTGGTGTCTTCCTAGAGTCAAACTTCTTTTTATTCCTGAAATCCTTGAACCTTGTTGTGAAGGCTTGATCATCGTACTTCTTTTGGGGTTTCTCTTTTGCACTAATCCTTAACTCTTCTTGTGCAGAGCAAGTCCAAAGTTCTTCAAATGTAGGATACTCATTCCTTGTGTTCATTCTTGTGGAAAATGCATCCCATGTCTTGGGAAGACCATTGAGTACTATGTTTACCAATTCCTTCTTTGAAATGATCTCTTCAATAGCTTGTAGTTGTTCTCTTAACTAGGAGATTCTCACATAGTATGATGTTATGTTGTCATCATCGTTCATCTTCATGTCATGGATCTCATTCTTCATACTCATTACTTGTCCAATGTTTCTGGCTGAGAAGAGGTTTGTTAGGGCATCATACATCTTCTTAGATGAGTCGAGATGGGAGATGTAGGGTATCAAGTGGTCTTTTATAGAGTCCACTATGATACTCATGGCATTGATGTCAGTGTCTTTGAACTTCTCCATAACTGCAACATTTTGTGGTTCCTTCTCTTTTCCTTCTTCAAACTTTGGTTCCCCGATCTTTCCTTTCACGATATCCAGCAATTTATTCTTGGCAAGGATGAGGTCAATCCTTGTCTACCACGCTCTGAAGTTAGAAGCCCCATCTAACTTGTTTTCTGACTTCATAGAGTAAGTCATGGTTGCCTTGACTTAGTCAACCCTTGATTTGACCAAAAAATCAAACTTGACGTCTTAGCTTGTTGAGAGTACCAGGAGATGCACTAGGCTAGGATGCACTAGTCTATCC
>ML781106.1:1945356-1984236 GCA_009831015.1 Picea engelmannii | reverse complement strand
ATGTGCCAACGATTCAACGGAGATATTGGAAGCATGTCATTTTTCTTTTTATTTTCATTTGGTGGGAGAAATACAAAGAGATCAATAGACTGACTTTCTACCATGTGGAAGTTTCCTTCTTTATATTTTGCACATTTCCTTTGACAGGTAGCAAAATGATGGATTCAATTGGAAGAGAGGCAATGTCTTCTCTCGAGTCTCTCGTGGGTTCCTTCAACCGTCATATTGTCGAATTGTAGGAAATGATAATAACTCGAAAAGGTAAACCCTATGTTCTTTTAACCCCTATTTTTTAAAGTCGGGGTCTAGGCCTTTCTGTTTAATTTTTCTTTGTTTCAAAGGATCTGCATTAGTTTTCAGGGTTATGTTGTTTAAAAAGGATTTACCACTTCGACGAAAGAGAACTGTGTATATGATTTACCACTTTGATGAAAGAGAATTGTGTAGTGTTCACGTATAGCAATTTTTAGATCCATAAATCCTTTCAGTTGGGTTCAATAATTTTTTATAGGCTTTATGACATTTTTTTATACATGTAAATGAAATTCTTCAAAATTTAACAATGTTTTGAGAGTTTACTTATTTCAAATTATCCATGCTAATTCCATAAAGAAAGTAGAAAGGCTAGTTTCATAAAGTGGAACCTTTATCGAACATAATGAAATATTTGAATACTTCAAATTACCATTTCCACACTATAAAACCACATTGTAAAATGTTTGATTGTAAGTATATTTATAAAGGTGCCAGGATCTTCATGCTTGAAGTTTTATATAAATATCCCTTTTGGTGGCCTTTTCTAAAGATTTGTTTCTTGATTGGTGTTGATTATATGTTTTTGTAGGTTTAGATATATTCGGACCATAACTACATAGTTCATCATATTGTGAAGTTGTGTGATTAAAGCTTGATTTTATGCTAGTTTCTTATTGATATCTATGTTCATGGTTGTTTTCTTCTAGTACTTTGTTTTTTTGGTTGGTGTAAATTTAAAAAATTTGGATGTCTAAGTGTATTTTTTTTCCTAGTATAGTGTGGGTCGATTGAATTCATTATGACATTTGATATAGTGTATAATAGTTGGCTTACTATTGCATTTGATATCGTATATAATAGTTGGCTTATTATTACATTTGATATTGTATATAATAATTGGTTTTTGCTAGGTTGTAGTTGCTTCCTTATTTTGAGTGATAAGTTTGCAATGTGGATTGTGGTCATTGTTGCTTATGGGGTTTTGATTTTGACTAGGTTGTGGTCTATTGAAGGGCTCCATGGGGACATGTACCCCACACTTCCCATGTCCTCTAGCTTCATTGTGGATTTCCTCTATTGACCTTGGTATAAAGGGGACAACATGGCACTTCTAGAGAATGCCCCTTGTTGGATTTAGATGCCCCTAGTACTTTGGGGTGATGTTCCCAAGTAATTTGGGCATCTAGAGTGCTAAAACTAGAGTCCCTAACCTTAGTTCTACCAACCATTGTATTCAACTAATTAATAATCTACTAATATTGTACAATAAATGATATTAATAGCCACTAAGGGACCACTAAGTGAATATTAGCCACCATAACGATAACACAAATTGCAGGGCACTAGAATCTGGATTGCTATGTTCAGATATCATCGAAGAAATATATTTGAATAGAGCTTAAACATTGTGCAGATAGGTGTGATCTATAATTTTTACCCATGTAGAGTTGGACAAGTTCCTTTGTAGATATCACATTAATATTTTAGCTTGGTTAGAATATTGTTAAATCTTTGTTGAAGTCATATGCCAATTTGGTAAATGTGTTTTCTTTGTTTTATCCTTGCAATTGTTTCGGATTATTTTAGCATTAAATTTACATGACTATATATGGGCACTGTGAGGTGAGTGCTTTAGAAACATCATAAAGATGAATATGTTGTTTATTTTCACCCACATTGATACTATATTAGCGATTAGGCAATTCTTATAAAAGTTGAAGGTAATTAAAAATTGTCCAAAGCATAAATGTAATGTACAAATTAGTTACACTGTATGTCGCATTGATATGCTAGACATCGATAAACAATTCATACATTTTGATTATTGTTAACCATGTGAATATTTTGTTGTCATAAAAAAATTCACGGTAATCATACTATAAACCGGAATGGTGTAAGTAGCAATTCGCTTATGGATGTTTCTATGTCAGTTGTATTAGTATGTGATTAATTATGTATAATGAAAATCAACTAATTTTTAATATTTTGATTTCTTGTCACTTTTATATATTTAGTATTTGCAGTAAGGTCCTCTATGTTAGGGACGTTCACATCTCTTATGATGTCCTTGTTGAGATTTTATGTAATTTCGGAAGTTATTCCTAAGTTTAATTGTATTGGTTATTCCTAAGTGTAATTGTGAAAAGGTTTATTGATAAGTCATGTCTTTTAGGTATTTTAGAGTATAAATAGAGGTTATATCAAGTCATTTTGATCTCTCGTTTTGATTATAAGTACTAAGAGAGTAGTACACACTCATCTAGAAGGCTATACTTGGTTCGTGTCTGGGTCTCTTTGGTCTTGATTTCGTGAAAGAGCATTGTATGACATTGTACATGTTGGAGGAATCTATATTGAGTAAAGTTTGTAGGGTTTTCTCCCCCTTGAGAGTTTCCCTAAGGATATATCTTGTTGTTATGTGGATATCTATCTTTCAGTTGTGATCCTTTTGCATATTAAATGATAATATATATACAATATCATCTCTCATGAAAAATCAACATGGTATCAGAGCGGGACTGGGCTTGACTCCCTTACAAGAGGGCCCAGAATTATGATGAGAGAAATGTAAGAGTAATATGTTGTAGAAGTAGATTAGTGTTGTAAGTGATTGTTGTTATTTGTTTATAGTAGTGTGTTTGTCAATCTATGTGGAAGAGCCCATTAAAGATCATTGGAGGCAAATGAAAAAGAAAATATTTGTGTCAGAATTGTTGAATGCCAAAAGAATTGAGTCCTTCAGACATGTACGAGAGGAAGAGATGTCTCTCACGATCCGCTCCATTTGGGAGGAGAGCGAGAGTAGTAAAATTGCGGTAAATTTGAGCAAGGCCATCTCTAATGTTGCTTTGAATATTGTCTGGAGAATGTTGACGAGGACGAAATTTTCGGATGATCACTTGAGAGCCAATGGCCAAGGGTTTAAGGATCTGACATCACAAGTGGCAGCTACAATAGGAGCCTTTAACGTTGGTGATTTCATTCCTTATTTGGATTGGTTTGATTTGCAAGGTATCAAGCGATGCATGAAGAAAACCCATAAAACATTTGACGAATTTGTTGAGAAAATAATAGATGACCACATTGGTAAACGAATGGAAATCGCCACGAATGGTCGAGAAGAGGCAGAGCATGTTAAAAACTTCATTGATGTGCTCCTCGATATGGCAGCTGAGACCAAGAAGGAAGAGAACGAAATCACCCATAGAAAAAAAAAAAACAAGGCAATTGTGCTCGGCATGTATGTCAGTGGAACGAAGACTACATCTATTACATTGGAATGGGAAATGAGTGAGTTGCTCAGACATCCATGTGCAATGATGAGATTGCAGGAAGAAATCGAATGTGTAGTCGGAAAACGTCGCATATTGAACGAGCTAGATTTGGCAAGCATGAACTACCTCCAATGCGTGGTGAAAGAGACTCTATGATTATACCCAACGTCATCACTAGGGATTCCCTGCGATTCTGTTGAGGAAGTGATAGTAGGAGGATACTATATACCTAAGAAAATAATGATAATGCTCAATGTGTGGGTTATTGGAAGGGATCCCAATTTGTGGGACAAAGATTCGTCAAAATTCAAGCCTGAGAGATTTGTGTAGGAAGAGTCAATAGACTTAATAAGACGTCAATATGAATTTAGAATGCTTCCATTCGACCCGGGAAGGATAGGAAGCCCTGGAGTTATGATGGCCATTGCGATGCTCAAGCTTGCATTGGCTCAACTCTTGCAAGTTTTTTATTGGAGAGTTGGAGGTGATTTGTCCCAGTTGGATATAAGGGAGGCATGCTCAGCGACATTGTTAAGACAAGTTCCACTCTTTTCTTTTCTGATGTTGAGGATGACCAGTTGACTCTAGACTATCTAGATGGAAGGGAAGCTTTCTAAAATACCTACCATGGAATGTTCATGAGTGGAGAACACAACAAAATTTTGAGATTTATCCATGTGAGCAGGGTATGATATTTGTCATTAGGGTCGGGGAAAAGAATGCCAGTTCTGGTGTTATCCAATGCATCATTGGTTGTAACTGAAGCAAGAGAGAAACCAGTGCGACAACTTGTTGCAGATAATGCTTAGTTGGATGGGGAATTTATCACCACTATACGACAATGTGGTGTTGCAATTATCAAGGCACGTTAGCTCTCTAGTGCATTATCCATTGCTAGTTCCCCATGTGATCATATTCATGATTGGGTGCTTGGTACACCTAAGGGTACGTGGGTTTCAATGAATGTATATGTTGATGGATTAAAGAAGGAATATGTGAGTCTCACGCCAGATTATGATGCCTTGGATGTAGATGTGAACCCCGAGCGAGTCTTAGTAATGAGAAGAGGGAGGTGATATATTTCCTGAGATACAATCACAATGCCTGCAGTTGAGTGACTATGGGGACAACGATGTCGATTTTCCCATCACGCCTGAGAGCGCATATTATTAAGAATTTTGTTGTTAGATATATGGTGAACGTGGGTTGTATGATTGGTGTATCGATATGTCATTTTGTGTGTGATGATTAGTGATCCGTCAACAAATAAAATGAAACCACATGTTAAGAGTAACAAGAGATGTCATTGTTATGGTCATTTATTACCGGTTTGAAACTAGGAAGTCGCGTGTGAAAATGTAGCTTTTACTTGTGTATGTTGGTGTCTATGTGCAGGACAAGATTATTTACTTCCATATGCATGAATTGTCATATCAAAAGGAAAGTATGCATAAAGGCATGGAGCGAGTGATATTGTTTCTCTTTTTCAAATATTTTCTGCATTAAGAAGCTTTTGCATCTACTGCAAATATATTTCTAGTTGCGCATGTTTGGACTATTGGAGCAGTGAATGTGGAGCCTCTCATTATTCAATGTAGTGGAAATCCTGAAGAGGTTCGGGATGTTGGATTGCAAGACAATGGTTACACCTTGCTGAGGGTCCTAAATCCCTTTAACTCAACAGCAAGAACCAAACCCGTTGTCGAGGCCCAATTAGACTAATCAGCGTTTAATAGTGGAATGGTTCTCTAGATTTTGCAATCCGGCCAAAATAATCGATGGGCTTTATGTTTTCTTGTGAAGGCTTTCTCCTTATGTTCAGACGTTCTCTTTTTTGTATTTTCTTTTAGGTAGGACTGATATAAGATAGGCCCAGTATAAACCAACCAGGCAACAAAAAGGGAACAAACTTAACTACTAGAGGAGAGGTTGAGCTTGGGATAACCCTTACACCCTAGCATGCAGACAGTGATCGTCTACCACAGGCCTAGTACTAATACGTTAACCGTTCGGGTATTCCAATTACTGACTGAGATACAATTTATCAGAAGAAAACATGCATGTGATAAACAATGGCAAATAAAATAATTCAGTCAACTATAATCATTAATCACATAATAACACAATGACTTATTTTCATCATTAAAGACAAGAACTGTAAAACATTGCATCAGATAACTTATCAACAGATTTAATAGCTCTTACTCATTACTGCATCCATTCATGAGATGAAATAAGAAATAATTCTTCTCCACGTCCAATCATACACGCATTTGATGAAAACACAACTTTGTCACTGGTCCCAAAAGGACTTCTCAGTTAAAGGCAGCTCTGAAATAGTTCTTAATAAAACCAAAAATGAGAGTTTCTTGCAACAACCATCGACCCTTAACTAATCGGTTGATGCTCCTATTTATAACATAAATTTAACTAAAAATAACAATTAAAGTGCAGCTAAGTAAAACAAAATTCGCCACATGGCGATCTTTTCTGTCAGTTTTTCTAAGAGTCATCTCAAGATATCACTTAAGAGGGTGACTCTTCTCATACTACGGCCACTTGATGAACAGATCCTCTTAGGTGTTGGCTTATTGGAATCTATGTTGTTCCATTGGGGTCGATTGAATCTCTCTTATCTCTACCACATGTGCCCGATACTTGACTATACTGGCACTTAACTGTTTCAACATAGCCCGAGGTTGATCAGATGCTCCATAAACTGTCGCACCTGACCTGGCGCCATGTATGTCATCTTTGCTATTTCTTCGGCCCATGATGAGTCTTGCTTGGTGTGCGACTTGACTATGTCGCGCAAGTCGACCAAGTCATCGGGTGTGCCGAACTCGGAGAGTCCGGTGTTTTTCATCACCCGATTGATCTTGATCCAGTTTTTCTCGCACTTGGCCCATTTCTCTTGTATTTCTCAGTGAGGTTCCCAAGCCATTTTTGCCCAATACTCGGTCGATTTCTTTATGCGATCAAGGCTGCTCTCTTTTAACACCCGAATGTTGTGTTCTTTTGTATCTCAGCCCTGTTGGACCGCACCGATGTAGTCGACTCTCTCCACGGATTTTTGCGCTTTCTCGTACCACCACTCCATATCTTTGCACGTCACAAGTGCCATGAGAGTGTCTTCCTGGAGCTCGGCTATCCTTGCAGTGAATAGGTGTCGCTCGTCTGTAAATTTGTTTTAGGCCTCCTAGAGTTCGCTCCTTAGGAACACCGCGGCCCGTGTGGTGTCCTCGTAGTATTTCGCCAAGTGGTGAAAATGTTCCAATTCCTTCAGGGCAGCGGCCAACTCCTCTTCATCTCTTTTATCTTTGTCCAGGGTGGCATCTGTGATTTCCATCCCTGCGTCGATGAGTTCAGATGTATTAGCATGCTCTGTGTTGATTAGATTTTCCTCTATAGTGATGAGGATGGAGCGATCTAAAGTGATCCTCCTCTTCTTGGTGGTTCTTTGGACGATAACCTTATGTTTCTGGTCATAAGCTATGGAATGTATGTCGGCTACTTCATCCACAGGTTTGGGGATTTTTTGATCTCCCCAGGTAAGTGTATTCCCCAGACTCTCGATGGTATATACTTGTTCAAGACTGGGTTCTTGAACTTCCTCCTTGTGTTCTGAAGTCCCAGCTTTTGTCTCTCGCTCATCGGGGGTTTGAGTACCGATTGAAATTGAGGCATCGGGGGTAGGCTCGGTACTTACTTGATCCTTGGCCATAAGGACGTCGATTTTATGTTGTGGAGCCTCTTCCTTTTGTTTGCCCGACCCTGGCTCGTCCTTCAGGTTGTCCGCTTGTGTCTCTAGTGCTTTGGACAGTTGACTGTCTACGACACTTTCGACTTCTCATTCGTTCTATGGAAACCCCTGAGTTTGAGTATCAAGAACTGGGGAAGATGTCTTCTTTGGCACCTTTTCTTCTTCGATATGTACAGGGGTCACAAGGGATACCTCTAGGCTCTCATCATCATCATAGATTTTTATCAGTTCGCTTAGGGTGTTTGGCATGATTTATTTCCCTGATGTTTTGGTTGTCTCTAGATGGGTTGAAACACCTATCGAAAATCCGGTCAATGGTGTTGTGAACTCAAGGTCGTCTAACCAGTAATTTTGTCAATGTTTATGAATTCAGGGCCACTTAGACCTGCCTGGCTTCTGTCTGGGTTATCGGCAGGGGATCCTGTCATTTCTAAGAGGTCTGGTTCATCTCGCAGTTGATAAATCACTCATTGCGCTTGTTCTAACATGAGAAATCCCCTTTCCCCTGCGTCTTGTGGCATAGGGAATCCTCTTTCTTGAATCGGGGCTACCTGGGGGGCTTCGACCGCTAGCATTTATTCTCTGGCCATGAGGGCCCCTTGAGCCTGATTGTTCTAGGATCGTCATCTTTTCATCCAAGATCATGGCTTTGAACCTGGTCATCTTGGGTTCGGCCATCCTTTCCACAACTTCGTCCCAATCTTGGGCATTTTTCGTGAAGAACTCATCTTCAAACTTGTCGTGGGCGTAAGGCCAGCAGGATGACACTTGAGAAGCATGTTTCAAGACTAGACCCTTTGGGTCATGCTTGCAGAATCGGTCGGTCTGGAATCGGAATTCTAATTGGCTCAGACCTTCCTTCTTGGCTTGAGCGGTGTCTTTCACCAAGTAGAAGCCTATATGGAATCCATAAGGTATAAACGTCTGCTTCTTATCCTTGACCAGGGTGGCGTTGTAACCTTGCAGGATGGTCTAGTAGCATATCTCTCCCACTACAAACCGGTCAGGGACATGTGCTAGGAGGAGGTGAGGTTCTATGGTGGCCTCAAATACCCTATTGTAGGTATTGTGTTCATCCAGATACTAGTGGCCGACCTTTGATATCACCTTTTTGGCCGCAACCGATAGTCTCAGACACTCTTTCTTGAAAAGATTAAAATGAATGCATGTGATGAATTCATCGAAGATGAGGGAGTAGGATTTTTTGTACTTTTTCTCCCATAAGATGTTGAAATATACATGGACCGTGAGCTCTGTGACGTGCCAGCTTAGGTTCATGTCAGCAAAGACGTTTCTCGCACACATGACATCCATCAAGTATGATGCCATGTAGAAGGCTAGAGTCTCCCCTTCTTTCGGCATATGAGCCTGTTGTATGAAGATGCTCAGTTGTTTGGAAATGATGGCTCCCCAGTTGAAGCCGCTCCTAGAAATAACTATTGTGTATGCTAGAGGCATCCACACCTCCGAAAATCTGGAGCAGTCTTTCTCCCTATACAACCGGCAAATGAGAGCCATTAGGAAGATGTATGGTTTTCTTAGGTTGGTCGTTTGGTACCAGTCGAAAGTCCGGTTGGTGTATTTCTTATCTTCTCGCCACCATGAGGCCATTACCCAGTCGACGTCATGGTGCTCGTAGAATTTCACGAAAAATTCAGTGTTCAGTCGATCCTTTGGCTCTCTAAGCTTGTAATATTTTTGGACCTCCACTGGAAGGAACACTTCGACACACTCGCCATTGTCGTCATTAATCAAAAAAAATTGTGTGCCTGTGTGGTCAATGAGCCACTTCAGGAGTTCTATGAAGGGGAACACTGGAGTTATGCTTGCCACCCTGTGTAGGTACGATTTTTTTGGATATTTGAAAAAATTTCATTGTCGAGCTTTCTCATATCGGGGTCGTTGTGCGAGATGTATTCTGGGAATTCTTCCCGGCTGATCTTCTTGAAGATTTCTCCCCAATGTGGGAGTACCACCTTGGTCCCTATGTTTGCCTATGTGTCTCCGAAGGCCGGAGGCTGAGTGAAAACCCTCTTGGTAGATGTCCTGATGACTGGTTCCGGCCTTGGAGCAAATTCTAATTGTTTTACGCTCGTTGGGGAAAATCCTTCTCCTACCTCTGGTTCCTTTAGCTTCAATGATCGCCTAGTGTTTGGCTTTCTCGAAGGCATTGTTCCTACAATCGAAATAAACCTTTTAGAGACTATGTATAGAGAAACACTGGATAAAATATATATATGGCATGTAAACATGAAAAATCCAGACTGGTGCATACCTGTAAAGCTTGCTAAAACTGGTTATTTGATACTCACGTGATCTCGGTATCTTTCAAATTGCTCGTCTTGCTCCTCTGGATGCTCTGAAACTCCTTTGCGTGCATAATGGTTTCATTTACAATGGCTCAAAAGAATTTAAACAGGGTAAGAACTTACCTTATTCTATCAACCATTTAATCTAGGTGATTAGTGGGATTCAAACAAATATGTCGTCGAATCTCTGCAATTTAAATTCATCATGGGATGACGGTGAAGGCGTGGATGGTGATGTTTTCTATCAGTAATTTCAAACAATTGTTTTAATTTGCACACGAAGTAGCAACTATTGCGAGATTTGGTATTAATAAATCCCTTAAATGCTCCAAATCCAATCGTATCTAGCGCTAAAACGTCCCATTGTGTCACTTTCTCAGTGGGCGGATCAGGGATCGGGGATATGCTATGGATGTTTTCATTAATATCCTTCTGCGAAAAACCTCCAACGTCGATCGATTTCATCGTAGGATGTTGACATGGCACAATTGACTTAGAGGTGTGACTTGCATTTAGGGGACCAAGAATGACTCGGGGTAAAGTTGGGTCATACGTTTCTCTAATCGGGCAAAGACACGTGGTGTTGAAGACAAGTGGCTTAATCTGTGAGTGTTAGTTGGAGTCGGGACTTTCTTCAAGTTGTGCGTTCTAAACTAAACCTGGGATTGCCGATGCCGAAAAGATATTGGGGGTCAGTAATCGGGGATAAACCTGTCACGTGTTTTTCTTTGGATTAGCTTCTTCGAAAACTCTCGATGTAGAAATGATTCAAGAATCGGTGACCGAGGAAAACTCTTTAGCATGGTTGAAATGTTCGTCGTGGTTCGTTTTTCTTCGATTCCGACAAGCGCATCGGCTATCGGCGATATCGTTCCTTTCTTTTTAAACGTTTCTTCTCTTCGCCTTTTACCGATGTCGAAGGGGATCGGCTATCGGCAATCTCCGTATGTGATACTTGTCGTGAAACAAAAATTCCTTTCGCCAATACCGGTGAAGATCGACGCTCGGCAACCGAGGTTTTCCAAGTGATTTCTTTTCACCTTTTAATTTCTTCTGATGTTGAATCTTGAGCATGTCAGGTGAAATGTTCTGGCTGTTAATTCCTTATTTAAGTGTTAATCTTTTTTAATTCATTGGGTTTATAGAGTTACACAAACCTGAATATCTTATGAGAGTCAAGAGAACAAGCAAAGACAAAACATTTCTTCAAAAGTACAATCGAATTCAAATAGTGCAAAGATCAAGTGGTACCCAAAAAGTGGAAAATTGACATAGTCTTTTTAGGGTGTGTTGAGTGCTCAACAAATGGTGACTTATTGGGCGAAAGCAGAAACTGTGTTCCTTCCTCGAGCTCGGCTAATGCAAAAGTTGATTAGGAACTTAACTGGTTTTCATCAGACTTTCTTTTACCCTTTCATTTGGAATTTCCCTGGTTGATGTATCTGGGCCTACCTGTGGGGCTTTATTACCTTTATTCCACCTTCTTTTCCTATAACCTTTACTCATGCCCCTTTTTGACAAGAGTCCAGTAAAGCATTTAGTGGCACTAGGCATTTTAGTTACCCTTATTCATTTCCTACGGTGTTTCTCCGCTGCCAGTGAGCGTCCATAGACCCGGCAGAGTCACCCCGACGTCATAGACCTTGATCCACTGCCAGCGAGCATCCATAGCCCCAACAGAGATATCTGCATACCCTCTCCTAGTGTGTGCTCATTTTATATAGTTTACTTTTATTTCGGCAGAATGCCCTGAGCAAGCAGGAGAGGAAGACGTATGTTATTTGCAAAAAATATGAGGTGGTTAAGGTGAAACTCGCTAGATCTGTCTCTAAGGTTCATTTAGTCCTTTTCAGCTTCCCTTCTTTCCCTTAAGGTCTTACCAGACCACTAAGCAAACACTTCCGCATTTCTCCAAAGTTGGTCATCTGTGTAGGTTAGATAGAGAATCCCTTGAAACAATCGCAGGTTCCTCCACGTTTCTTGTGTTTGTATGTGACTGTCGATTTAGGAAGAGAGTTCGCCATGTCGCATGATTTGAGGTCAACCATTGTCTTGCTTAAACACAATATTTCAAATCTCATAAGCACGATCGCAAAAAGATAAAAAGTATAAATGCAAAAAGATAAATCGACGCATCTAAAATAAACACAGAAGAATTTATTTTTATTTTTTTAATGAAAATATTGTTTTAGGGCTTGGCCATTCACTGGGAGAGCATCAGGTTCCCCCTCAGATTCTGCAGTCGATACGTTCCTAACCCAATCTTCTCGGCCACCTAGAAAGGTCTAAGCCATAGATTCTGAAACTTAGAATGTTTTCCTTTAGGCTCATTTGCTCTGTCCCATTTTAGGACTATGTCCCCTACCTCAAAGTTCTTCTCTTTAGCCTTATGCTTATCAAACCACCTTTTAACTATCTGTTGGTGGGATATGAACTTTGATTTATCTTTCTCCCTTTCTTCATGAACATGAGCAGGGTGTCAATTCTTTGTTGTATGACTAATGAAGTTTGTCCTCTGGAATCTTGGGCAAGTTGAAGAGATGGAAGATATAGTCCGTTCGGGAGAATGGCTTCCTACCCGTATACTAGAAAGTATGGGGAATTCCCTATAGATTCCTTGGGTGTAACTCTATCCACCCATAAGGCGTTATGGAGTAGGTTATGCCAATTTCTCTGGTTGTCCACAACTGTTTTCTTTAATATTCTTATCAGGTTCTTATTAGTCGATTCTGCCACTCTATTTCCCTATAGATAATAGTTTTCACAGTATCTAACTATCATTCCTTTGTCTAGATAAAACTTCGTTAATAGGGTGGAAGAAAAGTAAGTTGTGTTATCAAAAACAAGGACATAAGGGACACTGAATCTTGTGATTAGTTGTTGTTGTAAGAATTGGATTACCACCTTCTCGTTTACATGAGTCAGAGGGATGGCTTCTGCCCATTTTGTGAAATAATCGATGGTAGCAAGTATGTACTTATGTTGTTTTGCAGAACTTGGTGTAATTTCTCCTATGATATCTAACCTCCATTGCTCAAAAGGCCTAGAAACAACCACCGGTTGGAGCGGGACAACTTCTCTCTTCTCCCTCCCAACGCTTATTTGACAAGTTTTACAGTTTCTAGCCTATGTGTAAGCGTCCTTGAACAAAGTGGGCCAATAATAGCCAGCTCTTAGTATCTTATGAGTGGTTGTGTCTCCTGCAAAATGTCCACCAGCTAAGCCATCATGGAGCTCCTTCAAAACTTTATATGCATCTTCACGTTCGAGGCATCTTAAAAGTACCCCATCATAATTAACCCGGAAGAGTACAGAATTTATGAGGTGATATTGTGCGGATTTTAACTTGAGAGATCTCCTTTCCCTTGGGTTGAGGTTTTCTGGGCAAGTTCCGTGGTGTAGGAGGTAAGTCAGTTTCTCATACCAAGACTCTTGTCCTAGGGAAATGTATGAAGCTTCACCACACCATAATTCCATTTCATTCTCCCATCTGGAGTCTTCATTTACTTGGTCTTGAGATTCGACTGCCAGTTTACATAACCTTTGTCCTTTAACCAATTTAGCAGGTTTTATATCTAGATCAAATTCTTGGACTACTACCATCAAGTTTCCTCCTCTTTCCCCCATCTCATGTTGAGTAAATAGGGATCGGACTGCGGGGTGAGGCACGATTACTTTGGTATGGTTCTTGAGGATGTAAGATCTGAAATGTTTTATTGCCTTATAAATTGCATAAGCATTTTTATCTATAGCAGTATAATTTAGTTAGGCACCTTGAAGATTAGTGCTCATGAATGATATTGGGGCTTCGTTTTTGTCATCATCCATCTGAGTTAATACTATGGCTAACGATTGATCGGAGGCGAAAGTATAGAGGAAGAAATCTTTGTTGAAATCGGGACTTCGCAGTACTGGGGCTTGACAGATCGCAGTCTTAATGTTGTGGAAAACCTTCTTTCATTCATCATCCCACTTAAACTCCGCATCCTTATGAATCATTTTTTGTAGGGGTTTGATCATTTCCGAGAAATCGGGGGTGAATTTCCTCACAAAATTGATTTTCTCGAAGAACAACTGCATAGCCCTTTTGTTGTGAGGTAATGGAATCTGTGCTATAGCCTTAATTCTTTCTGGGTCTATGTGGATGTCTGCTTGAGATATAATGTGGCCTAACAACTTACCTTCCTCGACACCAAAAATAGTTTTCTTAGGGTTTAAGGATATGTCATATTTCCTACACCTTTCGACAATCTGGGTTAAGTGTTGGATGGGATCTTCTCTGTTCTTTGAATACACAGTTACGTCGTCCAAACAAACTACTACACACTTGTTGATTAGTCCCCGAAATGCCATGTCCATAGCCCTCTGGAAGGTTTCTCCTACGTTGATTAACCCAAAAGGCATGCATTTGTAAGCGAACGTTCCCCACTTGGTTCGGAAGGTAGTTTTCAAGCAGTCTTCTTATGAAACCAGAGCCTGGTTGTAACCCGAGAAACCATCCAGTAAGGAGAAAATATCAAATCCAGATACGGTTTGCAGGAGTTGCTCCATTGGCGGGACTAGGTAGTTGTCTTTTTCTGAAGCTCTGTTGAGGTTCCTAAAATCTACGCATAAGCAAATTTCTCCTGACTTTTTCCTCACCGAAACCAAATTTTCTACCCATGTAGAATGTTTGACCTGGAAGATAATTTTAGCATCCAAAAGTTTCTTCAATTCCTAACACATGAGAGGTTCTAGGGAAGGGTGGTACTTTCGGAGATTTTGTTGGAAGGGTTTCACTTCAGGTTTTAAAGGGATAGTGTGTTGAATGATACGGGTATCATAATTTTTCAGATCTCGGTAGGACCAGGTAAAGACATCTTGATATTGTCTGAAAATTTTGAGATAGGCCTTCCTTTCCTCTCTAGATATCGTCTTACCGAGGTTTACATTTTTTGGGTTTTCTGGGGTTCCGAGATTTATAGTTTCATACATGGGACAAGAATTACCGATCTTCGCGTTTTTTTACCCCTTAAACCTTTCCCTCAGGTCAAACGAGTTTTCTAAATTGGCTATTCCCTTCGGAATTGTGTGAGACTTCGATTTGTCAATTGGTTGATATTTTCAAGGGTCGGCCTCTGTTGATTGTTCCTGGAATATTTCATCGTCAATAGCCAAATCTTTGAAATTATCTTGGTTAGTCAGAAGGTTTATGATCTGTTCATCTCCTTCAAAGACCTTCCAATTAGAAATATTGTTGGGCACCGATGGTTTGTAGAGTAGCTCCATAGTGAATCGGGAGGCTTCATAATCTTCTAGAGGTGACAGCCTTGAAGCAGCGGTGGCCAGAGAATCAACAAGAATGTTCTTTCCTCTAGGGATTGTTGTAATGTCGAAAGCTTCGAAATGCTCTATTAGCCTGTGCACTTCCTGTTGGTAATTCTTCAAGTGTGGGGAGTTGCAATGTATAGTATTCCTAACTTGTCTAACGATGATTTCAGAATCTCCGAAAACCTTCAATTCTTTGACGTTTAGGTATATGGTTTTCTTTAGCCCTTATACTAGAGCTTCATACTCGGCGCTATTGTTTGTGCATTCAAACTCAAGTCTACAAGATAGAAAATGTCGTTTACCTTTTGGATTAATGAGGATGCACCCTGCCCCAGACCCTTCTTGCGATTTAGAGCCATCAAAGTATAAGGTCCAAACTTGTGGGCAAAATCTATCGGCTTCCTCTTTTATGTCGCTTTCCCTTTTTCCTCCTATTTGTTCTGTGATTTCTAACACAGGTTCTTGGCAGAAAAGGGTTTCCTCCGCCGTCGTCGGTAATTCCTCTCGAAAAATAATTTCGGAGTTTTGAGTAAGGGGAACATCAAATGAGAGAGGGGAGAAATTTCCAAAATCAGAGTCACAGGAATAATTTCCTTGCACGGGAAAATCTGTCGATGAGGGCTCATTAAGGGTTTCTAAGTCAGTGACAGTGTGTTTTAGATATCTTTCCCTATCAATCCTAATCATATTTGTGTGTCCCTTTAATGGCAGCCAAAGGTGAGCCCAGTTTGTACTAAAGTATCTGTTTAACTTCTCAGACCAATCTCTGCTTAATAATAATCCGTAAGCTTTTGAGATATCCACTACAATGATGTCAATCACCTGCACAAATTTAGGATGTGTCATTATTCTGATCATTACATCTTTGAGTTCTCCCATGACCTTCACTCGAGTTCTGTCCAGTTGTATTACATGTTTATCGCTTTTGAGAGGAATTGCATTTAGTTTTTTGCAAATAGACAGTGGCATAACATTAGAGGATGCCTCTGAACCGACCAAATAGTTATGGAGGTTTCTGTTGAAGAATTTGAATTTTAAAAGGAACGGTGGGACAAAAGGTTTTCCCTTCTTATCTTCAGAGCAGGCGTTCACAATTGGTTTATTTCCTAGATCTGTGGGAGTTAGATTTCTTCCCTGATCAGCGATTGTCGTACGATTTTCTATTGATTTCAAAGCTTGTAATAGGAAGTCCTTTTGTTGAGGGATTCTACATATGTCCATAACTGATATATTAGCCTTCAACTTCTTCAAATATTCTACTGTGTTGTAATCCATCTTAGGCGATTCCTGTGTATGGATGTTTATAGGGTTTCTTCGGGGAACAAAAGGTGCTTTCGGGTGATCGGTAGTTGGTTTCCCTCCCAAAATTTGGGTCGTAGTAAGGTCATTTGAGACAGGTTGACCCCTACTTCGTGTTTGCATAGCCAAGACTTCTGCAGGTGGTTCTTGAATATCAAACAGGTCATCGGAAAGGCATAGCTAGGTCAGGATCCCATATCAACATGGTTGTTTATTCTGGTGGGGAAATTTCTTCCTGATCGAAGATATTCATACTAGAGTTGCTTGATTGTTCGACCAGGGAGACTTCGTCTAGAAACCGATTGGCCATCAAATTCATGGCGTGCACCCATTAAGGGCAGACTCTTTTGAAGTGATTCTCTTGATGATAACTGCAGAAAGAGTTGGATGCTACATTTCCCATATCGATGTTTAGGTTGGTTGGGGGAGGTTCAATTGCTTTGAATGGTGGATTCTTTTTAAAGAAAGTCTTATAGGGCATCAGGCCTTGGTTTCCCTCCCCTGCACTTATCTTCATGTCTATGATTTTGTTTGATATTTTTTTTACCATGCGTTGTAGGTCCTCTATGTCCCCACTTCCCTAAATTTCAAGAGTTTGTTATGTTTGTTTCCCTGGGGGTCTAGTAAGCAATAGTCCTCTCTTGGGAGGAGGTTGAACTTCTTTCTTAACTAATGATACCTAGCCTTCCTTACATCCTTTCATTTGGAACTCTATCGTTTTGGCGTCTTCAAAATTCTCAGTCAAGGTTTGTTTGGCAGCTCTCTTCACAACAATGGAAACAGAAGTTGGGAGAGCATTAGCATATACTTCGATTTGCAACTCCTGAGTAGGTCTAGCTTCGAGCTAGAATTTATTTAAGATAGTTGTGAATCTTTGATTGAAGTCTTTGAACCTTTCCTTCAAACTCATGGCGGCGGCGAACAACTTAGCCATCAAAACTCCTGTAGTAGTTTCTTCTGCAAATTTATTCGAAAAATCTTTTTGAAACTTCGTCCAACTAGTTATGGATCCTAGAGGTAAGTTAAAATACCATGTGGAAGTTGAATTCTCAAAAGTGTAGGGGAAAACCTGCAAACTACGTCTTCATGTTGGACATTCATAAGTCTGATAACTAGTATGAATTTCTTGATATGGTCTTCAGGCAATCCTGAGGTTTCAGGGTCAAATTTAGGAAGTAACTTCTCTGGATGTCGGGGAAGGTTATGTACTCGTCCAGGGATGGAAAAAGCATCTCTGGCCAACCAAGGTTGATTGTTTTGCGGTCATTTTCCCCTCTCTTCATCATGGTCATTATGATATTCCATATTTTCAGATCCTGAAACTAAACGTCCTAAGTTAAACCCTTCTTCTTCCGAAAAATCATTTGGCTCAGAGAATTTGTCGGTTGGCATTTCAGGGATTAAATTAAGAGGATGTTCGATTTCGATGAGAGTGAAATCTATCATGTCTTCTACTATGTGCACAAAAACCTAGTCGGAGGTATCGACCACTAGTCTGCTTACTTGTTTTCTTCGAGGAAGTATCGGAGCTAAGGACAGCGCCCCGATCTGTCGGGTGTATTCTCTTGTGATTCTTCTGAATTGATTCAATTCCTCGTGAGGGAGAGCGTAAGGTATGTTCGGGTATAGGTGTTCTTCCTTGTCTTGGGGTCAGTTACTCATATAAGGAGTACTCGATGTGTGTGGGTTATCTTGGGAATGACTAGACGTGCATGTGGGTTGTTTTGAATCTACAAACTGTCTAAAATATTATTTGAAATATGTATTCAGCCATTCATTCTTCAGTCCTCCTTCTAGCTCCAATTCTGTTGAGGGGTCCTAAATCCCTTTAACTCAACAACAGGAACCAAACCCAGCGTCGAGGCCCAATTAGACTCTGCAGCGTTTAATAGTGGAATGGTTCTCCAAATTTTGCAATCTGGCCAAAATAATCGATGGGCTTTACGTTTTCTTTTGAACGCTTTCTCCTTCGGTTCGGACATTCTATTTTTTGTATTTTCTCTTAGGTGGGACTGATATAAGATAGGGTCGGTATAAACCAACCAAGAAACAAAAAGGGAACAAAATTAACTATTGGAAGAGAGGTTGAGCTTGGGATAACCCTTACATCCTAGCATGCAAACAGTGATCGTCTACCACGGGCCTAGTACTAATACGTTAACCGTGCAGGTATTCCAATTACTGACTGAGATACAATTTATCAGAAGAAAACATGCATGTGATAAACAATGGCAAGTAAAATAATTCACTCAACTCTAATCATTAATCACCTAATAACACAACGACTTATTTTCATCATTAAAGACAAGAACTGTAAAACATTGCATCAGATAACTTATGAACAGATTTAATAGCTCTTACTCGTTACTACATCCATTCATGAGACGAAATAAGAAATAATTCTTCTCCACATCTAATCAAACACGCATTTGATGAAAACACAACTTTGTCTCTGGTCCCAAAAGGACTTCTAAATTAAAGGCAGCTCCAAAATAGTTCTTAACAAAACCAAAAATGAGAGTTTCTTGGAACAACCATCGACCCTTAACTAATCGGTCGATGCTCCTATTTATAACATAAAGTTAACTAAAAATAACAATTAAAGTGCAGCTAAGTAAAACCAAATTCACCACATGGTGCTCTTTTCTGTCAGTTTTTCTAAGAGTCATCTCAAGATATCACTTAACAGGGTAACTCTTCTCGTACTCCGACCACTTGATGAACAGACCCTTGCAGGTGTTGGCGTATGAAAATCTATGTTGTTCCATAGAGGTCGAGTGAATCTCTCTTATCTCTACCGCATGTGCCCGATACTTGACTATACTGGCACTTAATTGTTGCAGCATAGCCCGAGCTTTGATCGAATGCTCCATAAACTGTCGCAGTTGACCTGGTGCCATGTCTGCCACCTTTGTTATTTCTTCGGCCCATGATGAGTCTTGCTTTGTGTGTGACTTGACTATGTTTCACAAGTCGACAAAGTCATCAGGTGTGTCGAACTCGAGGAGTCTGATGTCTTTCATCACCCAATTGATCTTGATCCAGTTTTTCTCGCACTTGTCCCATATCTCTTGGATTTCTCGGTGAGGTTCCCGAGCCATTTTTTCCCAATACTTGGTCGATCTATTTATGTGCTCAAGGTTGCTCTCTTTTAACACCTGACTTTCGTGTTCTTCTGTATCTCGACCCTGTTGGACCGCACCGATGTAGTCGATTCTCTCCATGGGTTGTTGTGCTTTCTCGTACCATCGCTCCTATCTTTGCACGTCGCCAATGTCATGAGAGTGTATTCTTGGAGTTCGGCTATCCTTGCAGTGAATAGGTGTCGCTCGTCTGTAAATTTGTTGTAGGCCTCCTGTAATTCGCTCCTTAGGAACACTGCGGCCTGTGTAGTGTCCTGATAGTATTTCGCCAAGTGGCGCAAATGTTCCAATTCCTTCAGGGCAGCGGCCAACTCCTCTTCATCTCTTTTAGCTCTGTCCAAGGTGGCATCTATGATTACCATCCATGCGTCGATGATTTTGGATGTATTATCATGTTCTGTGTTGATCATATGTTCCTCCGTAGTGATGAGGATGGAGCGATCTAAAGTGATCCTCCTCTTCTTGGTGGTTCTTTTGATGATAGCCTTCCTTTTCTGGTCATAAGCTATGCATATATGTCGGCTACTTCATCCACGGTTTCAAGGATTTATTGATCTCCCCAGGTAAGTGTATTCCCCAGACTCCCAATGGTATATACTTGTTCAAGACTGGGTTCTTGAACTTCCTCCCTGTGTTCTGAAGGCTCGGCTTATGTTTGTCGATCATCGGGGGTTTGAGTACCAATTGAAATTGAGGCATCGGGGGTAGGCTCGGTACTTATTTGATCCTTGGTCGTCAGGACGTCAATTTCCTGTTGTGGAGCCTCTTCCTTTTGTTCGCCCGACCCTGGCTCATCCTTCGGGTTGTCCGCTTGAGTCTTTGGTGCATTGGGAAGCTCAGTGTCTAAGATACTTTTGACTTCTCGTTCATTCTGTGGAAACCCCTAAGTTTGAGCGTCGAGAACTGGGGAAGATGTCTTGTCTGGCCCCTTTTCCTCTTCGATATGTACAGGGGTCACAAGGGATACCTCTGGGCTTTCATTATCATCATAGATTTTTATCAGCTCTCTTAGGGAGTTTGGCGTGCTTTCTCTCCCTGATGTTTTGGTTATCTTTGGCTGGGTCGAAACAGCTGTCGGCGATCTGGCTGGTGGAGTTGTGAACTCAAGGTCGTCTAACCCGATAATTTCGTCAATGTCTATGAATTCAGGGTTGCTTGGGCCTCCCTGGCTTATGTCTAGGTTATCATCAAGGGATCATGTCATTTCTGAGAGGTTTGGGTCATCTCGTAGTTGATCAATCACTCGATGTGCTTGTTCTAACAAGAGAAATCCCCTTTCTCGTGCATCCTGTGGCATAGAGAATCATCTTTCTTGAATTGGGGTTGCCTGGGGGGCTTCTGCTGCTTCGACCGCTATCATTTCTTCTCTGGCCCTGAGGGCCCCTTGAGCCGATTGTTCTAGGATCATCATCTGTTCATCCAGGCTCATGGCTTTGAACATGGTCATCTTGGGGTTGGCCATCCTTTCCAAAACTTCGTCCCAATCCTGGGCATTTTCGATGAAGACCTCATCTTCAAACTTGTCGTGGGCGTAAGGCCAGCAGGAACAAACTTGAGAAGCATGTTTCAATACTAGACCCTTTGGGTCATGCTTGCAAAATCGATCGGTCTAGAATCGGAATTCTAATTGGCTCAGCCCTTCCTGCTTAGCTTGAGCAGTGTCTTTCACCAGGTAGAAGCCTATATGGAATCCATAAGGTATAAACGCCTTCTTATTATCCTTGACCAGGGTGGCGTTGTAACCTTGCAGGATGGTTTGGTAGCATATCTCTCCCACTACAATCTGATCAGGGACATGTGTTGGGAGGATGTGAGGTGATCTGGTGGCCTCAAATACCCTAATGTAGGCATCGTGTTCATCCGGATACCAATGGTCGACCTTTTATATCACCTTTTTGGATGCAGATGATAGTCACAGACACTCTTTCTTGAAAAGAATAAAATGAATGCGTGCGATGAATTCATCGTAGATGAGGGAGTAGGATTTTTTGTACATGTTCTCCCATAAGACGTTGAAATATACATGGATCGGCAACTTTGTGACGTGTCAGCTTAGGTTCATGTCGGTGAAGACATTTCTTCCACACGTGATATCCAACAATTATGATGCCATGTAGAAGTTTGGAGTCTCCCTTTCTTTCAACGTCTAAGCCTGTTGTATGCAGATGCTCAGTTGTTTGGAAATGATGGCTCCCTAGTTGAAGCTTCTCCCGGAAATAGCTATTGTGTATGCTAGAGGCATACATGCCTCCAAAAATCTAGAGCAGTCTTTCTCTCCATACAATCGTCAAATGAGAGCCATTAGGAAGATGTATGATTCTCTTAGGTTAGTCGTTTGGTACCAGTCAGAAGTCTGGTTGGTGTATTTCTTATATTCTTGCCACCATGAGGCCATTACCCAGTCGGTGTCGTGGCACTCATAGAATTTAACGACAAAATCAATGTCCAGTCGCTCCTCCGGATCTCTAAGCTTGTAATATTTTTGGACCTCCACGGGAAGGAACACTCTGACACACTCGCCATTGTCGTCATTAATCAAACATTTTTGTGTGTCTGTGTGGTCAATGAGCCACTTCAAGAGTTCTATGCAGGGGAACACTGGAGTTATGCTTGCTACCATGTGTAAGTACGATTTTCGGATATCCGGAAAAACTTCATTTTCGAGCTTTCTCATATTGGGGTCGTTGTACGGGATGTATTCCGGGAATTCTTCCTGGTTGATCTTCTTGAAGATTTCTCCCCAATGTGGGAGTACACCTTCGTCCTTTTGTTTGCCTCTGTGTCTCTGGAGGCCGGAGGTTGAGTGAAAACCCTCTTGGAAGATGTCATGATGACTGGTTCCGACCTTTGAGCAAATTCTAATTGTTTTGTGGTTGTTGGGGAAGAGCCTTCTCCTCCCTCTGATTCCTTTAGCTTCGGCGATCACCTAGTGTTTGGATTTCTTGGAGGAATTGTTCCCGCAATCGAAGTAAACCTTTTAGACACTGTGTATAGAGAAACAGTGGATAAAATATAAATATGGCGTGTAAACATGAAAATTACAAACTGGTACATACCTGTAAAGCTTGTTAAAACTGGTTATTTGATACTCACGGGATCTGGACAGCTTTCAAATTTCTCGTCTTGCTCCTCTGGATGCTCTGAAACTACTTTGTGCGCATAATGGTTTCGTTTACAATGGCTCAAAAGAATTAAACAGGGGAAGAACTTACCTTGTCGTATCAACCATTTAATATGGGTGATGAGTGGAATTCAAACAAATCTGTTGCCGAATCTCTGCAATTTAAATTCATCGTGGGTTAATGACGGAGGCACGGAGAGTGATGTGTTCTATCGTTAATTTCAAACGGTTGTTTTGATTCGCACATGAAGTAGAAACTAATGCGAGATTTGGTATTAATTAATCCCTTAAATGATCTGAATCCAATTGTATCTAGCGTTAAAATGTTCCATCATGTCACTTTATCAGTGGGCGGATCAAGGATCAGGGATATGCTATGGATGTTTTCATTGATATCCTTCTACGAAAAACCTCTGACGCCAATCGGTTTCATCGTACGGTGTTGACGTGGCACAACTGACTCGGAGGCGTGACTTGGATTTAGGGGACCAAGAATGACTCAGGGTAAAGTTGGGGCATACGTTTCTCCAATTGGGAAAAGACACGTGGCGTTGAAGACAAGTGGCTTAATCCATGAGTGTTAGTCGGAGTCGAGACTTTCCAAGTTGTGTGTTTTAAACTAAACCTGGGATCGTCGATGTCGAAAAGATATCGGTGGTCGGTAATCAGGGATAAACTTGTCGCATGTTTTTATTTGGATTAGATTCTTCGAAAACTCCCTATGCCGAAACGCTTCGGGAATATGTGATCGGGGAAAACTCTTTAGCATGGTCAAAATGTTTGTCGCAATTCGGTTTTCTGCGATTTCGACAAGCGCATCGGGTATCGTGTATCGGCGATATCGTTCCTTTCTTTTTAAACGTTTACTCTCTTTGCCTTTTACCGATGCTGAAGGGGATCAACTATCGGTGATCTCTGTATGTGATACTTGTCGTGAAACAAAACTTCCTTTCGTTGATACCGGTGAAGATCAGCACTCGGCAACCGAGGTTTTCTGAGTGATTTCTTTTCACCTTTTATTTTATTCTGATGTTGAATCTTGAGCACGTCGGGTGAAATGTTATGGTTGTTGATTCCTTATTTAAGTGTTAAGCCTTTTTAATTCATGTGGTTTTATAGAGTTACACAACCCTGAATAGCTGATGAGAGTCAAGAGAACAAGCAAAGACAAAACATTTCTTCAAAAGGAAGATCGAATTCAGATAGTGCAAAGATCAAGTGGTACCCAAAAAGTGGAAAATTGACATAGTCGTTTTAGGGTGTGTTAAGTGCTCAACATACCTATGGTATCAAATCTAAGGTTGTTGAAAGATATGACTTCGGAGACTTTGGATGTTACTTTATATAGGCAAATGGTGGGTTCGTTGATGTACTTGATGAACATGAGACCAGATATATGTTTTTTTGCGAACACACTGAGTCAATATATGGAGTAGCCCGGGCATGTTCATTTGGTCACAGTAAAAACATGTGATGAGGTACCTTAAAGGTACAGTAGATTATGGGCTCGAGTATGTTACAGACAGTGAGATCAGTCTACTTGGATATTCAGATTCAGATTGGGTCGGTAGTATTGCAAACCAGAAAAGTACATTAGGATGTTGCTTCACTTTGGGATCTAGTATGATTTCATGGATCAGTAAGAAGAAGTCATGTGTAGCAGTTAGTATGATTGGGGCAGTGTATGTGGCAGCATGTGTAACAAGTCATGAAGCAGTATGGATTTTTTTGATTGGATTATTTGATATTTTGATGGAGGCAACCTATGCCTTGTGCAACAACCAGAGTTGTATAAAGTTGTCGGAGAACCCTGTGTTTATGATAAGTCGAAGCATATCATAATTAGGTATCACCATATTAGGGATATAGTGCAGAAGGGAGCAGTGAGACTCCCATATTTGGCTACCGATGAGCAGGTTGCGGATGTGCTGACAAAGTCGTTGTCAATGACAAAGTTCAAGTACTTCAGGAACAAGCTCGACGTAGTCCCTCTTCAGAGGGAGTGATGGCTTCAGATGTTATCACGGGGTAGTGGATGTCATTATGACATGTTGTAGCTATTGGAGAGCTACCCATTGGCCCTGAATTCATGTTGAAGAGATGAGGTACAGATGTTATCGCAGGGTACTAGATGTCATGCATAAAGATATGTAAGTTTTCTGCAGGAAAATGGATAGTTTCATGATGACATGTTGTAGCTATTGGAGAGCTACCCACCATCCCTAGATGCATGTTGTGAATTCACTATGGATTTTATGTGATGTATAGATTTGTGTGTCTGATAGTCAATGTTCATGAGCTCGTGTGGATGGTAACATTGTTAGCATCTGTGTTGGATAAAATACCTTCCTCGTTAAGAGGGAGTGTTGAGATTTTATGTAATTTTGGAAAGTGAAAGGGTTTATTGATAAGTCGTTTCTTTTAGGTATTTTAGGTCTTTTAGAGTATAAATAGAGGTTATATCGAGTCATTTTGATTATAAGTACTAAGAGAGTAGTACGCACTTATCTAGGAGGCTATTCTTGGTTTGTGTCTGGGTCTCTTTGATCTTGATTTCGTGAAAGAGCATTATATGACATTGTACATGTTGGAGGAATCTATATTGAGGAAAGTTTGCAGGTTTTTCTGCCCCTTGAGGGTTTCCCTGAGGATATATCTTGTTTTTCTATGGATATCTATCTTTCAGTTGTGATCCTTTTTCATTTTAAATAATAATAATAATAATAATATATATATATATATACAATGTCATCTCTCATGAAAAATCAATAGTCCTTTGAATACTGAAGTGTATTTCCACATATTCCTTGCATCCCCAAGTCCTCTCCTCCATGTGTCCTTGAAACACAATGAAACATTGGTCTAAGGCTAGACTTCAATTCAATAGAGAAAACCTTCTTAGAGAGAAAACATTATTCCATCATTTTATATTTACCAAAAGAAAAAATTTAGGATGCCCCTTATCATTTATCTTTAGAAAATGGTAATTATTTGTATTTGTAGTGTATTTAGATGACCATTACCACTCATATTTATAAGAAGGTAATTTGGTTTATTGCTTATTAGTGCATTGCAAATAGGTTTCTTTTTTCATAGTGATGATTATAATTGTATTAGACAAAAAGGATGAGGCTACAACGATTTGTACAATTGGATACAAATAAGGGGAGTTCCTTTATTTTCCCTTACACCACTAGTCTTTCTAGTTCTAGCTTGAGCCAAATCGAGCTAGGATAACTTTCTTTCTTGTGATTCTATCATTGCTACGTTGAATACTTTAAATTTGTTTTACAAGTTAACTACACAACAAAATACACTAATAAAATATACCTAATTGTCTATAATGTTCAAGGTATAGCCATATTTGGCAAGTCATTCACAAGTGGTCGGCCCCGAAGACTCTGAACGAGATCCATAGAATATTAGGCCTAGCCAAATTCTACCATAGGTTTGTGTTGGGGCTCTCTAATATTGCTTAGGCAAGGTGACCAAAGGTTGAGCCAAGGCCAAGTTTGTTTGGGCTGCGTCACAATAGCAAGCATTCGAGGATTTGAAATTTCACCTCTGCTCAACACCAGTCCTTATTCTTCCAGACTTGCAATAGTCATTTGAGATTGAGACAGATTCTTCATATTATGTTATCGGTGCAATCCTCACTCGGCATGGGCATCCGGTGACATATCACAGTGAAATACTATCTTATGTTGTTTGAAAATACCCCACCTACAACAAATAGATGTACTCCATTATGTAGGCATGTCAACAGTGGAAGAATTACAGTCTGGGAAAGAAATAGATCATCCACACTGATCATAAGCCTCTACAACTCATGCAGACACAAGGAAAGTTACAGAATGATCACCATCATAAGTGGTCCATGTACCTACAACAATTCAACTTGAAAATGAAGTACAATAAGGGAAGCACCAACCATGTTACAAACTACATCAGTCGACCCCCAATTGTGGTGTTAACCATAGTTCTTAACTCTTGTGGGCATGAGACTTTTGAGTCACCACAATTACAAAATTGACTCTAACTTTGTTGCTACCTATCAGTCATTGAGCGCAAGAAAACTAGTTCTAGACTTTCATCTCTAGGATGGATTGTTATGCCATCTGAGCCATCTTTGTGTTCCTTCAAATGAGCATGTAAAGCTAATTTGGGAACCTCATTATAGTCAGGCGGCAAGACACTTTGGCGTGGAAAAGATAGTGGCATTACTACAAAATCATTTTTATTGGTCGAATATTCGACAAGATGTCAGCAAGTATATGAAATCCCACACTAACTGCACCATTACCAAACCCACCATCAAGAAACAGGTGGTATACACCCCTCTTCCTACTCCTGATAGGCCTTGGGAGTCCATCTATATGGATTGCATGTCCAGTCTACCTTCAACCAAGCAAGGTAATGATTGTGTCTTCATGGTCATGGAGCGATTCTCTAATATGGTGATTTTGACACCCTACAATAAGAGTATCACAACCAAGGCCACTGCTAAGATCTTCTTTGAGCATGTTTGGGTTCATTTTGGGCTGCCACGGACCATTATTTCAGATCGAGACCATATGTTCCTGAGTAATTTCTAGTCTAGCCTATGGTCGATGATGGACACCAAGCTGACCAAATCAATTGCCTTCCACACACATATTGATGGACAAACATAGGTACTACACATGATGATCGTTCATATCCTAAGGATGTACAATTCCAAACATCCATGCACATGGGATTAGAGCCTTCCTTATGTTAAACATAGCTACAACAAAGCCCTACATGGCTCTATTGGCCACAACCCTTTTCAAGTGTGCTTGGGGTTCCAGGGATTGGCCCCCATTAACGTACCTATGCCCATTGCCTCTACACAAAATGAGTCCTCCCATGCTCAGACCGAGGTTGATCGATCAGCCAAATTTGTTGAATGAATCCAGCACATACAAAAACAAGTTCATGATATTTTGCAGAAATCCAACGCCATGATCAATATCAGGTACCACACAAGTTTCAGGTGGGAGATAAGGTATGGTTGCATTTGTAGAAAAAGCGCCTCACAAGACCCCATCAGAAGCTCTGCCCACTCCAATATGGGCCTTACACCATCACCAAGGTTGTGGGTGACAATGCTTTTGAATTAAGTATTCCCCCTTTCCTTGACTTGCACCCCATATTTAATGTGGAACTACTTTGACCATATTTTCCACCTCTCCTAGACATTTTAGACGTTTCTAAGCATTTATCCCCTACATTACTCAATTCTAACTGCATTGAATAGGTGAAAATTTATCGGATCATGGACTTCAAGACGAAGGGCACCCGCCAATAGAACATCAAACTCTATCAGGTCATCAAAGCAGGGCAACTTCGTCAGTAGGGCAAGTGGATCACCAAGAGTCAAATTCAATAGAAGTTTCCCCATCTAATGGAGGAACTTGACGCAATGGGGATCATTTATTTCTAAGGGGGGAGGAATGATCCAAGTGGATACTTGTGGCCACCCACATGTTCCACTAATTCATAATGGTTCCACATCTTGGTAGTTTTTCTAGTGTTTTTCAGGTCCCAAAGTTTTGGGGCCGTTTTGAGCCCCTAAACAACATTTTTTTGGCACGACAGTGCCCACCATGTATCTAAAGGAAGATGGTGGGCCATCTGAAATGTGTACTTATCAAGTAGACTTTTCCAACAGGATATCGAGAGCCCCAAATGAAGATCGTATGCAAAAGTTGCTCCCTCGAGAAGTTGACATATCAACTAACCAAATCGGGGCCCACAAACCTTTTGGTGTTTCGTCATCTGGCGTTAAGGTTTTGGATGTTTAGAGTTTTCTCATTGGTGATTTATGTTAAAAGGCCTTTTCGACCTCTTTGTAATCAAGTTCTTGCAAATGAGCATAGTCGATACTTCTCTCTCTTCAAGGATAAGCTACCATGATTCTAGCTAGTTTGTGCGCTTTGCATTTTACATTCTTTTGTATTCCATTCATTAATAGAATCTAAGTTTAATTATATCACTGTGTTTCTTGCAATATCTCTATGTGTTTCCTTGTTATATCTCTTCCTTCATTTCATTCTCAATATAACATGGATCATTATTTGAGGACTTAAATGATAATTATTGGGGTCAAAACTTTGCAAACAATTTTTGCATCCTCTACTTGTTGTTCTACACTTCAAGATCTTTCCAATGGTGCAAATATCACAATTCATATGAGAAGGTTATACTTCCCACAAGTTGACCACCATGATACCAAGTGGATGCCACATTAGCTTCCATTTCTCACACATGTGTACTCTCAAGAAGATTTTAGGGGTTCTATAACCTTAAACCTAATCGAAAGTTGAGGCATGCAAAAACCCTAACCCTTACCCTAGACAACTATCATCCCATGTTAAATAATGGTCCACTGGGATAGGAAGGGGTTATGTTCTTATTGTATTGTTTATTGTTCCATAGTAGAGTAGATCATATGGGAGTGGGATTTTGAAGCTTAATAGAGGAAGTAGAAGATCTTGTTGCAGCCATACAAGCCACAATGCCCATAACTATGAAGAAAAGAGCAAAGTATGGGCCTCACCTTCTAGCTAGGTTTTTCCCTATTGGGATTTCCTATGGTACATATTGTATTTTTTATATTGAAATGGTTAAGGATTTATATCAAAAATATAGTTACAACCATATTGGTTAGCATAATAATACAAGAATGAAGTAGGTGGTTGAGGCCCAAGAGTTTAAAATATCCAAAATTCAAAGAAAATGACTTCAATAAGCTTTGTTGTTTCCTTCGGAAAGGAATTTCTCAAAATTATACTTGTATATATCCTGTAGAACTACCCTGGAATACAAATTAATTTGCAAAACATTTAGAAAAAACTAATATTAAACAAATTCATGCTTGTTGTGAGCTTCATGTGGTTCCTCTGGAGGTGGCTTGAATTCCCCATGTGCTTGTTGAACTAAGTCTTCCTCACATGCTTCTTAAGGTGTTGAACCAATTGACATTCTTTGATGTGAAACCATTGATTGAGAACTCATGGTCAACCCTAACACTAGATGGTGAAGCACATTGTATTATTCCTCTAGCCTTTCAATTTGCCTCTTTTGTTTGACTACAATTTCCAATATTTATGCATGCTCATTGTTTTGAGATTCTTCCTTAGAGGCCAGCTTGTTGGTTACATTGACTAGGTTGGACCAATTCTCTGCAATTAAGATTTCATGTCTCCTTAACACCCAATGAATATTCACAACCTTGTAAAAAGGGTATCGTCTTGGATGATTGTGATCCTCACGGGAGCTTCACCTTGTTGACCAATATCTTATCACGTCCATTCATAAAGGGGGTTTTAAAATTGTGAAAAATAAATTCAATATATTGTAGGTATTGGGGAGGATGTGGGTCTCAGGGAGTTTATAGGTATTAGGGATATAAAAAGGGGTATCTAGTAAAAATAGGGGTTTATTCTATTGGAAATATGTATTGGGAGGGGGGTCAACAAAAGGATTTTGGGAGATATTCATCAATATCTAGTGAAATTAAGGGTATTCTTTAATATCTCACGAACGAAGGCGCTAGTCACAGGTTCACTGAGTGAAGACCCCGTGGTGATCCTTCATATTCATATGGGGCTAGAATTCAACAAAAACGAGTGTTGATTCCTACCTGGGGTAGATTCTAGATCTTTCCCACAACCAAAGAGAAACTCGGCTTAACACATGAATAGGAAAAGGGCCTGGAATCCAGGATGAAAACCACAAGCTGCGGAATTCAAGAATTTCTCATGTTAAAAATGCATAAGATCCTTCTGCTCCATCAACCTACGAATGTGTGGGTGTGTCTTCTTCCCTCTGAACTTATTATCCTATCATTTCCTCATAAACTCACTCATCCACTTGTCACTTGATTGGGTTTTCATTGTTAACTATTGATTGGGTGATGATATTCATGTTATGGGATTAGGGAGAACATGGTCCCATCTTTTATTCTCAATTTCCCTACCTACAAACAAGAGGCCTCATTCATGAACATGGCATCTTGGTGGTTTTATGCCCTTAACACATGATAATAGTTGATTACTTCAAACCTTTTTTCTTCTTTATGAATTCTTGCAATGATCCATGACAAGATGCAATCTGGAAAAGTAGTTAAGTTACACATATGTCTTATTATGATTGAAGAATATCTTGTAATGATCATCCCCCTAATTCAACTCTAATCAATAATCCTAAGACCTTGATATAAATCCAATGCCTCGGCTCGATTATTGTTTGCTTCACCAAGGCCCCATGGATAATTTAGTTCAAGTTTTCCATCGAGATCATGGATGATCCCCCCATGCCTACCACCCCTCAAGGTACATCTTGTATTCATTGCATGGATAGTGTGTTATTTTCTTAGCTTCTTTCTTTTCAATTTTTCATTTATTTTAGTATTTTGTGCACTAGGCTAGTAATATTAAATATGGAATCTAAAGTAGAACACTAGATAATAAGAAATTGCAAAATATTGTAAGATTTTTTGTGATGAACTGTACTAGTGGAATATCTACAACATTTTACAAATCATGCACACCTTGTCCCTGTTCTTGCCAAAGGTAACACCATTTCATGAGTTTCTCCTCTTCATAGCCTATGGGATAAATTGTGCTTTTAGAAATGCCTTGTAATTCTCCTATTTCGTAACCATGGGTTTATTGCATATCCATAATGCATCTACATATCTCTCCCACCACAATAGAAAATGTCTAGTCATCTTCAAATAGACAAGAAATATGTTGTGCTTCTTGGATTTCATAAAGGCCAAAAAAAACTTCCATTTGTTTCAACCAATTACTCAAGATGTTAGCATTAACTTAACCATCAAACATTTGTATTTCAATCTTCATTTCAACTTTGAAAGGAATATTGGAAGATGGAGAAAAAGTGTTGTTTTTACTTGAGTCTCCAAGCTTCTCGCCTCAGGAATCTTTCAAGTTAGCCTTGTGTTCTTCATGCTCAACCTCTGTCGAGGGTGCTTCCTTACCCTTCATTACCAACAACTGTGTTACCGTCTCTAGAAAGGTAGCGATTCTTTACTCCAACCAATTAAAATTAACTTCCAGATCTTCCTTGTCATGCTCTTCATGAGGAATCCCTGTCATTATTGGTTTTTGCTCCTATGTAGGCCTAGCAGCAATGCTTTTCCACTTTTTTTATATTCATTGTGGGTGTTTAACATATAGGTTTCTCCAAGTATTTTTGAACTTGGGCTCTAATACCACATGATCCTTAATGAAAGAACTTATAGCCCATTCACCTTACCAACATGGATACTACTAACGAATTTAAATTTGTAAGATCTATATAATTCTCAACAATCTATGCACATGCCTCTTATTATATGTTTATATTGATTTTGAGGCTTGGTTTATTTGCTTGTAATTCCCTAACCACTGTCGAATCAACAAATTTAAATGCACTCAGACTATCTCCACAAGCCATCAATAAGACATTCTCTAACAAACCAAAACAACGCACTCTATTTGGCATACATCTTTCCATTCAATTGAGTAATGCATAATGAAAAATACTTCATTCTTGTATTCCTAATCACCAGAGTGATGGAACTTTAAACTACATATTTAATGTGCATTTAAGAGCTCATGCAAAGATGGTTGTAAGTAACCAAAGTGACAACTTGAATAGTATGATGGTAAGTTGTGTTAATATGGTTTGACAAAATGTCGAGAGGGATGCGGTTAAAAAAGCAAACATATATTTTTTTAACTTGCAAAGACGATAATGAATTGAATTTGACGTTGTAGTTTCTTAGTAACATAGTGTACATGCTTAATCTTTAGGCTAGGATTCAAGTTAAAGGAGGATTGAGCTTTGAACTCCTCCTAATAATCCCAACATATAGTGTTTAACATTGTCGGTAGTCAATTGAGCAATTAAATGCATGGGAACTATTGTAAGTTATCAAGTGAGTGAATTATAAGTTTAGAAAGTGTGTACAACCTCCTACCAACAATGTCAATAACCAAAAAAAGGAATAAAATGTTGATTTCCAATGAATAAGATAGAGGGTTTACCAGAAAAGAAACAATTGGGCAATATCTCTAATTCTTCCACTATTGATTTCATCTAGCTCTCACATGAGTAGTTTGGAGTGGCCCATCTATTGTGGCCATCCAAATGACTTGGGACAAAAATAATACTCAACATTTTGCAATCAAAATTAAATGGGATACACATTGGAATTCACTAGCAATTAATTGAACCCAAATAACAATTTAACGTACCTACACAACACTTTTACAATATCATAAGACATATATTTTCTTACCCTGGGAACCCTAATAGGAAAACCAACAATGGAATGGCTATGCTTAGTCTATTATTATCAATAGTTACAGATACTTATAAAGTATCGTGGTTCTCTAGGCCACTAGTAGTCTACTCTTACATGAATTTTAAGAGTCTCATCTATAATTTCTACCAAAAGAACCTCATCCTCATTGTCTTATAGGTGCTTAATAGGAAACACTCTACTTGCTAGTGGTAGTCAGAAGATTAGGCATCTTTGTCCCTTTAGCTCCCACCGACAGTAGTTTCCTTTTTGTATTTTCTTGCACCACCTCCCTCTTTTGTCTTATTGCATGTTAGCATTATGGATGAATATATTGTTTATTGAGTCAATATGTGGCCAGCACATTAACCACCACCACTTCATACTTATTCATCATTTTTCATTACAGGGAACTTTGCTTCTCATTTGTCAGTTATTTATGTTTCATGACATTCATGTTTTTCGATCCATTTTAGATCAGGTAGTGCCTACCCAACACGGGACATCGTAGTCAACACCCTTTTACCAAATAGTTTCACATGATGAATTTTACTTGTGGGTCTATGAACCCTATTAGTTTTATGATGACCTTTGAGAAGAAGTTATGTGCCTCTCTTTCACGTCTAATTATGGCCATTCCCCAAAAGGATCTTGTTTTTGGGTTTTTTCTTCATTTGCATTGTTATAGTTGCTCGTGTTATTTCCTCTAATCCTTTGCTTCAGTTTTCCCCATTATTATTACCAACTTTGCATTCTTAATTGTTGCTTGCATTTACATTCCTTACCTCTACATTTTAGACTTGATCTACCCCAAAGGAGACACACTTATGAGTGTCCACATCCTACACATCATCTTTTACTTTCTTTTGCATCAGACTATTCCATGCACTTTGAATGTAGTTTCTCACCATGTGGCACTCATCTTCTCCGCTATTTTTCTAGGCTACACTGCCTGGGGAAACCCCAGAGTACTTCCCCTCATTTCGAGGATGGTATCCAAGGTATACCCTATAATCTTTAGGGCGCAAGTTTGGTCAACAATAGAGCTCAAAGCCATTACAACAATATACTCATTACGAGCTCAACATGTCACTTGTGGTATTTGAGCCTAGGTGGGGAGGATAATAACATTCCTCCCAACCACCTGAGCTAAACCCAATTGACACTCATATTCTCCACTATATTATAGCATTATTTTTATTCTTTTTCAAGCTTTCTAATAAGAAAAAGACAAAAAGTTCATATAATTATAAAAAAGGAGGGCGAAAAGAATAAAGATCTATATGATTTAGTTATAAAATTTGGCAATAGTTCATCGATGTTGTCCTTGAACAAAGCACTTAGTTTGAGTCTTTTATCTCTATAGTTGGATTTTATTATTGGTTTAGGATTTGTACCATGGTCTTGAGTTCACCTTTGAAATCCTCTGGATTGGTTACTCTTCCAATCATTGTGGAGCTATAACTCAATGTCTCTTACATTGATGGGTTGTATCAATGGTCTATTTTAACATCAATTGCTACCCAAGTCATTAATGTGTCATGGTATTATCACGGGGTCTTCACTCAGCAGAAATGTGACATAGCACATGCATTCGTGGGATATCAAAGAATACTCCTAATTTCAATAAATATTGATAAATACCTCCCAAATTAATTTTGTTGAGCCCCCCAACCAATACATTTTTCCAATAAAAAAACCCATATTTTAACTAGATACCCCTTTTTATAACCCCCAATACCTATAAACATCCAGATATCGTACATCCTCCCCAATACCTATAAACCTCCAGATATCATACATCCTCCCCAATACCTACAATATATTGACTTTATTTTTCACAATTTTAAAACCCCCTTTATGAATGAACGTGATAAGATATTGGTCAAAAAATTGAATTCCACGTGGGTATTATTCAAGGGAAGTTTGAAGTTAATAACCTTGTGTTGGTCATTCCTCAGCTATCCTAACCATCCATATTATCCATTCCCTGAGACAAGTTGTCCTTAACTTACATCTAATGCTTTTTTCTCATGTCAACATGGAAGAACACATCATTGCAACAGATTGTTATGGGGGGGAACCTAGAGATTAGTATCACGCTAGAGCTTACTTTCATTAGTGGTAGGTTCTCTTATGATCAACAAATGGCATTCATCATTGGTCATTGACTAAGCGGTTTCCCTTATATTTGACCACAAAACATTTATTCACATAGTGGGATTTATGATGTACCTTGGCTTCCATTTTTCTAAACGGTGGAATGTGTCACCTCTGACAATGATTTTCATTAATGGTTATTGATTAAAGGTTCTTAATTCCTATGTGTTATTTTCATTGCATTTTAAAGTCATACTCAGTGGTGTGTTCTCTAAATTAATTGTCCAAGAAATCAAATCAAATCAAGTTCATGTTCTTATTTCATGTTAATTGATGTCAAATGCCTCAATGCCCTCCTTTTGATAGATCTCTTCCTATTGACTCTAACTCATTTTCTTAGGGAATGAGATTTAGATACTCTTATCGTACATTGGGGCTTGCAATCATTAATGGCAGGTTCCCTTGCACTCAACAACAGGTATTCATCAATGACCAAATGTTTGACACTTGCACATTTATTCACACTTGCTAAAATGTACTAAGTACCTTGGTGCACATTTACATTCTCAATGGATTACCTTGCAACTGACATCATGATACATCAATGACTGGTGAATAGATGGTTTCTCTGATGTTAGACTTCAATACATTTATTCACATGGTATAGATATATATGTTGCAGGAGATTTGGATTTAAGACATTGGGCTATGTTGGAATCCCTCTTTGTTGCCCCTACATGAGTTTAAATTACAGTACCACTACCTTATATGACATTGGTACTTTGGAGAACCAATTTGTTGTTTTCATTGTTCTATTTTTTCTCCTGATGTACACTAAGATATAGATCCACTTTGTATCTTCTCATGACTATTATCTTATTTTAACAAAGATCCACTATGTATTACTTTGTTGTGATGATTTTGCACTCTATATACTTCATGGATATACGGTGTACTTGATTTCGCATCCATCCTTATTTTCCATCTGAGAATGGGCATGCTCACCTTGAAGAAAGAGAGTTGTCTCATACTTTGTTTTTGTTTTCTTGTATCTTTTTTATCCTTGGTTTGTTGAACTCCTCATTGGTTTTCCTATTGAATTCCTTAGCGACTTATAATGTATTTAAGCCATTGGTTACTTTTTTTACCTCACACATTAGGGGGGATCTATTATAGATGATTTTGGTCATCCCTAACCTTATGAGTTGAATAATATTTTGGTCATCCCTAACCAAGACATTGCTACATCCTATGTTAGTAGTTTTAATTCTTCTGGAATAAGATTTGGAGTATCCTCCCTTGTGTTTGCCCCTTACCTTGAAGCCACCTATGAGCATCTTGCAAGTTTCTAGATAGCAACATGTGTGCACCCTCAATATGTTAGAAATAGGATTGCAGAGCAATAAAAAACTAAATAAATGTGGAAATAGAACACGGAAGAATATAATACAAAAGAGACATTTATATACGTGGTTCACCTAATATGGGCTACATCCATGGAGAAACAACCATTCTTTCCTTTATTCCATCCAACAAAATGAAGGGATAAAACCTACAACACATTTGTTGCAACCACCTCATCACTCTTGCATGGTCTCCTCTCTCATTCACAATGCTCTCTCTCACCACACAGTCACAATACAATGTGCTCATAAAAAGAGGGTTGCCTTCTAGGGGGGGGGGAAGGGGGGAAAGGCACTAACATAAATTCTATCGTTAGATCTACAACCTAATGATGAATAGTCCAGATTGACAACGAAATTACAATATTTTACAAGGTATTTTTCACTACCCCCCCCCCCCACACACACACACACTCACACACCCTCATTAGGAACTAGGATTTAAATGCGACTGAAACAATACCTCTTAATCAGAGAGATAATCATGCTCCACAACCAGCACAATACAACCCGTAAAAATGTACAAAATGTTCAATATTTGAGAGGAGGAAGTCGAGGTCGTACACCTATATAGCCCAAATATTGAACCTTAACTACTTGAACCAAATCCAAAGTATATATATAGAGGGTTCACATATGGAGAAGGCTAACACCCACATGCTAGAAGATCAGTGTGAATGTTACAGTCTAAATTAGGAAAACCCCTATGTCCCTTTTTTTTGGACATAAACTTCAGTTTTTCTTCAAGTTTGACTTGATCCTCTTTGGGTTTGTTAGGCCACTCCTTAGATCCCCTATTATATTGGAATCATACTCCTTTTTTATTGAGATTTTGAATGGTGCCCAAGGTTGGAGGAACCTAGACTCTGGTGACAAAGTTGTTGTAGTAGAATCAAGTATATTTATTTCAATTGTAAACTTTTGCATAATATATATAGATATATCTTCTCCACCCCAACCTCCCAATTCCTATTGCACTTTGTTATTATATGTCTTGTATTTAACTAATTGAATTGATGGAGAAACAATAGAGACAATATTGGTTAATTTAATGCTTTTAAATTTATATTATTTTTATGAAATGCCTACTAGGGAATGATGAAGTTGTGTTCTTGTTTGGTTGAGTGCAAGCATTGAATAGAACTTTGTGCTAGATATTTGATTAATTTGTTTGTGACCAACACTAGGAATTGGATTACCACAATTCAATTATTCTCCTTCTCGTTCTTCTCATTTCAATTATAAAGTATTAACTAGGAAATAATACTTAAGACTCTATCTTTTCTTTGTTAGTGAGGTTATGACCCCCTCATTAGAGAATTATTTCTTATCCTTGACTATAATCCCTAAAATGGGAGATAAGCTATGCAAAGAAGCTCTACAACTTCAAGATGGTATGTTGTGGGTAACTGAATTAAGTGAGGGAGGATCACTCCTATAAAAGGTTATGTCTCCTTATTGATTATCTGTAGAAATGAGGATGGAAATCTTGCACGAATGAAGAAGGTTATGAATTATTATGATGTCAATATCTAGTCTTGATCCTTATGTTGTTTTTAGGCTTGACACTTTAATCCATAAGCTAGTAGATGGTTGTAATAAAAGACATATATGGGTTATATTTTTAATTTTTTTTCATTGAAAGATCATATAGACTAGTCCTTTGGGAGTATTGGATAATCACCTTTATATGCATATTTTGATTTCTCCTTGAAATATCATATATATGTGTTTTTCTTGAAAAATAAAAGTTGAAAGTCAATACCATTGTGTAGAAGATAGTCAATAAAATTTTACCAGCTACCATCAAGTTAGTCATTTGATGGTTCACATGAGAGAGATAGGAACATAAAACTATTTTTTGTTTCTTTATAAAGAAGCTAGGACCTTCCCCCGGGGTGTAGCACATTCGGTGATGGAGTGTACTGTTAAGGCACTCTGTTATGTGAAGTCGTTGATTCGAAACCTCGACTTACCTTGTGTGTCACATATGGGGCATTGTGGGCACACCTGGAGGTTATAATGGTAGCAATTTGATAACATGGCCACATGTCACGCAAGTATGTGCCCAACTAGTTGTTGATTCCGCTAGTCACAAAAAAAAAAAAAAAAAGAAGCTCGGACCAAAACTAAGCACAGGGAAATGATTAATAACATTCAAGCCACTATCCATAGTGTTGACTTGTATTGTAATTTCTCTTTGTAATATGATAATTTTAACCATTCTAATGTCAATGCTTTTGAATTACTATGGAAGATTTTGTTTCAAGGTTATACTTCCTGAGGAAAACCCTCGAGTACTTCCCCTCATTTCCAAGATGATATCCAGGGTAAACTCTAGAATCTTTAGGGCACAAGGTCGATTAACAACAGGGCTTAAAGCCATTACAACAATATACTCGTTAAGAGCTCAACACGTCACTTGTGGGATTCGAACCTAAGTAGGGAGGATAACAATCATTCCTCCCAACCACATGAACTTAGCTCAATTAACGAATTACTATGAAAGATACATGAATGATGTTACTTTTTCATAAATTACTATTTGATTATTTTAATTTTGTTTTTT
>ML781106.1:1914548-1930369 GCA_009831015.1 Picea engelmannii | reverse complement strand
TTAAGCTAAAGAATGATAAATATACCTTGCATAAGTTGTTTTATGGAAAATATGGAATGAAATGGAGGCAAAATGGATGGTTTTGGAGGCAAAAGTATAGTTTATAGAGTAAAAAGGAAGCATAAAAATGCACTCAACAAGACCCTCAATTCCTCTTTGAACCTTGCATTCAACATCGCCTCACTTGGAAACTTAAATGTCTCAAAGCTCGCACTAAATATTGGGTTGCCATCCACCGAAAGCTTAACACTCAAAGACTGCTAGAACTTGATTCAGAGATTCAGACTCATCTACTTGCATAAGTTAGTGTGGGTAACACTGGAGATAGAAGCCATGTATTAAAAGGTCTTGAAACAGAGAGGAACCAGCTCCTCCATAAAGAAGAAACTATCTGGAGGCAACAATGCAGAACTAATTGGCTCAAATGTGGCGATCTCAAAACCAAATTATTTCACAACTATGCAAGTTCTTGCAGGAGTAAAAACCACATCTAGGAGATAGTTGTTGCGGATGGCTCTCTCCATAGAGGACAACATGCATTAAAATCAGTTGTTGTTAATTTTTTCAAACCTTTTTTTAGGCGAACCCTTTTGCGAATCTGCAGACTTCAATTACTGTGGCTAGTCTCTTTCCACATACTGTAACTAGGGAAGATCCACTTTCACTAGATAGCCCTTGCACGCTGCCAGAGATTATAAGTGCACTAAAATATTTCTCTAAGGATAAAATTCCATGCCCTGACGATTGGACGATAGAATTTTATCTACACTTCTTTGACTTGGTTGGCCCGGATCTTCTGGAGCTAGTGGAGGAGACTAGACTTAATGGAAAGGTGGATGGTGCCATAAACTCGACCTTTCTAACTCTTATTCCTAAAGTTGCCAACACATCTACCTTTGGAGATTATAGGCCCATCGCTCTCTGCAATCTTTGTTATAAACTCATATCAAAAATTATTGCTACCGGGATAAAGCCCATCCTCTCTCGAATCCTTTCAAAATAACAATTGGGGTTTTTAAAAGGACGACAAATTCTTGATGCTATTGGCACTGTCTAGGAGTGCTTACATAGCATCAAATCAAAAAAAAATCAAAGGCGCTTATCCTCAAATTGGATCTCAAGAAGGCCTTCGACTGCATTGACTGGGACTTTCTCAGATTGATCCTAACTCAGACAGGTTTCAGCCACTCATTGATCAAGTGGATCATGATTTGTGTGGTCAATGCAAACCTATCCATCTTGGTCAATGGTGAATCCTCTTCTTTCTTTCACATTGGCAGAGGACTGCAGCAGGGTTGCCCCCTCTCACCTCTGCTCTTCATTTTGGTTATGGAAGCCTTGAGCCTGCTTCTCAAATTAGGCCAAGCAGAGGGCAAGATCTCTGGAATAATGGTGTCCATGACCATCAAGGTATTACATCTTATCTTTGTCGATGATGTCCTCATCATGGAAAATGATTCTATACATGAATGGAAGGAGATTAAAGAGATCTTAAAAATCTTCTGCAGCGCCACGGGACTATCGATCAATTGGGAGAAATCAACTTTTCACTTTGCAAATCTACACCAACAATCTTTGGATCAGCTCAAAGGTATCTTTCCTTATTCTTTCTCTCATCTTTCTTTCGGTCTCAAATACCTAGGCTATTTTTTAAAGGCAAACTCCTACAAGTTGGCGGACTGGAACTGGCTACTTGCCAAAGTTGAAAAAAATATTGGCCACTGGTGTACGAGGTGGCTCTCTCTTGGAGGTCGGTTCACCCTTATCAAATTTGTCCTTGAGGGACAATATGTTTATTGGATGGCCCTTGTAGCTATCTCTGTTACGGTCCTCACAAAACTCCACAAATTATTTTTTAATTTCCTCTGGTCAAGCTGCTCTGATCACTCCTGACAACATCTCTGCAATTGGCAAGATTTGGCAAAACCAAAACAAAAAGGAGGTTGGGGGATTCATAACATTTTTCTTTTCATCCAAGCACTAGCGACCAGTTCCCTCTGGCGTGTGTTGACTCTGCCTGGAATTTGGCACTCTATAATAAAGGACAAATATCTCAGCCACCACTCTGTAAACAGTTAGCTACACTTGGAGACTGCTACCACCAGGACGGCTTCATACATATGGAGAAGCTTAACTAAATCAAAACATTTGCTTACTCGTTGACTCTGTTGGCACCCAGGCTCGGGTCACTCCGTTTCACTTGGAAAAGATCGCATACTTGGCATGGATGTGGCCTCCATCTTTCCACCTCACATGTTGTATCACTTACACTCCAAAAATATTTGGTTTCTTTATCAAGCAAAAGACTGCTCTAGATAAGAGTGTTTACTTGACCGATGAATCTCAAGCGAATCCCTTGAACTTAACGCAGAGCAAACTCCCATCTGGAATACCTTCTGCGTGGCCCTTACACACTCAGGTATTCATTTATATGATTCAGATGATCGACTACTATGGTCGGGGGGTGATCATTTCGGACTTTTGACTGTCTAGAATTTATATACATTTATTACTAATTCGTGTTGGCTCACAAATATCTATGGTTGGAGAAAACATCTATGGAACTGGCATCTTCCACCAAAGATTAAATATTTCACCTGGATTTTGACTGCATACAAACTAAACACCTGGGATATCCTTCAAAGGAAGGGCTGGACTAGGCCAAATATCTGTCATCTGTGCCACAATGACTTAGAAACTGCAGATCATCTCTTTATCAAGTGTCCTTTCTCTAGACAAGTCTGGGTTAAAATTGCCTCGGTATTAAATCTCAAAACCGTTTGGGACGGGCCTACTCTCTCGCACTGTTTCGATCTTTGGTCCCATAAGGAACACAATCTCATGCATCTTTCATCCTTGGTCTATTGTTCTATTTGGCTGGACAGAAATAAAACAATCTTTGAAAATGGGACCCCTTCCTCGAGCTCTGCTGCTTACAAAACGCTTGGAATTTTTAAAACTTGGAATGATCTTCACCTTAGAAATCCAAGAATGCAGCAATCAAAGAAGGCTCCTAACATAGACACCGCCCATACAAGATGGTTCGATGGAGCAACACAAACAAATGGCTCCTAGAGTGGAGCTGGAGGGTTGATCAGAATCTCGAAAAACACATTCTATAAATGGACCTTCAACTGTGGCCCAGGCACCAACACTAGGGCAAAATTATTGGGTGCCTGAGCCACGCTATTTTTGGCTTCCACACTTCACATTGAAGCCCTTCAGATTCTAGGGGACTCCAGAATAATTATTGAGTGGTTGAGCAATAGGGGTGACCTACAAGCTATCTCTCTCTTAGCTTGGAAGGACGGAATTAGACTACTTCAGCTCTCTTTTAAAAATCTTAGCTACAAACACATCTATTGTGAGCATAACAAATCAACATATCAGTTATCAAAGGCATCTCTTCAAAAAAAAGTGGGCATCGTATCATACAGTCTATGGATAGATGGACATGAGGGCCCCCCTCTCTTTCTTACTCTCTTCTAAGAACAACTTCTCTCACCCTCAACGGACTTTTATGTTTTTGAAAGTTGAAGTTTACTTTAGGTCTTTGATTTTCGTTTATTAAATTATACTTGTATGCTAGTACTTCTAGTCTCCTAGCAGTTTTTACTTGTCTCTCGACTTTTCTATTTTAAGAATTTTCCCCCTTTGCTAGTCGAGAGACCCCTATAGGCGAAAGTTCTTTCTCTTACATCAACTACCTCTTCGGTTGTGTTTGTAATCATTCTGATTTGAGAACATATTATATATCAATATAATAGAGAAATTTTCCATTTGGAAAAAAAAAATACATGCATTTGTTGGGTTGGTGTCGGCAAGCATGTCGTTGATAAATTCCAAAATTTATATAATTCACATCTATGAGATGTTTGTGAATGTACTAAAGCTTTATTTTCCTTTATCACAAATATGTCTGAAGTTTGAGTTTACTATCATATGTTCAATAATTTGTGGATACTAGTTATTGGATTCAAAACAAATTTATAGTGAATGGACTTAAAATTAAAAATCAAATGTTATTGGAATTAGAGTAAAGCCCAACAATTTAGAACCTTTGATCACTAGGATGCCCCATAACCCAAAATATATGGCAAGAATTGGACGCTGCATAAAACAATTCAACGAAAGAGAAATGTTTTTTTATCAAACAAATCTATTTCTTGTTGTTTGTTGTAAAAACAAGATAAAGGATCCAAGCCCTAGAAACTATGACAAAGGCTTCATATACGAGAATTGCAACAACTATTGATAAGTCGCTAGAACCTGCAATTGTGGAGATGAGACCCTACAATTTTAGGCATATATGGCCTATGATAACCATATGCATAAATGATATTGATAATACGATGGAATTCTTAACTATGAGAACGAACGTTGCGATAAGAAGGGTCAGCGGTAATCATACCATGACGTAGAGATCCAAGCAGGTTTTGAGAGAAGAAATAGAGAACCTTACCATTCAGCGATGCTTGGCATATCTTCCCGACAACTTGCCTTGTTGTAACGTCTTATGTGAATGCATTTTTTGCACCTCTCATAAAATACATTAATCTTACCCTTATATATCTTATTTTTTCCAATTACAATCGAAATTTTTAAATGGAATTTACGATGCTTTGAGTTCTTTTATTTAATACATTCGTCTAGTATGTTGTTTATAAATTCCATTTTTCCTGCTTGTTACTTGGAATTTTCTTTATGCTTATTTATTGGCATACATAATTGGTCACATTTTTTTTAACCAATAATCATCTGAACTCTTTGATGGATTTCACGTTGTACAAACCGGTAGGATGCTTTGGGTTCTTTTTTTATTTAATTCATTTAGATAAGAAATTTGTGCTTATGTTTATTTATCGTCTTACGTAATATTTGAGGATATCTATTAAACACTATATTTGGTTGATGTATTTAGTGATCCCTTCACGTTTCCATCAACCAATGCTCTACTTCGCTTGTATTGTTCCACAACAATTTTTTGAATAAAGGATGGTTATTTAAAAAAGATTTAAAAAATAACTTGATGATTAATTATAATTGAGGATTTTAGTTTTTATCTTATTTAAAAAAGATTTTAAAACAATTTGATGAATAATTATCATTGACGATTTCAGTTTTTATATTTAATTATATTTTATTAAACTTATGTTTATATTTAATTATCTTTTATTAAACATATAACATAGATGTTTTATTAACTTGTGATTGTAGTTGAAGATATATATATATGTGTGTGTGTGTGTGGTGAGCCATATGGATTTGAAGAGAGGTGTTAATGGCAATCTTAATATTTCTTATATTGTAATCAATAAACAAAACTAAGAAAAAATAGAGTTTACTACATTTTGGTTGTCGCAATCATTTCAAAAATTATAAGCGTTGTCCATATTTTAATTCTCTTTGTAATTGAGGCCCTTCAGTTGAGCATAAGCAACATCCAATTCCGTCTTCATATTCTCAATCTGCCACATAAAAAAACAAATCTATATTTTTTATCATGTAAAACAAATGAACGATACCCGGAGAGAAAAAAACAAAAACAAGGTGAAGCTAGACAATGCGCTACATGAATCTCTTGTTGGAATTTAAAAGTATTGGAAAGACGACCATAGTGCTCAAGGCAACTAACTCGATAGTGGTTATTATGTGCATGATTACAATGTGAATCTCATTGTGTATCTTCCTTAGCTTTGAAAATAACACATTTTATACCACTTACTTAAAAGGCGGGGGCTTGTTGCTTTGCAACTCCCCTTGTTTACTCAATGAATTGAGGTTGACATAAAACAAATTACTTTAATTATAATCCAAAAAGATTATGATATAGTATATTGAAATGTGTTCATTAATATTGAAAGTCCATATGTTCACCTCAAATATTTAAAGAATTTTTTGGATCATGGACGACTCCAAAGAAAATAATATTTATAAAGAGGAAGGAAACTATATTATTACAAATTTATACCCGAGCATGTGAGTGACATACTTGTGAAATGAAATATGGCCAAACCTATTATTGTTAAAAGGTGTAGAATATGTGAAACCAATCTCAAAAGCTTTGAGACATTGATAATTTAATGAAATTGATCATTTATATAGTTATGAAAAGAGTATTGCATTATGTTTCTAGGGTTATTAAAAGTGTTTGGTGTTTTTTTTAATGGTGAGTTAGGTTGTTTTGTGATTTGTTTTGTAGTTTTAAGTTATTATTAAGTTTAACGGAGTAATTTTCAAAAATTTATAATTGTTAAGATGTGAATGGTGGATTAATTATGGCCATACTTATTATTAGTAAAAGGTGTAGATGATGTGAAAAATGGAAATTTAATTTGATTGCTATTTTTATAGAGATTAAAAGAATATTAGACTCTCAATGTGTAAAAACAACTAATGTTTTATATCATTAGTAAATTCCTCTGATGTTTTTTTATTTTTTGCTAAAGATAAAAGCATAATATTAATATTTTAAAGTATGAAAAGTACATATTACATTTAGCATTTTCATGTAATAAAAGTCCTATATAAAGTGAAAATCATGCAAACAACCAAAAATCCTGACCAAAAAAAGACATCAACAAACTATCATTGCACTTAGAGCCTTACAAAATAAATAGCAAAAGAAAAAAGATCCAAAGAAGCAACACAACCATTGCATGTAAGGAGTTAATCATAAGAAAGCTCAACGAGGGTGTTTACTAGACTCCCCTTCAATATCTTTTGCCATATGTATGATGTGAATCTGTTGTGACACTAAGCTTGGGCTGATGCTTTGCATTGCAATTAAGCTCCTTAAATATGTGCACAAAAGAGATACCAGAAAACCCATCCTTCCATAGAATACCCCCATCCATAATGCTAACAAGACTCATATTTTGAAATATAAAATTTCCCTTGATCCAATCAATCATTAACTAAGAGTCCCCAAACTTGGAAAGACTCTAGGTCCATCTCCACTATCTTTCTAAGCAATGTTTCCAAGGCATATAGTTCAACCCAATTGTTGGTATCTCGACATTTAAATGAATAACATCCCCTACACTACAGGGACCTGCGTTTCCTTGAGATGATCCACAAAAAATTAAAAATAAAACCATGTCATTCCTTCATCGATCATCGAGGATCCCACCCATTTGGAAGGTTTTATCCTCACTTGGTTATTGTCTCCCTCAACAAAGTATTTGATTCAATCCACTTAACCACCAAGAAACAAAACCCAATATGAATCAAGATAATTCTAAGAAAAATCCAATTAACTCTATCAAAATCTTTGGAAAGATCGAGCCTGAAATGGATGCCAAGACTTTCTTGGATTTAATTGTACGAACCCCTTCCTATGCTACACCAACTATGTCATGAATTTTCTTACACTTAGAAAACCAAACTGCATAGTTGAAATTTCCTTAGACGAATGGACTTCAATCTTCTTGCTAAAAGCTTGGCAACAATTTTTTAAATGGTATTGTAGAGAGATATAGGCTTGTAATCTTCAAAGTTCAAAGGAGCATTCTTTTTAAGGACAAGGGATAGAAAGGTGGCGTTCATGGCCCCCATAACTCTCCTCAAGGTTCTAGATTTGACCTATAAACCACTATGGATATTCAACTCGTACAATTCATCACAACAAATCTTACAATATTTTGAAATCGTTTGTTCCATGGTTTATTACCTTAGATCTCAAATTTATTATTACTATCTGAGTGCGCCAATTTATGGAAATAACTAAAATTGAAATGAAAGAACAAGGAAATGAACAAACCATCCACACAAATGAACACAAGATGTTACCTAGAAAACCTGATATAGGGGAAAACCCAACTAGAAGGTGAGGCTTGTGCTCTACTCTCTTTTCCTTAGTCAATAAATGAAAGTACAAAGAAAGGGGCACTCTCTATGGAGTTTCCCTCGACAATTTGACCTAAATGGTTGTTATAGAATTTTATACCTCCTTTGTTATGTTTCGATAACCCACTCCTATATGTTCTACTCAACTATGGAATGATAACATTACTAAAAGAATAGAACCCCTTCTCTTCCTAGTGGCCTAGTATTTAACATAGCCTGATAGTTGTCTAAGATTAGGGATAGGGTTTTTCCATGCTTAACCCTTAATGAGTGTAGGGGTTTTGGACCCTCTATAATCTTCTTGAAATTCCACACATGACCAGCCCCACATGTGTGATTAATTTGAGCTAACATGGCATGCCCTTGATATAATGGTAGACAACAAGGTAGGTCAACCTATGAGAGGCATAAATTCCACATACAAACTCTGATTGAGGTGATTTTCATACTATTGAAAATATTTAAATGTGTAGAACAACTCAAGGGACTGGGAGCTATGATAAAAATAAAAATAAAATTACCCCAAAATGTGTCAATCTTGGACTCTGAATCACTAAATTGGGACATACCCCTGAAATGGGTACTGTAAGCTAATTCTTTCATTTTTTCCACCCATAAAGTACCAAGATAGATGAAAAATTATAATAATGATCCATTTTAGATCATACCTCCCCATTTAGGGAGGATTTTGGCCCCCAAAATATTTTGGTATATAAGGTGAGGACATTTTTCCTCTACCTTCTTCTTGGAGTGTCATTTGGCCTTGCTTGGAAGTTGTCCTTTCAACCTTATCAGCTAGAGTTCATGCTACCTGTGTCTAATAGTTCTAGACTTCTTTTGTAAAATTGTATCTTTTTCCAACTCTACATGAACTTCTGATGTTAAATCCTCTATAGTATGTAGGAATTTCTCCTTGGTTTCATATTCCAACATGGAAAGCTCATAGAGTTTCATATTTTTCCACACTCATTATTGAGTAAATGTGCATATATGGGGGTAGAATGTGTTTGTAGGAATTATCACCCACCTTCTCCAATACTTCAAAAGGACCATACCATAAAGCCTTGGTCTTCTTAGTAGGACCATGTAGCATTCATTTGTTTAGATGCAACGAAACTCTATCTCCCACCTTGAATGTTTTCTCAATTATGTGTTGATCGTGTCAAGCCTTATACTTTTCATGTGATTTATTCAATGTCTCATGTACTTGCAAATGGATCTGCTTGATCTTGTCAACATTTTTTTTACTTTTGGTCCATCTCTTGTGATGTCTTCCCTCACTCCTCCTTTCTATCCATATAAATCATCCAAGGGAAAGGCAACAAATACCAAAAGCAAGTTTTAGAAGGGGACTTACCAGTAGAAGCATGGATCACTTTGTTATAATGTGCATATATGGGGGTAGATTGTGTTTATAGGCATTATCACCCACCTTCACCAATATTTCAAAAGGACCATACAACAAAGCCTCAATCTTATTACGCGGACCCTGTGACCTTCCTTTGTTCAAATGCAACCGGACTCTATCTCTCACCTTAAATGTTTTCTCAATTTTGTGTTGATCACGTCATGCCTTGTAATTTTCTTGTGATTTATTCAATGTTTCATGTACTTTGAAATCGATCTTCCTGATCTTGTCAACATTGTTTTCTACTTTTTGTGCATCTCTTGTGATGTCTTCCCTCACTCCTCCTTGATATCCATATACAACATCAAAGGCAAAGGTGACAAATACCCTGAGCAAGTTTCAAAAGGGGACTTGCCAATGGAAGTTTGGATCACTTTGTTATAAGAGTGTTGAATATAAATCAAATTTTCATCCCAGGTCTTTGGATGCTTATGATTATAACCCCTTAAAAGTTGAACCAATGTTCTATTGACCACTAATGTCTGCCCATCTATTTGTGGATGGAAAGTTGTAGATCTCTTCAACTTGGTGTCCATCTTCTCCCAAATTGAAGTCCAAAAGGAACTGAGAAATATGTATCCACTTCGAAAGGATTTTGCAAGTTAGATAATGCAAGAACTGGTGCTTTACTTATCTTTCATTTCATCTAATCTTTTTTATAATTATTTCCCCACTATAATATAAACTCTTACCACTAGTTGTTATGGCATGAAGTGGCACAACTATAATTAGAAAGGATGTTATTAACTTTCATAGGTGCCATGTTGCCACCCCCCCCAAAAAAAAAAAAAAAAACTCATAACTTTAGTAACATTAGTATGAATTGGCCACTTGAGGATGGTCTCCATCTTCGCGGAATCTATCTTGAGTTCCCATCCACCGATCACACACCCCAAACACACCAATGACTGCTGATAAAACTCACATTTCTTAAGGTTAGCTAGCAACTTGTGCTTTTTTAGAGTCTCTAACACCTACATGAGATGTAAGATATGCTCTTCCTAGGCAGAGCTATAAACTAATATATCATCTAAGTACATTGTCACAAATGAATCTATCAAGGAACACAACACATCATTCATCAAATGCATAAAAGTAGTTATTACATTAAATAAACCAAGAGGCATTATTGGACATTCATATAGACCTTGCCTTGTCTTGAAGGTGACATTCTAGGTGTCTTGTTCTTTAACTCATACCTAGTGGTACCCTAATTTGAGATCCAACTTTGTGAAGTACTTGGTATGCTGCAACTAATCTAACAAATCATCAATCCTGGGTAGAGGGTATCGATTCTTGAGGGTGATATTGTTCAAATCTTTGTAGTCGATACACATTCACCAAGTCCCATCCTTCTTGGGTACTATGATGATAAGTGACCCAAAAGGTGAGGTGCTTGGTCAAATTATCCCCTACTGCAACAATCGTTGCAACTCTTTCTTCACTTTATCTACTTCTAGGACATATTATCTATACAACTCAATATTTAGCAACGGGGTGTCAAGCAATAATTATATCTTGTGCTCCACTTAAATCTTAGGTGGTAACCCTTTAGGATCCTGAAGCACTTCTCTATGTGCATACAATAACTCCTCCAATTGATGTTTCTGCTCTTTAGTACATCCCTACATAGATGCCTTTGCTTTTAATTATTCATCACCTAGTTGATTCTCTCTTAAGTAAAGAAATACAAACTTCCGACTACAACATATCAGTTTTTTGGCTTGGTTACCACTTACCAAAGAGATATTGGATTTACCTTTGTGTGCATTGATATTGAAAGACTTCCCATCCTTAATTAAGTAGTATTATTTTTCTCTCCCCGTAAATATTGCATCCCTCGTATACATGTAGGGGCTTCCAAGCACTACACCAGACACATCAAGTGGTACTACATCTGCTTCCACTTCATCGATATAATCTGCACTTATAGCAAATTTCATCTTACACTATTTAGTGACTTCAAAATGTGCATCACTATTTACCCATCACAATGGATATGGATTGGGATGATTGTGAACCTCCAATCCAAGCTTTCTAATTAGATCTTTTGCTACAGGGTTAGCATGTGCACTAGAATCAAATAGAGCATCCACCTTGGTCTTTTTGACCTAGATCTTAACATGGAAGAGTTTATCCATCTTCTTCTCTTCCTTGTGATGAAGGATATTCATATTGACCTCCTTCTGCAATATAGTGTAGACAATATTTTCATCCACATCTAAGCTTCTCTATACCAAGTTGCCTGAATCCATAGCTAGACGGTTCTTCTTCTTGGCATCCTTCTTACAGTTCTTCTCCAGATGTAGTTTCCAACAGTTATCTTCATTGCAACCATGATATTATAATGGTTGTTGAGATTGTTTGGATTCTTATATTTACGTGTTGTGGTTGTCATCTTCTTCTCCTTTCCTTTGATTTCCACTTCTTCTTCCCCTCCTTGAATGCATCTTGGTGGCATTTTTATTTGGAATCACTCGACTATCCTTTTTTATGGCCTATATTGTCCAAGTATTGTGCTTGAACTTAGGCCTCATTAACTATCCTAGGTTTAAATAGCATAACTTGCTTCCTAAATGTTCGTGTAGACCTCCCATATACTTGAGGAGTATGTATGGATTATTGGGATACCCTAAATAATCACCATTTTTCTGAACTCAATGGTTTACTCTTGCACACATTGCCCTTGCCTTTGCCCGAAGTGATGCCAATGGATCCATTAGTCCTCTACATACCTAATAGGGTAGAAATGGGACTTAATGAGGGTTTTAAACACCTCCCACTTAGTTACTAGTGTATCACCCTCCAACCTAAGTGTCTTGGTATGGATTTCTCACCAAGTTAGTGCATGACCCTCCAATTCTAGTCAGGCAATTGAAATATTTTTCTCTTCTTCCATGTTATGGACACTAAAATAAACTTCGAATTGTTACAACCAATTATTCAACTTAAATCATCAATCTCACCTTGGTCAAGTTTCATGTCCATGTTCATTTCCATTTTAAATAGATATTTTTGAAGAAGTGATGGCATTGGAACTTGGTTTATCTTTCTTTCTCCAGCTCTTTTTTCAACTCCCTTTTTGGGTCTCTGTTATCTCCTAATTTATAGTTCGATCCAACTTTTAAGTTAGAGCCACCAACCTCCCTGAAACGTCCAAATTTGTTTGCTAGAGCTACCATGAAGAGGGCCACGTTGCGAGAGATATCAACGACTTGTTCTTCCAACTTCACAATGCCTCATCTCTAGGTTTGTTATGATTGAACTCATCCACCATGGCTATGATTTTGTGAATTCCTTCTTAAGACAATTCTTGGATCCTGCAACTTCCCACAAAACCCCAAAGAAATTGCTCTGATACCAATATGATTTGTAAATTGCCATGGATATTCCATTGAAGCGATTCGTGACAACAAATCTTACAATATTCTGAAATCATTTCTTGTGTGGTTTATTACCTTATATATTAGATTTATTATTATTCGCTTAGTGCTCAAATTTATGGAAATAATTGAAATCAAAATGAAAGAATAAGAAAATGAATACTTGTCCACACAAAAGAACACAATATGTGAACCTAAGAAACCCGATACAAGAGAAAACCCAGCTAAAAGGTGAGATCTATGCTCTTCTCTCTTTTCCTTAATTAAGAAATGCAAGTACAAAGAAAGGGGCACTTGTGGAGTTTCCCTACACAGTGTGGCATGAATGGTTGCTATCGAATCTACTAGATTCTTTATTATATTTCAATTATCCACTCCTAGATGCTTTGCTCAACTATAGAACAATAATAATACTAAAAGAATGGAACCCCTTCTCTTCCCAACGACCTAGTATTTAACATAGCTAGATAGTCATCTAGGGTTAGGGTTAGTGTTTTTCAATGCCTTAACCCTCAATTAGTGTTAGGGTTTTGGACCCTTTAGAATATACTTGAAAGTCCACATGTAATAGCCCCACATGTATGAGCAATGGGCGTTGACGTGGCATCCACTAGGTACCATGGTGGTCAACAAGGTAGGTCAACTTATGGTAGGCATAAATTCTTCCTACGAACTCTGATTGAGGTGATTTTAACATATTGGAAAGATTTTAGTGTAGAATAATGTTGAGGAGATGGAAGTTATGATTAAAGAGTTTTAAGCCCAAAATAAGTCGTTTGATGCCTCAAACTAGATTTGGAAGGTTCTAGACCCCATATCACCAAATTGGGATTTGCCTCTAAAATGGGCCTTGCTTCCTCTATTCTTTTCCACCCAAAAAGTACCAAGATAGGTGACAAATCATATAATGTTTCATTCCAGATCATGATTATTCCATAACACTAAGTAAATATTTCTCGACCATTTCACAAAACCTCGAGCAGAACTCCACTATGTTGGCAAATGTTTAACAGGTAGCGTATGCTTGTAATTGATGGCAAGTACAACAGTGAAGATGGAAGGATCGGAGTGTGCATCGATGGAAAAACAGGAACAACGTATGCTCAGGAGGAACAACGGCGAGGAGAATGCGCGCAGCAAAGCTAGAGATACAGGAATTCGCAAAGGAGAAGGAAGACAAAGGTCGAGGCCATTGAGAACTTGTAATTCTCCAAAGGTTGGGAGGAAAGTGTGCAAAGCTCAGGAGGGAGCACAGCCACCGTCATATCGGCTGAAGAAGAAGATCTGGACCGTTGGTTTCTACGTCCAGGAGGAGCTCAGGAGAAGCCTACAGAAGGGAGAGATCGAGAGTCGTTGGATCTCATTCAAAAATCTCGTCAGTTGTCAGATTGGACAGGAGTTGCACGAGATTTACCATCGGGAAAAGCCAAGTTGAAATCTTGAAAAGAGGGTTGACTCATCGGGGTTTCACATATCGGGAATCCCGTGAGCCAATGCATTGCGGCATTGAAAAGCTTGAAACCCCGACGAGTGGAAAGACTGCGGTCACGGGGATAACGGTCATATGGGCCAGGATCCTAGCCAGGAGATCTAGTGCGTAAAGAGCGCGTCGGGATTCGAGGGATCGTGAACCCTGAGGACATACATGTTTCGACATTGGAAAGTTTGAAACCCCGATGAGGAGGTTTGGCTGCGGTCATATAGGGGGAGGTCACGTGGACCACGAGCTTAGCCGGAGGGCTAATTGAAGTTAGAGGCATCAGATCTGAGTGCAGGGTCCGACCACCGTTGGATCGAGGAAAACCTGCACGATCTTTAAAAAGTGCAAGGAGTAGAGGGCTCACAAATCTCAGAAGCAGGAGGACCGTCCATCTCAGGGGGTTATGTGGACCGTTGATCCGACTCCCTGTCGGGGTTTCGAGGATCGAGAGTTGGAGATGTCAAAGAATATTGACATCAAGAATCCCAAAATCGCGATGTGTGAAATACCGACTGAACCTGAACCGTCAGATCAATATGTGATCTAGACCGTCGACCCGACTCACGTCAGCAGACCACGTCAGCTAGGGACACGTGGCACAACCAGGTAATGACAAGTGTCAGACTGATTCAACATTTCAGGCACATGTAAGTCATGAATCAGAGTGACATGTGGCAGTATTCAACACATGTCAATCCATGTGTGACGTCAGTAGATGGACACCACGTCGGAGTTTCGAGGATCGCGTTTTGGAAATGTCAAAGAAACATTGCAACAGGAATCTCGATTTCTCGATATGGAAAATCGTGACTTAAATCGCAGTCGTTGAATCAAGATCAAATCTAGACCATCGATTCCAATCAATGGAGAGGCATCGGGGATCGAGAGATAGACATGTCAAAGAAAATTGACATCAGGAATCTCGATATCGCGATAGGTGAAATCACGATATAATCTGAACTGTCAGATCAAGTGTTGATCGAAGGGCTACTGATGCACGACACAGTGAAACTACCAGAAACCATTGATGGTGTCTGCTAGAGAATTCGAAGAAACCCTTGTGTGATCGCTAAAGGAGATGAAGAGTCTCCAAGCTTCCTCCAAGTGAAGGAAGACTATTTTTAGAAGGGATTGACAGATGGATGAGAGTGGAAGCCTGTAACTAAAACAGAGAAGGTGAGCTCGACTGTCACAAAGAAGACAAAGAGTCCCAACTGCCAGAGAGGCTGAGGAATCTCAACATAACATCCAGTGATGTTGAACGCGTGGGAAAACAGCCAAAGAAGCTGAAGAGTTACGATGATGATCACGCAGAGCACTCGAGAGGTGGAGGAGATTGGTGCGGTATGAGCATGCATAGGAATGGAAAATATTGCATGCACAAGATGCACAGAAGTTATATATACACGGTATAGAGAAGAGATGTGGTTGTTGTTGCTGTTGGAGTTTGTTGTGGTTGTAGCTGGTGAAGGTGATTCATGTGTGAAGAAGAAGGAGAGTGCAGTAGTTGAATTGAACAGAAGAGGATCTGTGCAGTGAATGGGTATGGCGCACAGAGCATAAAAGGCATAAGAACAGACAGCGCAAGTGATGCGTGTAGGAAGGCAATGAGGCAGACAGAGTAACGAAATGCAGCAGAACAGTGATGAGTATGGTAAGCCATTGTTGAACATTATATCACTGTAATAAGTTTGAGTAACAA
>ML781106.1:1889787-1906126 GCA_009831015.1 Picea engelmannii | reverse complement strand
TCATTCAGTGTTTCTGCAAAGAGTTTTAAAAGAAGCATAATCGTTTAAGCTCGGGGACAACTGATTCACCCCCCCCCCCTCTCAGTTGTTCAACACACTAGCCACCCATCAAGACCATGGCTCTTATCCTTATGAAAGGAGGATAAAACCTCCTTTTATTATTCCTTTGAAACATGTTGTATCGAACTATCAATTTGTTATTTATCACAAATCTAGGAAACTTTGAAGCAACATTTACTATCTCACTTATATTTATTCTCTTTGGATCTTTATATAAATTTCTGAAATATCTTAGCCCTTCTAAAATAATCTAATGGAAACTTGTCATCTTTAACCCTTCCTTCTTAGAGATATCGTAAATCGTGTTATTTTCCTTCCTCATGTTTGCATAACAATGAAAGAATTTAGTGTTCTTGTATCCTTATTCCAACTAAACAACTCTACTTTTTTGGCACCATTTTGCCTCTTCCCAAGACAATAGACATTTCCTAGCATCCTCCAACCTCTTCATCTCCAATATATTGTCTTTTCAAAATACACCATCATAATTTTTTTCATATATCCCAAAGATACGTGATTCAACTATCACTAAGTTAGCATGAGAATGTTGAAATTTTTACTGACCACAAAGTAGTAGTTGCTTTTACATTTTTCAAGGTTGGACTAGACTCTATACATTGTAGACTCCTCTTATTTCTATATCATAATAGATCCATTATCTTTTCAACATGACCCTAAATTCCTCATCATTGAGCCAATGGGGATTTGATGACCTCCCGACCTTGTAATCCCACAGGTGCATAATTCTTAAACTAGAATTCTACTACATCTCTGTATTCGAGCTCTATCAAAACTTAAGCATGGGCCCTCAAATTAACCATAGCAACATAGCCCCGATACTTTGTTCTTGTCCGCAGTAAAATTAGCACTCAATTAACCTCGATCTTTTCTTCATGAAACCATTTCCATAACCATGGCTTCCTCCTTAAGCGCTTACGCCATGTGATCTCAGGCTATGGTTGAATAATTGTATCGTCATTGGTATTTCCTTTATCATAAAACACTACAACCACCATGCTTACCTCTAACCCGACGATCCTTGAGTCTCGACACTATCTTTTATCTGGATCATCGATCTAGACGAATTTTAACCAATTCCATTAATCAACTTTAATTGTGCCAAGTTCTCCTTTATAAATATTTTGTTGATCTAGAATCCGATGATTTAATCTCATCGGTTAGATTGTCACCAATAATCCGTCGACAATATCTTGTCGACGAAAAATTTAACTACAGTCAATGATATCATGTACCTCCTACGTCGGCGATGCAATATTAACCGTTGATTTCCACCTTTGATCAATCTTCAATCGTCAATCTTTCAATCTTCATTGCGCCAAGTCTCCATCCTCAGCATCACACGTGGGTGCCATGTGTCTTTTTCGTACTCGTCCTCGTCACTACCATGTGTCTTCCACTTACTCGTCCACGTCAATGCCACATGTTCACTTCTCATTCATTGATGCCACATTGGGGCTCTACCAATTGCCACATGTCACTCTAATGACATGCCACATTTCTCTTTCGCATTCGTGGATCTATTCAATGCCTAATATATCATAATTATTCATCATTGTCCACTATCATTGGCATGTTACCGATATTCTTCATCGGTGATGGCTTATCAACGATGGTTCATCGTTGCAATTCTCAATTTCACCTCCCGTGTCTTGATATGTTGCTTCCCAACGACATAATCGTAGTCGTTAGATCTAGGAAGAGACCTTCTGAGTCAATCTTCACCGCTCGTTTAAAGAAGACTTCTTCTACCCGCCTCTATCATTGATATTCAACCTCGATCAACCTCAACCGTTGATCTCACTTCTCCAATGGATAATTGACTCTCGTCGTTTGCGACCAGGATATGTCGTGACCTTATCGTCGTCGACAATCTTTATAAAATTTGAGTTCAACGCAATAATATCTCGATGATATGAAACTCTCGAGGATCATATCTTAGTCGTCCATCTTCCAAACTTCGTCGTCATCGACATTGCTCGTTCTATTGGCTAAGGTCCCCGATCTACATGTCCCGACTATATAACAAGAGATCCAACTGATCTTAGTCGTTCGACTCAACACACAAACACAGTTTCAGTCCGATGCAATCAATGGTTGGGATTTATTCCTTGACTTAATCAGACGGTTATTGTTCCTTCACGTATTTATATATAGGTTAAACCCTAGTTCGACTTGCATGCAGAACGAGACTCGATCTCTGCTCATTCTAACTTGCACTGATCCATTCTACAAACTCAACCAATCTGTAATCATAATCGGGACATCGACCTCCTCTATGGTCAATGGTAGATCTCGGTCCGACCTGCAACGATCACTTTGTTTTGATTCTAGAACTTGCACACACGTACTAAGAGGGATTTCTCATTGTTCAACGATTTAAACTTGCATCGCTCAATTTTGTAGAGATTCAAACACTCACACAATTCATAGAGGTTCAATACACCAATTCGATGCAACACTCGAATATGAGTGATTTCATTACATAATGTACATAGAATTTATAGAGGGCCTCACTCCTTTGATGGTTTTTACACTCTTACACTCTAGGCCTGATTATTCATTCAATTGGCCACCCTCTTGGCCTATTCTACATTCATTTGGCCACCCCTTTCATGCTCGTAGGCTTACAAATTAAATATAAAAGGATTATGAACTGGAATCTGTTTAAGATCCTAAAAATTCTCACACAAATACCTAGGATACTCTAGATGCACTAAATCCTCATTCTAGATCCACGATATACTCAAGAGAGATACAACCAACCTTAGTATCTCTCTAAGTCCTCACAACTCTCGAGAACTAATTCAATTATGATGCATTCCAATTGTCATACAACTAATACAAGCTTTCTAGAATTTCTTGAAACATGGGAATTTCAAACATTTAAACAATTAAATTCAAATAAGCTCAAGATCCTTAGGTCTAATCAAACATGCTTGATTTTTGGAGGCAGGATGCTCCTACATTAGACTGCCAAGGAACACAATTTTTTTCATGATATCCTAATCATGAATTCCATCACTAAAGTCCTCCTGGATCACATACTTTATATTGTTCCTTGTTGTCTTGTTGCATTGTTGCTTCCTGCAACTATTCAGTTTCTCTGTTGATGTAAATATTCCTTGCTTCAACATGTCTTCTCTGAGACATCTTCATCATCAACATCCTCATCTCCTCAATCTCCTTGTCCAGTCTATCCTTTGGGTGGTACATAACATTGTTGCAAACTTGTTGCTGAAATTATTTGCTACTGACTGGCTATTACATTTCTCCCTCATATCTCCATCTCAAAGTATTTGAGATATTCATTTGTATCCTTGAATTCCTTGTGGAAACCTTAATTATATCTTCGGGATTCTTACCCTCCACCATGCAGTATTCTTCATCAATCCTTGGATTGATCAACCGGTCTTCCAACATCTTCAGTTCTTCCTTAAAATTAGTGAGCACTATATCAGAGTGTTGTCCTTCTTTGGTTGTTGCAACATAATGTTCCTACAATTTCTCCTCTATCTTTGTATCACTTGACAAAAAGTGATCTAGGTACTAACCATTTTTATTATACAATGTTTCCTCTTCTTCCTCTGTGACAGATCTTTGATTTTGTCTGGCTTCATTTTATTCAACACTTGCAAACATACACAAAATATCATATTTAAAAACGTAAGGCCCTTCAACCTCATTTTCTTCCTCTTTGAGCACATCCTCATTTTGATTTGAACTTTCCAATTAGTTCATGAGACTCTCAATAGGTCTCTCATCCTCTCCAAGGATATCTCCTTGCTCTGGTTTACAAAAGTGAACTTCCTCTCCTGTCAGTGACCTGTGTCCAAACTCATCTCCTCTGAGTTTCTCCTTCTACAACAAAGCACTCAATATGTGCTTCAAACTCCTCAAGATTTTCCTCAGCTTCCTTGCAAACAATTGCATTACAGGCCACTTGAATTTCTTCTTCAGATTCTATCCTTGTCTCTGGTTTTCCTTTCTCTCTAGCAGTTGTCCAACGTAACCGAGTTGTATTCTTAACTTAGCCATTTCTCTGTCAATCTCCTCTTGACCCATTCTCTTTATGCCATTTACTTTAGCATTTTCCCCTCTTCTATTGTGGCTTCTTCCTAAACCTCTGACATGACCATCAGTAGTCATCTCCATCTCTTCCTTTGTGAACTTATCATAGTCTACTGTGATCTACATGAAGCCTCTGTAGCAAATCTCCTCATCTACTACCTAATACCAACTCAAGCTTCCTCTTGAGCTTGACCTGTTGGTATCCATTGGTTCTCTCTCCTTTGGGACATTATAAGCACTCCTCTGCTCTTCTATAGCTCTACACCTACTCACACTCTTTGAGAACTTATATCGTTCTCCTCACTTGGAAGTGTTACAACACCCCTACTGCAAGGTTCTGCCACAAGCTTCCTCACTTGAGAGCTCTAATTGCTCCCTCTTGCTCTGTCACATCTCTATTGGATGTCAATGGTTGCTACCACATTCTTTTGTTGCTACCTGTAAGTTAACACTAACATTGTTAAGATACAATACTTGACTCATACCTCCAACATATGTCCCGAGATATTGTCTTCCTCATTCATTGCACTTGAACAAACAACTTCTTGTCACAATGCCTCTGCGATTTCTAACGTACTCCTATGTACATGCTCCTTCTCAATCAACTCAAATTCTTTGTTGACTGTAATCTCTTGTTGCAAGTTTCCTTCTTCTATTTTAGAGAAAAATTGCGCTCTGATACCAAAATTGATGACCTCCCAGCCTTGTAATCCCACAGGTGCATATTTCTTAAACTAAAATTCTGCTACAACTCTGTATTCAAGCTTTATCAAAACTGAAGCGCAGGCCCTCAAATTCACCATAGCAACAAATCCTTGATACTCTATTCTTGTGCACAGTCAAATTAGTGCTCAATTAACTTTAGGTCTGTCTTCACAAAACCATTTCCATAATCGTGGCTTCCTCCTTAAGTGTTTTTCGTATACTGCTTACGCCATGTCGTCTCGAGATATGACCAAGTGCTTGTATCATCGTCGATCTTTCCTTTATCGGAAAACAATACAACCACCATGCTTATCTTCGACCCGATGATTCTCAATTCCTGCCACTACCTTTTATCTGGGCCATTGATCTAGATGACTTTTAACCAACGCCATTGCTCATGTTTAATCGTGCCAAGTCCTCCTTTACAAATATTTTTTTCGATTTGAGATCCGACGATTTAATCTCATCTGTTACATTGTCGTTGATAATCCATCGATGTATCTCATCGGTGGAGACTTTAACTACAATCAACGATATCTTGTACCTCTTCCGTCGATGATGCAATATTAAATGTTGATTTCCACCTCCGATCGATCCTTAACCGTCAATCTTTCAACCTTCGTTGCACCAAGTCTCCGTCTTCAACATGACACATGGGTGCCATGTGTCTTTTTTATACTCATCCCTGTCACTACCACGTGTCTTCCACTTACTCATCCAGATCAATACCATGTGTCCACTTCTCATTCGTTGATGCCCCATGTCACTCTAATGGCATGCCACATGTCTCTTTCACATGTGTGGATCTATTCAATGCCCAATAGATCACAACCGTTCATCATTGTCCACCGCCGTCAACACATTATCGATATTCGTTTTTTACGATGCTTCATCGTCGTAATTCTCAATTGCACCTCCTATGTCCCAATATGTTGCTTCCCGATGACATAACTGTAGTTATTAGATCTAGGAAGAGTCCTTTTGAGTCGATCTTCAATGTACGTTTAAAGAAGACTTCTTCTATGCGCCTCTTCCATCGATCTTCAACCTCGATCAACCTCAATTGTTGATCTTACTTATCCAATGGATAGGTGACTCTCGTTGTCGGCGACCATGTTGTGTCTTGACCTTATCGTCATTGGCGATCTTTATAAAATTTGAGTTCAATGCAATAATATCCCTACGATATGAAACTCTTGATGATCATATCTTGACCATCCATCTTCCAAACTTCATCGTTGTCGACACTGCTCGTTCTGTTGGCTAATATCCCTAATCTGCAAGTCACAATGATATAACAAGAGATCCAATTGATCTCAGTCATTCAACTCAACACAAACATAGTTTCGATCTGATGCAATCAATGGTTGGGATTTATTCCTTGACATAATTAGATGACTATTATTCCTTCACATCTTTATATAGAGGTTAAAACCTGGTTCGACATGCACACATAACGAGACTCGATCTTTGCTCGTTCCGACTTCCACTGATCCAATCTACAAACTCAACCAGTTCGTAATCACAATTGGGACATTGACCTCCTCGATGGTCAATGGTTGATCTCGATCCGACCTGGAACGATCACTTTGTTCCGATTTTGGAACCTGCACACATACCAAGAGGGATTTGTCATTGTTCAGAGATTTAAACCTGCATCGCTCAATTTAGTAGAGATTCAAACACTCACATAATTCACAGAGGTTCAATACACCAATTCGACGCAATACTCGGATATGAGTGATTTCATTACATATTGTACATAGACTTTACAGAGGGCCTCACTCCTTTGATGGCCTTTTACACTCTTACACTCTAGGCCCAATTCTTCATTCAATTGGCCACCCTCTTGGCCTATTCTACATTCATTTTGCAACCCCTTTCATGCCCGTAGGCTTACAAATTAAATACAAAAGGATTTTGAATTGCAATATGTTTCAGATCCTAAAAACTCTAACACAAATCTCTAGCATCCTTTAGAACCACTAAATCCTCATTCTAGATCCACAATATACTCAAGAGAGACACAGCTCTCTAAGTCCTCAGAACTCTCAAGAATTAACTCAATTACGATGCATTCTAATTCTCATACAACTAATACAAGCTTTCTATAATTCCTCCAGACGTAGGAATTTCAAACATTTAAACAATTAAATTCAAACAAACCCAATACTCTTAGGTCTAATCAAACATGCTTGATTTTTGGAGACAGGATGCTCATGCACCATGATTAAATTTAAAAGGTCCTAGAGGTTTTGAATCATTAACTTCAAATGATAACAATATGGGGAGGTGACCCAATGTACCCCAATACTAGTCCATGATCTATAGTTCTCCATTGTAGACAAAAAACCCTGCTAACAAGTTTATTAATTCTCTTTACTCTGCCTTCCTTAACCAACCTATTATTCCTCCATGCAGGAGTAAGTTTTAGAGGTTCTACATCACATAAGTTGGCTTCTTCAAGCTTGCAAAGGAATGGAGCTAGTGGATCCATTCTATAGTCCCCCCACCATATTTCCCTCCAACTCATCACAAAATTCAATTCACCCCTAGTAACTAAAAAATCATTTTTAACTCCTTTTCCGAAAGTATTCACCCATTCAAGCTTGTATATTGCTATAAGGCCCCTATGTGTTACACACATAACTTTTCTTATCCATTTTTAGGGAGAAGAATTTAGATGGGAACATACTTGATCTTTGTAGCTTCAAGTTATTATTCAAAGCATTGATTATTCCTCCTTACCTCCCATTGGAATCTTTTTCAAGGAAATCCCAATTTTTTAGAATACTTTTTAGATATGTAATAACATATGAATTGTTACACATTGTCTCAAGGATTAATATATTGTCTATATTATGAAGACACACCGACTTTTTTGTAATTATTTTTATGGAAGCATTCATACCCCTATATTTCAGAGATATAACAATCATTTTGTCACCTTCTTAAGGGAAAACCTCATTCCAAGAGCACCATGTATTGTCTTTTGGTTCTTGGACTAAATTTCTCTCTTTGCTTTCTTCTTTGCATGGTGCATATAAGATTTCCTACCCATAATACTTTCTCCCTATCAAATTAATATGGCCAAAACCCCCTTTCATACCTGAATCCCCATCATCCATGACCTTTTTCTTTGAATATTTTAAATATATCTATGGATTTTTGAGGATTTAGAGTCCCCCCTTTCTTGATCAACCCCATTGTCTCTTTTGTCTTCAAGCCCGTTAAAGGCACTCATGGTTTCCCCAAACCTTCCGGAAATCAATCCACAGGGCTTGTGCATGCTATTAACTTCATATTTAGGCATCTGTATCCCAACACCCAGGGACCCTCCAAAGACTTATTTGAGATAACATTCTCACCACAAGAAACTGAAGGAACATAAACAATTGTCGTGGGATCAATCTTAGATTTTAGGGAATGTCGTGCTAGTAGAACTTGCTCCACCTGATTGGATTTTGATGAAGGAATCGAGGAAAAAACTTCCTTTTCAACCGAGACCTTTTCACTTTGCCTTTCATAAACTATGGCTTTCTCCTCTTTTGATGAGATTATTATTCAATACTTTTTATCCTTCATTGGTTGTTCTCCATTTGTTATAACCATTGTATCACCAATCGCTTGTGCATATCATATTTGAAAATAATCCTTTATAAAGACCTTGCCTTGGATTTTATTGGAAAGTACAGGAAATTCCCTTACAATATGTTATACTTTTTGACAATATGAGCATCTAAAAGGAATACAAGGAATACTCAAGTCGTTTAGAATTTGAGAATATGCCCACTTGCCATACTCAATCTCCAAAGCCTATGGAAGCCCTTCACTTAAGACGAATTGCACACATATATGGAATATCGACCTTCGAATCAATGAGCTTCCCCATTTTATTCCTAATCAATTCTAGGATATGTTGGTGCCATATTCCACAAGCAAGGAAGGAACTTTTACCCAAATAGGTCGAGAAACAACTCTTTTAATGAAGGGGCCAAAACAAGGACTCCATGGCTTTAAATACATGCCATTATTCCTCTAGCACTACAAACCCTTAAGATTTTTTCCAAAATCCTAAGCATGCCTAAATAGGAATGTTAGCCAACCCCTTGCTAAGATGTGAAATGATGAATAGTAGCCTAGGCTATGCCTCCAATGGCTTTTAATATAATGAGATGTTGAGGCTCTAGATACAAATTGACCATTGAATTTCCCCACTAGAGAAAACTCATAATGCATTACCTTGTCTAGGAAGATGTCCCCCCCATCACCACTCAAATATTCTCTTTCCGATCTTGAATGCAATGAACCCATTTCTTCTTTTGTCTAATACCCTTAATAGAATCTTGAACCCCCTTCATAACCGCCGCGACAACCCCATGCTTCTTCTACTAGTGTTAGGTTCACCACGTGCAAATTTCTAACCACTCTCATCTATAGTCAAGCTAGGTTCACCCTCAAAAGAGTCCAAGGCTTGTGGGAAGTGGATACCATTGAGTTGATCAGATGTGGCATTAACTACTTCTAGAGTATACCTCGCATGAATGTTAAGACCCATCCTATGAATTAAATAAACTTGGAGCCATGAGATATTTTCCATGGTACCATGTGTAATGTCCCTATTCGATTTAATAAATTCATAGATACATTATGATCCTTATTCAAAATACTATAGTTGGTGGGATGTGAAATCCCTTCCTCCTCTCATGGGGTATAGAGACTTGCCATCTAGTTAGGGATCTGTTTTATTGGAGTGCCCTATACTCCCTTTACCTATAAAGGAAAAACCTAGGAATTTGGTAAATTAGAAAACAGAAAGCAAACTTACCTCTAAAAGCAACAATGAACCTTGATTTTCCCTCTTAGAGCACAAGTCCTAGTATACTCCAATCTCCCATATCCATGGATCCAAAACCTCCATCTAGATCTTTCCCAAAAAAAATTCACCTTTCCAAAATGTTTGAAACAAGGTCATGTTTAGTCAACAATATTGGGACATCATCCAAGTCAATCTTGGGTCCCACGATTATAAATGATGGGGATATACCCCTTTTGTGCACTTCACATGTGTTCCCATATGGGCTTAAAGACTCACTCACTTTCCCATCGGAACAAACCTCARTGATCCACATTGTATAGGGAATGAAATAAAATGCACACAAWAATATAGTAGAGAGCACAATAATACAATGAAAACCTAACTTCTATTAATGAATAAAATATCAGAATGTGAACTGGCTAGAATGGTGGTAGCTTAKAGAGAGAGAGAGAGAGAGAGAGAGAGAGAGAGAGAGATGGATGTCGATTATTCTCATWAACAAAAGCTAATACAAGAGGTCAAAACAAAGAACCCTAAAGGTTGAAAACTCTAACCCTAGGAGGCRAAGCGCCAAAAGGTTTTTGGGCCYCAAGGTGGTTAGTTGCTACATCAACTTCCAAGAGGTGCAAATTTTACATAGGATCTACATTTGGGGTGCATARTAGCTCATTGGAAAGCTTTAACTAAGGACTACAATGTTGTGGCATGGGTGTGTCAATGACAAACCTAGGCCCTTGAATTTCCCATACAATCTCACTTAGGGCTTAAAAACGACCTTGAATGTTTAGGACCTAGAAAATCATAAAAAACCATAACAAAATTGCAAAGGTGGAGAACCATGTTGAGTCAGTGGAAGAGGTGGGTGGATCTGATATCCACTTGGATCACTCAGTGAGATATGAACCCAAATGGGTAGGTAAAGGTCCTCTTGCTTTTCCATCGCACCACATGCTCATGTGGAATTTAATGATTTTTTATTGTTGATTATTATGCTATAATTTTTATAGTTGATTTACATTTTTTATTTAGTTCATCCAATAAAAATACAATAACCACAAATTTAATAATGATAATAATATTGAAATCTAATAATTATGAAACTTTTTTTTCAAGAAAAAAATCTTTATATTAGATATTTCGAGGTGAAATTAGAATATACATCTTATTTTCTTTTCGGGCTCAAAATAAAAAAAATAGTTTAGAAAAATTATCTTTAGATTGTCTCCTTGTCTATTTTATGACTTATTCACATCCTAGGCTACTTGTCGACAATGTTTTCAATACGTTTCGTCTTCATACAACCCATAGGCTACAACTATTTACTCCTTACACCATATGTCCCAAAAAAGAGAGGACACATACAACATATTGACAATAACAACAACTCGATTCCTTTCTCCAAACTCTTGTTCATCGAGGGTTCCTTCTTGCAACAACAAATCTTTCTTTAAAAGTTGGTCATCTATAAAATTGAAATCTCTATAGAAATGAGAAAAAGAGAGAGTTTCATATCTCTTCTTGACCAGAAGGAATTGCAACACGAAAGGCCCATGTAATGTATTATTGATTATACATTGCAGATTAGCCCAATCCACCATCAATTTCAAGTCACCAAATACTTGCAATGTTTTTACTCCCTTATCTACTGCTACCTTTAAAAATAGCCACAAAGCAAAGAGTTCAACTCTGTTGTTTGTACCCGGGCCCACTGCAAATTTTAGGTTGAAATAATGTTGTTGATTCTAGAATAAAATAACATTAGCACCACATAGACTTGGGCTTCCATGGAAAACACCATCAAAGAAACCCCAAGCCTGTTCATAATCAATTTCATGCTCTTTTTAAATTTCTTGTTGGTTTCTCTTTAGAATAAGTCAAGTTTCTTGAACTAACACTTCTTATTTTAGAGACAACTTGAGTAGGATTTCATTTCAAGCCTCGAAAAAACATTTTCTTTCAAGATAACCACACTCCCAAATAACAAAACAAGGAAGAACACTATGATCTTTCAAAACTTTGTCTATTATCCATGAATGAAAACAATGTATCAAGGACCTATGTGCCTATCTATTTTTCCCACTGGCAATCTACAATATCTCTTTTCAGACTTCTTTAGCAAAGGGACAATTGGTAGATTAGTGGTCCACAAAGTCCTCATTATTTTTGCACATAATACATACCCACGGAGGGGGGGCCTAACATCCCCCCCTCTTACCCACATGTGCGGTTGGCGCAACGTAGACACTAGTTCTAGTCGTGCAAAGAATATAACACATACCCAAAATTCTCCCACTTGTTGTTTTCTTCGCATACATGGGGTTACAAGGTTACATAGTCAACAATCTGGGGTGACAATGCCCATAGATCCTCTACACCAAAATAACTTCTCAGTGCTCAAAAAATTTGTTGATGAATCTGCAACATTCTTCAAAGTGTCCACCTTCATCAACAACACCTTCTTTTCTTCAACCATATCTATCACAATGTGATATTGAACACCAATATGCTTAGTCTTTGAATGATAAGTTGGGTTCTTCGCCAGAAAAATTGCACTTTGACTGTCACAATCTATCGTTACAACTTGTTGTACCAACCCAATACTCGAACACAATCTTTGTAACCACACTGCTTCTTTGCTTGCATGAGTGGCTACCATGTATTCAACTTATGTAGTTGAAAATGCCACTACAAACTATCTTTTTCTCATCCAACCGATTGCTCCTCCAAACAGGTTAAACACATACCCGCTTGTAGATCTTCTACGATCCAGATCTCTAGCCTAGTTTGCATCCATAAAGCCATGTATGTCCAACACTCTGTCCAAACCTGGTCTTCCTTGGTAGCATAATCCATAACTAGTAGTGCCACACAAATACATGAAAACTCTCTTTATTGTTGTCTATTGCTCCTTCCCTGGTTTTGACATATACCTGCTCAAAACTCCCACTGTATGTGCAATGTCTGGTCTAGTACAGACCATTACATACATCAAACTGCCAACCACACTCACATATGGAACACAATACATGTCCTCCTCCTCTTCTTGTGTCTTGGGACACTGATCTGTAGATAACTTTACACCTACAAGAATAGGGACCCTGACTGGTTTACATTCCTGCATATTAAACCTCCACAATATTGTCTCAACATATTTTCTCTGATTTAACCAAAGTTTCCTATTTTCCCAATCTCTTTTAATTTCCATGCCCAAAATTAAATTTGCAGCACCAAGATCCTTCATGTAAAATTTAGAGGACAACTGAGTTTTCACATCTTGGATAATCTTCTTGTTGTTTTCTATCAACAACATATCATCCACATACAAGACCAAATAAATCAAATGATCACCAATTAATTTAAAATACACACATTGATCCTCTTTTCTTCTTGTGAAACCAAGTCCCATCATATAAGTTTTAAATTTTTGATACCACATCCTTGGTGATTGTTTGAAACCATACAAGGACTTTTTCAGCTTGCATATCGGCTCCTTCTTTCCCTTCACAACAAAGCCTTTTGGTTGCTTCATGTAGATTTCTTCTTCCATACCCCCACGTATGAATGTTGTCTTCACATCCATCTATTCTACTTCAAAATCAAATGCAACAACAACATACAACATAAATCTAATAGAATTTAACTTGGCAACAAGAGAAAAAATCTCACCAAAATCAATTCCCTCAACCTAAGAATAAGTCTTTGCTACTAACCGAGCTTTGTATTTCTCCACTTTTACTTCTGCATTCAACTTCCTTTTAAATACCCATTTGCTACCAATGGGCTTTCTTCCAGTCAGAAACTCCATTAGATCCCAAGCCTCATTCTTATCCAAGGCTGCCATTTCTTCAACCATGGCCTTTTTCTAGAGTTTTCCATCCTTTGAATCCACTGCCTCCCTAACAGTTCTAGGATCATCATCAGTAAAAGACAAAGCAAAATTTTGAACAGAAATTGGGTGGAGTATACCTTTCTGGTAGCCCTTTTTCACGAAGCGATCTCCTCAATACTAGAGTATGATGATCTTCTTCTTCTTATTCATGTTCTTCTGTAGAGTCTGATTCATCATCCTTTAACTCAAACTCTTTCTTTTCTGGTTCTTCCTTACTTGGTAGGGCTTCATGTTTGCCAACATCTTTCATTTCTCTAAATACCACATCTCGACTATACACAATTTTCTTAGTTTATGGGTTCCAAAGCTTATAACCTATGAGACCATATTTATACCCAATAAAGATACAATTTTCAACCTTCTTATCTAGCTTACTCCTATTTCCATTGGAACATGAACATCGACCTCACAATTAAATACCTTGAGATGTGTGAGATAGGGTTTCTTACCAATCAATACCTCGTGTGGAGTCTTTTCATCCAGTGCTAATGAGGGTGATCGATTGACCATGTAACATGCAATACCCACTGCCTCTGCCTAGAATTCTTGCCCTAACTCGACACCACTGAGCATGCAACTTACTTTTTCCATCAACGTCTTGTTCATCCATTATGCAACTCCATCCTGCTAAGGTGTATAAGGAGTAGTCTTTTGCCTTGCTATACCACATTTCTTACAGAATTCCTCAAAATCATTCCCGCATAACTCTCCACCATTATCCGTCCTCAACACCTTAATTATTTTCTTTGTTTTGTTCTCAATAAGAGATTTAAACTCTTGAAACCTGTCAAAGACTTCAGATTTATTCTTGAGGAAATATATCCAAGTATTCCTCGAGAATTCATCTATAAATTAGACATAGTACACAGATTTTCCTAATGATGGAACCGACACAGGTCCAAAAACATCACTATGCACTAGCTGCAAACTTCCTTCTGCCCTCGTTGCACCAGAGTGGAATCTTACCTGATTCAGCTTCCCATATACACAATGTTCACATAAATCTAAATCCAGAGAGCAGTTAGACATTCCTTCAACCATACCTTTACCGTGTAGTAGTCGAAGACCCTTATCTCCAATATGCCCCAGTCTTTGATGCCAAATCATAACCTTTTCTCCAGAGGTTGTAGGAGTTTTTTCTTCTTCAACTCCAATATGAGGAACAATGGAATTATTACACCCATCACTAATAATGCTTCCTTGCAGCTTATACAGAGTTCCAATCCAAACTCCCTTCAGCAACACCATTACTCCTCGAACCATCCTGCAGGTTTCTTTTTCAAATACTGTTTTTACTCGTGCATCGTCCATTTTGCTTACAAAAATCAAATTTCTGGCCAATCGTGGGATTTGCAGAACACCAGGCAGTGTTCTATGAGCCTCAACTTGACAATTCCTCGTCCTATGATTTTTTTTATCGATTCATCACCTAGGAAAACATTACCTCCATCATACCTTTCATATCAAGAGAACCACTCCATGTGGGGGGTGATATGAAAGGATGTACCTGATTCAACCAACCATGCCTCATGATTTGCATGTGTTCTCGAAGAAGACAAGTACACATCCCTTCCTTCTTCCTCGGAGGTCTTTTCTTCTGTAGAGGGAGCACCTTCAAATCCCTTCACTCTCTCAACGTTTTTGGATCTACATTGCTTCTTGAAGTGCCCTTCTTTTCCACATATCCAACACACCTTTACAAATTTTCTGAGAGATTTAGATCTACCCTTAGATTTAGATCTCCCACTTGAGGATTTAGATCTATTTCTTTCCTTGGAGCGTCCTCTTGCAAATAATGCATTTGTGCTCTATCCTTCCATGTTCACCCATCTCATCTCCTCCATCAACAAGGATGAGACCACATCATCAAAACTCAAGGTAGTTGTTTTACTACCTATGGCCACATCAGACTATCCCACATGTATGGTAAAGAGCACAATAAACTGATACACTTATCTTCATTTGGAATTTTAATCTCAACAAATAATAACTGACTTACCACAATATTGAAAGCGTTCAGATGCTTTGTCATTGAATCTCCATCTCTCATCCTCAGGTTATACAACTTCTTCCGAATGAACAATTTATTTACCAGGGACTTACACTGATACAAGTTCTCCATCTTATTCCATAACTCCTTGTTTATAGCTTCCCCTGACACATTCAATAATACCAAATATGAGAGACACAACTGAATTGTGCTCTTTGCCTTCTAATCCAACTTTTTCCAGTCATCTGCTAACGTTCCTGTAGGTGCAGTACCTAGATTCACCACGATCCACTAATCTCTATCTACCAACATATCTTCCATCTTGAGCTTCCACAACTCAAAACTTTGCCCATTAAGTTTATTGATCTCTATTTTTGAACTGCTTGCCATTTATTTTCACTTGAAGAATCACTACCGCAGATCTCCCGATGTAACAAGGCTTATCATAGTCCCGAGCCAAACCCCTGACCACAAAGGTGTCCCCCTAAAGCCAATAATTTCTCTGATACCAAATGCATATTTTAACCTTATACAATTATTTACTGCAAACATATTTTCAATAAAAGAACAAAAAAGATACAATGGAAAATACACACATTACATAGAGATTTTTCCCCTGGAAACCCAAACCGTGAAAACCAACATCTTCTATATTCATCTCATCATACATTGTTTACAATACAATATACATATAGGATCCCGCAACATCCAAAACCCTAGTCCAATAACCCAGATTAGTCAACAACCCTAATTCCTTAATTGGAAATAGAAAACCATTGTCGAAAAC
>ML781106.1:1868549-1883494 GCA_009831015.1 Picea engelmannii | reverse complement strand
GGGGGGAACGAAAATAAAGAAAGGGAACGAAAATAAAGGGACGGGGTTACAGGGGTCACGAGGGGGACGGAAATGGAAAAGGGAAGTGGGGTAGGTCGCGAGGGTGAAATGTACGCGGAAGGGGTGGAGAATGGGAACAGAAACAGTCACGGGTCGAGAGGGGGATGAGAATTTTAATAATGATTTTTTTTTTTTTTTTTTTAAATATAATGCGGAAGGGGAAATAGGTTGGGAATTTTTTTTACGGGAGATGGGAAGGAACATAATGTGAGGGATATCGGGAAAAAGGACCGATTAGCTCTGATACCAATGTATCAGATAACCAAATATGCAATTGCAATAATATATATAAAATATGAATAATTGATAAAATATATGATAAAAAATGATGATTTACATTTGAGAAGGAGGGCTTGATTATATACCCACACAGGGGTGGCCTTTCATCACTAGACATGTCTTTTGGAGAACATGTCCTTTCATTATTACTAATTACTATTACTAACTATTTACTAATTAATTATTATGTTATGAACCTTTATTTATATGTATTAATGTTCATAACATGGACCATTAGTGGATATCAGTGAATAACCATGGATAGATTTCATACATGATGCCCTCCAAGTTATAGATTTTTATGCTGGTACGTATGTTGTATGCTTGCATGGTGTATTGTCTTATGTCTGGGTCAGGTTATAATGACAATGTGACATATTGATTTAAGTTCTACTGATATATAATGCTTGTACACATCAATGTATAGTGCTATCATGGCCGCTCCTATCTCGATTGCTTAAATCCCTATAGGTTTAGTAATGGTACAGATGACAAGATTTATCCTCTTCCATAGTGAACCAATTGTATAATACATAGATTAGTTTCCACCCCCTTTTGAATCATGTTTAACTTAAAGTAAGCTCTTTATTTCTCTATATATTTAATTAGCTTATTCTTATCATGATAATGTTGATGTGTAAAATATATTAATATATAATTTTAATATTAAAGAGAAATTATTCACATTATTCAATTTGATTATTTTAATTTTTTATACCTTTAATTTTTTACTATTATGTGTATTTATTCCATATTATGAGTATAATCACCAAACTTACATATAAATTGTATTTAGCTAAGTAATAATATAAATTACATATAAATTGTATTTGGCTAACTATTACTATAAATTATATTTAACTAACTATTGTTACATATGTTGATATGTATACACAAAAATGAAAACGAACGCAAATACCCTAATAAAATTATATTATTTTCCAACCTTCACTGAGCTGAGAAGCGGCCATTAACAATGTATATTATCTTTTACTTACATTGGGGTTTTTAGCTCTATTCTGTTTTTTCTTTTCAACCTGCCTGTTGGTTTTGTTTTGATGTTTCTGAAAGTGTATGTTATTTTGCTATGAGCATGGTCTATGGACTTATACTGCTCTGTATATGTGGGGATTGTATATGTAGGGATGTTGTAAAAAATTATATTTTCATTAATATAATTAACTAAGTGAACTTACATTACAGCTAAAATATTTTATTTCAGAGACGCGTTGGGCTTACTGACACGACATTTGATCTATTCGGTGTATAACATTTTCCCCCAATCAACCGTCCGTAAGAGAATAACATTTGCAGTGCACCGTAGTGAGGTGTGGGCATGGTAAAGAAAATGGGCGATAGTCTGTGTCCATTTCACAAAGAAACATGGTGGGGTGAGGTGAAGCCCTGAGCACACTTTGGCTTGCCCCATCCACCTCTTCTCAGTGCAGTTGTTTGTTTGATTTACATTGATAATGGCAACACCGTCTCTGAAGGAATATCTGAAAAAATATAGCTCCGATGAGAAACCAAAATCCAAATCAAATAACAAGAGGAAGAAACCCCATAAATCTATGTCTGTTTCAGTAGCAAATAAGATCAACAATGCCTCCTCCGGCGTGCGCATCGTGGACGAGGATCCGCTGTGGCAGACTGAAATTAAGGACGACTCCAACCAGGAGGACTCTCCAGGTGATGGTATGTTATTTGGCTCCCTCTATAAATTTATATTATATGTTTTAAGAAGCAGATTTTGATGGTTAAGGAATTCATTTTTGGTTTTATGTTTTAAGAAGCAGATTTTGATTGTTAAGGAATTTATTCACAGCACAATTTCATTTACATCCTCAAATACCCCTAAAATGTCATCCTGCAAATTGTACACGAGACAGAGTATCAATGTAGTCATTAGTTCCGTACAGGGGCTTCTATTATAAACAAACAATATAATGATGCGATCGAAATTATAGAAAATAACTGAGAATGGATAAAAGGTTACATACGAGAGACTGCCAATCTTTCAAGATCACAGCAGAATGTCACACCCGGGGCTTTCAAAGGAGCGAAGACCAAAGTAAATAGACTGGAAACATAACTGCGTCTCTCCATGCCCTACTTACCACATTACTCATGATGGAATGTTCTTGCCAATCGACAAAGCTATAAATTTGAAAAGAAAAAATAACGAAAAAAGAATCGGAGACAAAACCCCCCCAAAACACTTAGTATTCCGTTCGAGGATACGCGACCTAACTCTTTAGGGTTATATATATATATATATATATATATATTTAAGATTTAGGGGTATTGGTAACTCGCTGGGATTACCTGGGCGAGGAGGCATGGCCCAGGTTTAAATCTGACTCGCTGCCACTATAAACCCTAGGTTAGTGTCAATACCGGGATTATCAGGGCAAGGAGGCAAGGTCCAGGTTTAAATCTGACTTGCTGCCACTATAAATCCTAGGCTAGTGTCAATACCGTCCGGAGACACATCCGTGAGGGGGGTTCCACTCAAAGGGGGGCGCCTATCCTTTTAACCTTATTACAACGGGCCAAGGTCTTATCGAAGATTTGAACCCGGGTGAGGAGAGTACAAGACCTACCTCCCAACCATCTCATCAAACCACCTCAACCTTTTAGAATTTTATATATGACAAAATGAAAGGTGAAATACATTGAAGTAGTATTTGTGTAGATGTGGGGAGCCTACCTCGGACTCCTTTGATATATTGCTGCAGCATATTATTTAGTGAGTTATACTTATTATTTTTTCTGTACATTGGTATATATCATGTGTATATTCTTACCATATATTGTGTGTATGTTCACGTGCATACATATTATTATAAAAATCCTATCACATTCAAGTTCCAACTAGCCCATCCCAAAGAAAACTCTAATAACAAAATTCCTTCTGATAAAAGCCAAAATAAAAGCATAACATAAAAACCTTAAATCAGTTCTAAAGAAAATGCAATTTAGACTCCATATCTGGATTGATAGCATCCCTCACTCTGATACTAACATCACTCAGAGGCTACTCAACATCACTCTGATACTAACATCACTCAGAGACTACTCAACATCACTCAGAGGCGACTCTGTGCATGATAGGTCTCTTTTTTGTGATTGTTGCCTCTGTGATGCCTTCTTGACTGCAAATTCACTTAATTACCATGATTTATCCCTTATTAAGGATTTTGTATTTGTAAGCTTGTAAAATCAAATCCTATGCACATGGTGGGAATTGGGGATAAATATGTAACCTAAGCAGGAAACAAATGGGAGCATGTACCATAGATAGAGGAGATATGGACCTAGATAAGCTTTTGCAAGCCTGATCAGGAGAAAGCACCAAAACTACCTGGCAGGGATACAAGGATTTCTAACTAAGAAAAGAAATGTATGGATGGCCAGATTCTTTATCAGTTGCTATGGATGGAGACATTTAGCAGTCTTTTGATATTTCAATAGTTGCTGGGCTAGCTGTTTATTTGTTTCATTCTGCAAGCCTATTTTCGTCTCAACAAACTTCAAAATAAGTTCATTAATTCACTCAGATAAATGCTTTGCAATGACAGATGAGAAACCTCAAGTCACAGAAGATGTAGAAGTGAAGCGGATGAAGCGATTGGAGCATTTGACCATGCACCGGCCATATCTTACAGTTGCTGATGATGGCAGTGGATGGGTTACTGTGTCTGAGACAAAGAAAGCAGGTGAGATATTTTACGAGAATATTTCTGAGAAGCAACAAGTATAGAAAAAAGAGTGATGCTTTTCTGACCATCGGAAAATAAGTTAATATCCCCGCCAAAAGACCAAAGCTGGTGAAGATCACTGTAAATGCATGTGTCAGAGTTGTATTTTGACTTACCATGTTATCTGCGACTATTTCTTGTACATAAGTCATTGTTTTGAGAATGTTTATGTTGGCATGCATGCTTGATTCCTTTGAGGTAGCAGATATCTCATTAGCTAATTTTCTATTTCTTCTTTGGCAGTTCAATAGTGGGCCAGCTTGAAGCTGTTCATACAGTAACGGGATTTTTTTTTATTACAGGCATACATTCAAATGATTTATCTCCAGAAAGGCAGAGCTCCGTGGATGTTCCGCATGATAGGCATGTGCAATGTACTTATCCAGATCAGAGTTTATCTCCACCAAGAAGAGATCAAAGCAATATTCATCAAAGGGATTTATTACCGACTAATAAACGCACAAATTTTGAGAGTGGCAACCTCTCCCCAGACTCAAATTATCATGAACCTCACCATTCGCTGCTACAAGAGCATGAAGGTGGTGCCCCGAATCCATTGCCACCAAGGAAAGTTCGACACGATTCTCCTGATCTATCTCCCCCAAGAAATGCCTGGACCAAGTCTGCAGATTTGTCACCCCCAAGAAAATGTCAAAAGGATACTTTCTTAGAAGTGAAGGATCGCGAAGAATCTCCTGCTCTGCACAATGATTCTTTCCTGTCAAGGATGCCCCACCATGAGACAATTGGAAGAAGAGGAGAATATCCAAACAGAAACAATTTTATTCCATCACCACAAAGAAAGGTTCGTCATGATTCCCCTGACCTAACCCCCCCAAGAAAGCCCTGGACCAAGTATCAAGATTTATCACCCCCAAGAAAGCCTCAGAATATTTCACCAAACAAAAGGGATACAAATGAATCTTCTCTTCGGCATGATTCTCGTTATTCATTACCAGCAAGAGTTTCAGAATACGAGGATCGGGATCCTTCCCCACCAAGTAGGACCCGACAGCACTCAATTGGAAGAAGAGGAGATTTTCCAAGCAGACACAACCTTACTCCATCACCAAAAAGGAAGGTTAGACATGACTCCCCCGACCTTTCTCCTCCTAGGAAGGCTGATACCAAGTTTCAAGATTTGTCACCCCCAAGAAAGACTCAAAAAGGTATTCTGACAAATAAGAGGGATCATAAAGAATCTCCGTTCCTGCGTAATTCTTATTACTCAATACCAGCAAGAGTTTCAGAAAATGAGGAGCAGGATTCTTTTCCACCAAGGAGTGCCGGGCATGACTCATTTGGAAAACAGGAAGATTCTTCAAATGGAAAAAGATTTATTCCACCCCATGGCAAGGGCCAGAGAGTGTCCCCAGATTTGTCACCCTCAAGGTATCAAAAGGATATTTCCCCACATAAAAAGGATATAAAAGATTCCTCCATTTGTCATCGTTCTCATTATTCATCGCCAGGAAAAACATCAAAAGATGATGAACGGGATTCTTCTCCACTGAGAAGGATACACCACAGTTCTTCTGGAAGAACAGATGATTCTTTAACAAGAAAAAGGATGAATCCTTCAACAAGAATGCCTGAACAAAGCTTGTCCGAGAGACATGTAATGGATAGGTCAAGATCAAAGGGTGAAATGACTGATGGGACTAATGCCGGCTTACGCACGGGGAGGGATCTTAAAGAGGAAATTGATCAAAAGAAAAGAGAGGAATCCCATAGGTACATATGCATTGCTTTTTTTGAGTTATTTTAAATTTTCACCTTGTGACAAATAAGGTTAATGCAAATGCTTGAGTCATAAATATCCAGTGTCTTGTTCTGCGAAACTAGTAGTACTATTAGTTTCACTTAAAGTGGTAATTCCTTAAGTTCAAGAACTTTGTGGAAACAAAAGCTAAAGCACTTTGTGGAAACAGTGAAATTTTCTCGTTACACCTTACTTTGTCAATTTCAACATTTTTTTAAGGCATTTTTACATTCCTCAGTGTCCACTTGTAGATCTAATGTAAAGGAATGTTTATTTAGTTAATCCTGCATGAATCTTCAGTACTTTGAGCCATTCTGTTTTTGGCATACTATCTATCCATCCTTACTGTAGAGTTAACATTTATCATATAACATTGATTTTTCTGCTGTCTCAGTCAGGTATAAGAGATAAATAATGCTGCAAGCCCTGGCGTCCTGATTAATTTGTCTGTATCTCCTAACATAATGAATAGCTAGACTGATTTTTAATGTATTATATGAATGCCGGGTTAATTTGTTGTCTTGATTGCATAAAAATATCATTAACTCTGATTATTTGGTCCGTGTTTACTGCATACAGCTCCATTTGAAAAGCTGTGATTGTCTTCCTTTAAATGAAACTGAATGTTTGTAGTTTGAGATGGTTTATCACTTTAGTAACGAGAATTTATTTTAGAGGAATTTGGTTATTAATAACCAAGAATAACTAATGAAGGTGTGTATAATTCTAACTCCTTATGTCTGGATTTTGTATTCAATCATTTTTTGCTTGAGGACTGCCATCTTTAGCAGGTCGGACTCCCACCTGATAACTCCTTTTCATTTCTTGAGCAACTGCCATCCAAAGATATTTTGAGCTTCCGCCGTCCAAGAAAATTTTGAGCCGCTGCCTCTTTAGCAGGTCAACTCCATATTCCGTAGCAGGTCCCGTCGCTCCATATCCTGTAGCAGGTCCTGTTGCCTCCTCTATCATGTCCTCTAACCCATAGTAGGTCCCATTGGCCTTTATCCTGCTGGCTTCTCTACCCATATAGAACAACTGTGTTTTTGGTGTTTGTGGTTCGTGAGTCCTGCACTGTGGCCATGGCCTAAACAACACCATGTCCCTCCACACTGGGTTTCTCCTCCCCTCACAATTCTGCCCCTCCCTCTTCCCCTCCCAGCAACCCATTTCCCTCCCCAACAGCAGTTACCCCTTGCTATATATCCCTCCTTTCCCATTCATAACTGCAGATTCACCAGAATCCAACCAGAAAACATAGTAAACGCCCATAACAACTCAGATTGTGGGTGTCCCAAGGGTGCAGCAAACTGGAATAGCAATGGGAGACCTGGGTAATAGCATCCTAGCTGTGTTACAAGTGTTGGGCAGCCCTCAAACAGTATCGGAATCCAGACTGCAGGGATTGGTGAAGAGATTGGAGCAGCTGGAACTTATGAATTATGAATTGCAAGAAGAAGTGCACATCCTTTCCAACAGGGTTTCGGAGGTAGAGTCAGTAAACCTTGTTCTTGAACAAAGAGTCCATGACCCCAAAACTCGAGAAAACCTCCAACCCCTAGGTGACTCTTTTCATGCTGAAATTCTGGACCTCAAAAACGAATAAGAAGAAATCAGATGCCAACAAGTACTTTTCACACAGGAAACTAAAACCCATCTTAACTCCTAGGTCCAATTTATTCATGGGAGAGACAAGACCCCACTGCGGGTAGAGGTAGAGGAAGTTGTACAAGCTAAGATAACGAGGAACAATCTAGATGGGTGCAAGAACTTAATCTGAAGGTTCGAGGACTCCCCCCGTCACGTTCAACACCCACAGACCCTATGCTAGTAGGGACCTCTTTCTTTTCTCCAGGACACCTTGAGCCTCCTCGACCTTAACCTCGAGAGTGCTTGGTTTAATTCGGATTCCATTACCCTCTTCCTTAGATTCCATACTTTGGGCAACAGAGTACGAGCTCTTCGATCCAAGCGAAGACTTTTCTCACTTCCCCATAGCATATTCTTGGATGCGAATATTATGTGCTCCTAGGTTTCTGGAACTTAAAGGATCTCGGGATTAGGTAGTAGAGGTACAAAAAGCAAGGTAATGGGCACAATCATTCAGGATCTCAAAGGAGTTATTTGGGACCCCTCTCCCCTAGGTTGGACCTGCCTTGGATCTACCAATTGATGCCCCTGCCAGTGTGTGAGTGGGGTCTCTCGAATTTCGGTCAGATGCTGGAATTGTAATGGGGTTTTCTGGTATTCTTCAGGGTCACTTTACGATGCACCCAAACCTCAGATATTTTCTTTGTCACTGAGACCCATGTGAGTTTTATCCATATTATATCGAACTATCCAGGCTATCATTGGTTTTCAGTTTACAGGTGGAAGACACAGAGTACTGGTGGGATTAGGGGCTTAGTTGGTGTTGCTTGTTATATCTGGGATTCTCCCAAGGCAAAGTTACCATGGTTAGCTCTCCCGTGGGTTTGAATTAGTGGCATGTCGTCCTTTCCCTGATACATCTTTAGTGCAGTCTACTATTCCTTCCTAGTTCATTAGATTATGCTCTGCACATGGACTTTGGTGGGGACGCCTACCCGGACTTATAAGTTGATATTGTCTAGTATTTGATGTAGGGTGAGGTCATTCATTTAGGGGACTTCAATGTGCGTACCAAAGACCAACAAATACCACTCCATGGCATATCAAAAGATGCTCTCTGCCTTCATGAGATAGATTCGGCCTTAGTTGACCTTCACAAGATGTTAGTCAATGGGTTGGGCCCCCTTCCAACTTATGGTAGGTACCTTCTTCACTTGGGTGAGCCTCATGTGGTGCTAATCTTTATTGGCCTACCTTGTTTCTTGGAGTCTAGTAGCTTTACATTTTTCCCCCACAGTTGGAGGGTTATCGTTGTCAACTATGTCTTGGCTAACCAAGACTTGCTTTTGTATATTTTCTAGCTCATGGTCCTCCAGATTCCTTTAGTGGACAACACTCTCCTATCCTTTTCACTTCGAGTCGACCCTCCCCCCCGGACCATTGTTCTTTTGATGATGGGGATGTTGATACCTATTCTACCCATCTCTACCAGATTCTCCCCCACTCTCCCATTTCTTATCACTTGAGTTAGCCTCCAAATATGTCATCCTCTCTTCGGCTATTTGGGAAGCAACACTTAACCACTATCCCCACATTACTAGACCCCCGTCTTGGTCCTTGAAATCCGGATCTAGCTCAATGAACCAATGGACATGAAGAATGCAAATCATACCATAAACAACTCCGCCATACCGTCCTACACAACCTTGCCTCTTACCACTAACTTTGGAAATCCTATCGTTATGTCCTTTGATGCAAGAAATGTCTCTTTCTAGAGGAGATTAGATTTGTTTACAACCCTTCATTGTTCTTCCAAAACCTTTTGGCGCACCCTCTTCCCCCGTTATTTTGGTCTACAGCTTGATCTCGACCCCTAGTCCGTGTTCACGAATATGACTTCCCTATTTGACGTCCTCGAACAACCTCCTCTCCTAATCACCTTCTCCCCATCATGTTGTCACATGTTCAGGGAATCAAATATTCGACAGGGGATTTGGGACATGAACACTAGCAGAGCAATAGATGAAGAGTGTTTTTAGGCCAAGTTTCTCAACCACGACGTTCGTCCACTGGTCCAATATATATACGATCTATTTAACAATGTGGTTTGCTTAGGATTCTTGCTCTCTTGGTCCCATCACACTATCCATCCGATCCACAAATCGGGTTCTAGTGTTGATCCAAAGAACTTTCGGACTATCATGGTGGGTCACTCTTTCCCCATAGATACTTGATGAGGGACTAAATCGGGCCAAGGGCTAGGCGAGCTTTTGATTGCAGTACCAGATGTAAATTTTTCAAGCCTAGATGATTGTTGTCCTAATGTTCTCACGCTAAATAACTCAAACAAAATTTATTTAACAATAGAAAATTAAATTTCGGAACATTGCATCATTCTCACAAATAGTTGAAAAATGAACAGTGGAAGAAATTAAACACATACATGGGGATTTTTCCTTAAAATCAGCTTTTCATTCCTTTGATTTGAAGCTTACAAGGTGACTTCTGCAACCTGCTTTGAATGAACAACTGTACGATCAATAAAATCACCTCAAACAACAATGTATGGCTAGATTTGAGGGTGTACAACCTGTGCATGAAGAAATGAGTGATATAATAGTGTTATGGCCTATATGGCCTGCTGTACTTATTGGTCACTTCAACAATTTGCTCCTCTTCTTCTCCTTGAATGCACTTTGCCTTCTTCTAGCTCTCTTGTTGTCTTCTCATGTGTGTAATTGGCCTCTCCTATCTTGTTCTATTTATGCTTTGAGAGAAGTTAACTAATCTCCTCAATCCTAGCAATTGGTCTCCTCAATCTTAGTTGCCACCTATCTCAATCTTGAGATGTACGACTAAGATTAAATCCTAATCTAAGTCACTAATGTTCTAGAACTTCTATAACATTTCATTTAGATTCCTAAGGCTAGTTGACTTCAAAACATAAGACTTTTTCTTTTCCTTTTATTTTTAAAATGAAATTACAAGATAGAATTATTTCCCACTTTTCCTAAGTGGTCAATAAAGAAATGTCTTGAACCACTTCTTGCACATTCACATTGAACCTATGTAAGAAGTTCCTGCTCTAGCTACATTTCTCAGCACTCCCTCTTAGCAAGGAAGGAATTCTGTATCGAGCTTCACTACTCCCTTCTTAATCCTATCTCATATGAAGTGGTATATGATCTCTATGTGTTTGGACTTGTCATGAAACACTGGATTCTCAAAGAGTTTGATACAACTCCGATTATCATAGTAAACGACTATAGGGTCCAACTCTTGATCAAACAATCCTGCAAGTAACTTGCGAAGCCAAATGGCCTCACAACTAGTAGTACTTGCTACCCTGTATTCTGCCTCTCTTGAGCTAAGTGCCACAGAAGTATGCTTCTTGTTAAACTAGGATATCATCGTTGATCCTAAGCTAAGGCAACGCCTTGAGGTGCTCTTCTTGTCTGTTGCATTGCTTGCCCAGTTTGAGTCTGAATACCCTGGAAACTTCACTTCACCATCTCCAAGATATCTTAGACCATACTCCACTGTGCCCCTTAAGTATCTGAGCACATGTTTTGCTGCTACCCAATGCTCCTGCCCCAACTTCACCATGAATTGGCTCAAGTTGTTCATTGCAAAATATATATTTGGTCTATTATTGACCAAATACATCAAGGAACCTATTCACTGCCTGTACAATGTGGGATCCACCAACTCTGAATCTGAAGCTGTCACCTTCTTCAGATTAATGATCATGGGTGTGGCCATAGGTTTGCATTCCTCCATCCGAAATCTCTTCAAGATCTCAATTGCATACTTACCTTGACCAAGGAAAATCTCCCTTGGTTTCTACCTAACCTCCAAACCCAAGAAGTAATGCATCATGCTGATGTCCTTCATCTCGAACTCAACTACCATGTATGCTTTGCACCCTGCAATGAGCTTCTCTGTACTTGTAAGAAACGAGTCATCAACATACAACACCAAAACAAGAAGATCAGACCCAACCAATATTTAATATAAGTTAGGATCTGCTTCGCTTTTGGTGAAGCCCATATTTTGCAAATATCCATCTATCTTGGAATACCATTCCCTCGGTGCCTGCTTGAGTCCATACAAGGCTTTTTTAACCTTGCAAACATGGGACTCCTTCCCATTTACCTCAAAGCCCTGAGGCTGCTCTATGTTCACTTCTTCCTCAATGATCCCATTACGGAAAGTTATCTTCACATCCATCTGGTGTATCCTCCATCCCATAAATGAAAGGAAGGACATAATTGCTCTAATGGAAGTGTACTTGGTGACTGGAGCAAATGTCTCCTCATAGTCCACTCCTTGTTTTTGGGAGAACCCTCTTGCCACAAACCTTGCTTTGAACTTTTCACTGCTGCCATCTGCTGCATTCTTGATCTTGTAGAGCCACTTGGAACTCACTACTGGCCTCCCCTTTGGTCTTAACATTATGTCCCAAACATCATTCTTCATGATGGAGGTGTATTCTTCCACCATGGCATCCCACCATACTTGCTGGAGCTTGGTCTGCTGCCTCTTGAAAGATGGAAGGCTTGGAATCTATGATGCTGCTCATCAATGCCATGTAGTCTGGAAACTTCTTCGGAGGTATGCTCTTGTTAAATGTGCTCCTAGGAGCCTCAACATACTCCTAAGCATCCCTCAATGTTTGAGTGAACCATCGAGGTCTCTTGACAGAAGTGGAAGGGGCTATTGTCTCCTCCTCTTCACTTGGAGGTTGCTATACTGCTTTGGAAGTCACTGGTAACTTTGGCTCAACCTTCAAAGCTACTTGCTCCTCATCCCCTGTCACTGGAATAGGCTCACGGGACTTCCTGGATGCGAAGTCTTCCTCAAACTTTACATCCTTGCTCACTACTGTCTTCGTCTGCTCTAGAATATAGACTTTGTAGGCCTTTGAAGTCTCACTATAACCTACAAATAAACCCTTCCTGCTGGAGGGTTCCAACTTAGTCCTCTTTTCTACCAATGCATGGATATAAATTGGACAACCAAAGATGCAGAAATGACCCACCTCTGGCTTCACACTAGTGAATGCGGTGACTTGTCCTCTAAATTCCCATGAGTATATCGATTCTGGATGTAGATTGTTGTGTTGCATGCTTCTGCCCAAAGAAACATTGGCAAGTCCTGGTCATGAATCATGGCCTTAGCAACCCCTATGATGGATCGATTCTTTCGCTCTGCAACCCCATTTTGTTGTGGGTTGTACAGAACAATGAGCTTCCTCTTAATTCTTGCTTCCTTGTAGAAACCCTCGAACTCCTTAGAGGTATACTCACCCCCATTGTTCGATCTCAAGACTTTGATCTTCTTCTTTGTCTAGTTTTCAATTAGAGCTTTGAACTCCCGAAGCTTGCTAAAGACCTCATCCTTGGTCTTTAGGAAGTAGATCCAAGTTTTGCGAGAGAAGTTATCAATGAAGACATAGTACATGCTTCTTGAAATTGATGCTTTTGACATCAGTGCATAAACATCCGAATGCACTAGGTCTAGAATCTCCTTAGGCCTATGCTCATTGCTTGGGAAAACAACCTGGCCATGCTTGCCAAGCGTGCACCCTCGACATACTCCATGCTGTTCAATGCTGAACTCTAGAAGACCTGTGACTATCGCCCTTAGAATAGGCAACACTTTGTGATGCAGGTGCCCCATCCTCTTGTGCCACAACTCGCACAAGCTGTCGCTGTTATGAACTAGGTCTTGAATAGGTTCACCCTGCAACCAACCTATACAAGTTACCTTCTCTAAAACCTATTACCTGAACTGTATCTGGGCTAGATTCCTTCAGCCTGATGAGGACTTGTTGGTTCTTGAACTCAACTGCATAGCCCTTATCCTCCATAACTAAAATTGAAAGCCAGTTCTTTCTGAGACCCTCAAAAAACAAGACATTGTCAAAATCTAAAGAGTTACTTGACTCAAGTTGGAAGGGAATAGTACCAACTCTTGCTATTGGGTACTTGACATCATCACCAAGCTCAACTTGTACTCTTGAGTCCTACTTTGTTAGACCATAAAATAATTGCTAGGTTGATGTCAAATGAAGAGATGCCTTATTGTCCATAGGGAACACATTCTTAGGAATTGTGTTGTTAGAAAGGCAAGATACAATTGAGAAATCCTTCTTGAACTTGGCAACAAACTCGTTCATTTGAGTTTTTGTAGAGGTTGCTACCTACTTTTGTTGTTGCTTCCCTTTACCCTTCTTATCTGGACATTGTGATGCATAATGACCGTGCTTATGACAAATGAAGCACTTGATTTTAGTGAGGTCCTTCTTTCCTAGCTGTGTGGTTGACTCCTCACTCTTTCCCTTACCCTTGTTGGGTTCTTTCCCTTTGCCCTTATTTGTCTGACCATATAGGGCTAGGTTCTTGTCACCACCCCTCTTGCTGGCCTTTGACTCCATCCGAGTCTCCTCCTGGATACAATCATCCGACAGCCTTTCAAAGTTAGCAAGGTTCTTACGAGCACAAATACCTTTGAGAAATGGTTCCCATGAAGCTAGGAATCCATTGAGTGCCATGTACACTAGCTTTGCATCTGCAACTTCTCCCCAACTGCTACAAGTTTATCACGAATATGCGTGACCTTCATAAGGTAATTGGTGACTGGATTTGATTTGGTCATCTCTATGGTGTTGAAATAATGTAACTGCAAAGTGTATTCTTATTCTTATTTGATATATTATTCATTGGATCAATCCCCATTGTGGATTGATCATGTCGGCTATTGTAAAAGGACCAAATCCCCTTTTACAAATTGGTCATAATACAATTGTAATAGGCAAAAGAAGAAGTCGGCCCCAGAATATATCAAAGAGGCCCTAGAATATAATAAAGGTGGTTATAACCACCTAGGAGAAGAAGTTGGCCCTGCCAGTGAAAGGACACTCTCACATGTGCCAGTCTTGTATAAATAAGGAGGCTAGCGCCTCACTTAGACACACACTCACTTGTTCATTGAGAGACAAGTTTCGGAGCTGCAGTTGGAGAAGAGAGAGAGAGAGAGGCACATCTTTGGGAGAGGAAATTCTGTATTTGTTTGAGTTATCTCTTGGCATTGTATTGGCTATCTATATTAAGGAAGTTTTGCTGGGTTTTTTGCCCCATGAGGGTTTCCCAGGATAAATGATGTGTCTCTTGTGATTGTGTATTACTCAATGATTCTATCTAATGCTATTGTTATCTATTGAAATGCAAAGAACTATAATAATAGCTTAAACATTAACATGGTATCAGAGCCAAGCTGAAGAGAGCATCTTTCACAAGAGAAAAGTGAAAAACGTCACTGTTGCCGTACATGCAAATTAGGGCTTTTTATTGGTAAGGTATTTCAACCCTAAGACCATCTAGAAAAGTGCGCCCTCCCTCAAGGATCATTTTGGCACCTTCAGGGCACCTTTTCAGTGGCTAGATCTCTCGGAAAGTGAAACCCTAGTTTCACAAAGTACTAGAAAACCA
>ML781106.1:1842262-1855769 GCA_009831015.1 Picea engelmannii | reverse complement strand
ATTCTTATTATTATTTGATATATTATTCATTGGATCAATCCCCATTGTGGATTGACCATGTCGGCTATTGTAAAAGGACCAAATCCCCTTTTGCGGATTGGTCATAATATAATTGTAATAGGCAAAAGAAGAAGTCGGCCCCAGAATATATAAAAGAGGCTCCAGAATATAATAAAGGTGGTTATAACCACCCAGGAGAAGAAGTCGGCCCTGCCAGTGAAAGGACACTCCCACACGTGCTAGTCTTGTATAAATAAGGAGGCTAGCACCTCACTTAGACACACACTCACTTGTTCATTGAGAGACAAGTTTCGGAGCTGCAGTTGGAGAAGAGAGAGAGAGAGAGAGAGGCGCATCTTTGGGAGAGGACATTCTGTACTTGTTTGAGTTATCTCTTGGCATTGTATTGGCTATTTATATTAAGGAAGTTTTGCTGGGTTTTCTGCCCCATGAGGGTTTCCCAGGATAAATGATGTGTCTCTTGTGATTGTGTATTACTCAGTGATTCTATCTTATGCTATTGTTATCTATTGAAATGCAAAGAACTATAATAATAGCTTAAACATTAACATATGGATCTAAGTTTGTTTCGCAATATAATATTTTTGTTTATGTTCTCACTCTGATAGAGGCTTACCAGGGCATATTGAACATTTCGTTTGCTGTCTTCTTCTCGGATATATGAGGGATCAAATGATTCTTTATGGCATCCAAAATCATTTTCTTGGCCTTTACTTCCTTCTTCTTATACGCTGCCAATTGCTGTGGACATGTAGGTGAAGGCACAACATCCTTGATAATATCCCATAGATCATTCTCTTCAAAGAAGAGCATAACCCTCACTTTCCATGACAAGAAATTTGAGGCGCCATCCAGTCTATCCTCAAATCTGAGGCTAGTTGAAGCCGTCTCATAGATCTAATGCGCAAACTCCCAAATCTGAAAATTAGTTCTTAAGAGGAATATTGAAACCCTCTAACTGCTGGTCCTTCTTTATGGCAATTGATTTACTGTTGTAAATCCTTGAGAATCTCAATCAGAGAAATAGCTCTGGTACCATGCAAATTGTTCAGGCCTAGGTGATTGCTGTCCTAACGTTCTCACATTAGATAACTCAAACATAATTTATTTAACAACAGAAAATTCAATTTCTGAACATTGCATCAATCACACAAATAGCTGAAAATTGAAAATGAACAGTGGCAGAAATAAAATACATACATTGGGATTTCTCCTTCAAATAAGCTTTTCATTCCTTTGAACAAAGCTTACAAGGTGACCTCAGCCTGCTTTGTTGATTTCTATAGCTTCAGAAGGTCTTTTACATTGGCTCGGTGTCTTAGCATGTGGAAGAGAAGTCCTCTTTAGGTGGTTGTTCAAGAGGAGCAACTAATATGAGCTCCTTCCTAAGTTTAACTTAGGAAAAGTACATTAATTAAATTATTTAATTAATGTACACTTTGGGCTATATTTTTCTAAGGATAAATAATTAATTATTTAAGTAAATTAGATCCAATCTCCACCGTTGATCTAAGAAGGCTAGGATTTAGTGCTAGACCTCTATCACTTTGGAGATTAGGGATTTGGCTTATGGAGAAACTATAAAATAAACCTAAGGGAGAGGATGAAGACACATTGAGGAAGCGATTTTCTCAAGGAGTGAGAGACTCGAGTGACTGAGGAGAATTGTGAGGGTTTGCAGAGAAGGATCTCAGCGAGATTTTCAGGACAACTGAGTTGGAAGAGGAGAGGTCAAGTTTCCTTGGGGCCAATTTCTGGCAAAGGGGCAGATTTCCTGAGACTGATTTCAAGTGGGGGCTGAGTTATAGGTTCTCACACAACTGCATATTTCTCTGTGGGTCTAAACCAGGTTTTCCAGATTTAATAAAGTGAAGGAAGATTGTTGTTGGGTGAATTTTTCTGTTGTTTTGTGTCTGATTTCTCTGGTTATTTCCGCTGTAATTAATTTCTGAGTTAATATACCAGTGCATTTATTTTATCAGCAGTTTTCAGATTTTATCGAGGAAAATTATTTTTGGGTTTTAAATAAATCGTTGAAGTAAAATAAATCAGATCTGGTATAAGAGAATTAACATGGTATCAGAGCACTAGAAACTCTGAATAAGGGAGATCAGTGGCACAAGGGTTTTGACAACATAAATTTTATTTGAGGGTTTTGTGGCTAAAGTCGATCTGGCTAAAATGGCATCATCAAGTTTGAGATTTGAAGACAGGTTGGAGGGGGCTGCAAACTTCAGTCCATGGAAGGATAGGATCACCCTACTGTTGATGGGCAATGGCCTATGGGAATTTGTTGAGAAAGAGATCCAAGTTCCTTCGGATCCCACACAAGCAACTGCACACAATTTGAAAGCTGTGAAGTGTAGATGGATCATTTTGGATGCTGTGAAGGATCACATTATTCCTCATATCACAGGGAAGAACACAACTCATAAAATGTGGACAACATTAATCACGTTGTACCAAAGCGACAACCAGAACTTAAAGATGGTGCTAAGGGAAAAACTAAACAGTATTAAGATGAATAGATCTGAAACTGTTGCCTCATACTTGACAAGGATTCAATAGGTTCGCGATGAACTGTTAGCTGTTGGGGAAGTCGTGGATGAGATGGAACTTGTAAAAGTAGCACTGAAGGGTTGTACCAAGCAATGGGCTACATTTGTTACAGGTATCTTTTCCAGAGACAAGCTCCCTGATTGTGCCAGATTATGGGATGATTTCCACCCAAAAGGAGATTTGGGAGGAATCTATAATAGGTGGACAGTGGAAAGGTGGAGATGAGGAGAATCTTGCTCTAGTTGGGCAAGCAAAAAAGGGCAAGGGTAAAGCCAAGCAGAACTAGAGTGGAGGAGCATCTTCACAAAGGAAGATTAACATGAGCAAAGTTAAGTGCTTTGCATGTCATAAGTTCAGTCATTATGCCGGACAATGTCCAAACAAGAAGAAAGGCAAGGGGAAGACAACAATTGCATCCGCAAAGATGGATGAGTTAGCAGAAAAATTCGAGAAGGAATTTACCCTAGTGTCTTGTTTTTCTGGCACCATTACAAGGGGGGTGTGGTTTGTGGATAGTGGAGCATCTCGTCACATGATGTGATCTTGTGATAACTTCACTAGTATGACCAAGGAGTGTCGGTATCTTCATGTAGAGCTTGGTGACAACACCAGATATGCAGTAGAGGGCATTGATAGCATACAGTTCCAGTTGGACTCTGGAAGTCTTATGGAGGTGAAGGAAGTTATGTATGTACTTGGGTTGGAGAAGAATTCACTCTCTGTTTCGGCCATAGAGGATAGGGGACTTGAAGTCAACTTCAAAGGAGGTGAGGTAGCTGTCAGGCCGAAAGGGGCTGATCCTAGCATGAGGCGAGTTATAAGCAACAAAGAGAGTAACTTGTATTTGTTGAGAGGACAGCTAGTGAAAGCCCTTGTACGTAACAATGATAGCCGGAGTGAACTTTGGCATAGGAGGATGGGACATCTACACTACAGGGCTCTACAACTGTTACGGGAGATGGTCATTGGTTTTTCGGAGTTCAGTGTGGAGCATGATGGTGTGTGTAAAGGATGTGCACTTGGCAAGCAGGCCAAGGCAACATTTCCTAACAGTGAGACCAAGTCCAAGGGAGTATTGGATTTGGTGCATTCCGACATTGTTGGTCCTATGTCAGTGGAGTCTATCTCAGGGTGTAGTTATTTTGTGACATTTATAGATGACTATTCCAGGGGAACATGGATTTACTTCTTGAAGGCCAAAGATGATGTCTTTAGTCGATTTCAAGATTTCAAAGCTCTTGTGGAGAACCAAATTGGGAAGAAGATCAAGGTCCTGAGATCAGACAATGGAGGCGCAATGAGTTCAAGGATTTCTGCAGGGTAGCAAGAATCAAGAAAGAGCTGACAATGCCCTACAATCCGCAACAGAATGGAGTGGCAGAGAGGAAGAACAGGACTATAGTCGGTGCATCCAAGGCCATGATCCATGATCAGGATCTGCCTATGTTCTTATGGGCGGAGGCACGCAATGCGACTGCATACTTACAGAACAGGAGTCCTCACAGGGAAATGGAGGATATGACTCCAGAGGAAGCATTCATAGGAGTGAAACCGAAGGTGAGTCATTTGCGTATCTTCGGTAGTCCAATATATGTCCACATTCCTTTAGAGAAGAGGACTAAACTAGAGCCCCCATCAGAGAAGGGCATTTTTGTTGGATACAGTGAGACTTTAAAGGTATATAGGGTCTACATTCCAAGGTAGAGGAAGGTAGCAGTCAACTGGGATGTCATATTTGAGGAGGGTAGGGCCTTTAGGAGGTCACATGACACAGAGCCATTGGTGGTAGAGGATCGGGAACAAGAGGTTCCGAAGGTTGACCAGGGACCAACAACACCAACTGTAGGGACACAACTTTCTGATCAGGAGGAGGAACAAGTGGTTCCTTCGAGCTCTACCAGGAGGAGGTCGAGATGGGCATACCTTGAGAGATGCAGAGGAGCATGTCGAGGCTCCTAGTAGGACCTTCAGGGAGAGTAGACCACCTGCCATATTTTCCAGCTATATGGCCTTAATGAGCATCATCAGTGAGTCCGAGTCTTCTACCTTTGAGGAGGCAATAGACCAACAGGTTTGGAGGGACATTGTGATGGAAAAGTATAGTTCCATCACGAGGAACGGTGTGTGGGTGATAGTATCGAGCCCTGAGGGAAAGTCAGTGGTCACTTCTCGATGGATCTTTAAGATCAAGCATGCTGCAGTTGGCAGCATTGAGAAGTACAAAGCAAGGTTCATGGCGAGAGGGTTCTCCTAGAAGGAGAGAGTGGACTATGAGGAGACCTTTGCACCTGTCGCCAAATATGCATCTATTAGGGCAATTATATCTATTGTCTCAGAGATGGGGTGGAGGATTCATCAGATGGATGTGAAGACTGCCTTCCTCAATGGGGTGATTGAAGAAGAAGTATATATTGAGCAGCCTCATGGATTTGAGGTGCATGGGAGGGAGTCCCATGTATGTAGATTGAAGAAGGCCTTGTACGGACTCAAGCAAGCACCTCGCGCATGGTACTCAAGGATTGATGAGTACCTACTTGGTTTGGGATTCACTAAAAGTGAGGCGGATCTCGACTTGTATTACGCATTTGTTGGAGATGATCCACTCATTTTAGTGGTGTATGTTGATGATCTCTTTATGATAGGATCGAAGAAGCTCATAAGGATGTGCAAGGGGGACCTTGCTACAAAGTTCGAGGTGAAGGATATTGGATTGATGCACTATTTTTTGTGACTAGAGGTGTGGTAGCAGCTAGTAGAGATTTTCCTTGGGCAGGGAAAGTATGCAGTTGAGATCTTGAAGAAATTCAGGATGGAGGATTGCAGGCTGACGTCTACACCTGTGATCACTAACTCGAGGAAGCTTAATGCTTCTGAGGATGAGTTGGTGGATCCCACTTTGTACAGGCAGTTGATTGGGTCCTTAATGTATCTGGTTAACACAAGGTCGGATATTTGCTATGCAGTGAATACACTCAGCCAGTTCATGGTGGAGTCGAGGAGGGTTCATTGGGTGGCAGCAAAGCACGTGTTGAGGTATCTTCATGGTACAATGGACTTTGGACGTAGATATCTTAGAGTTGGTGGAGTGCAATTGTAGGGGTACAAAGATTCAGACTGGGTAGGGAGTGCAATGAACATGAAGAGTACTTATAGGTGTTGTTTCAAGTTGGGGTCAGCAGTGATTTCATGGTTTAGCATGAAGCAACACCTAATGACACTTAGCTTAGCAGAGGCCGAGTACACGACAGAGAGTTTGGCGAGTTGCGAGGGTGTACAACCCGTGCATGAAGAAAGGGCTGCTACAACTGTGTTATGGCCTGTATGGCTTGCTGTACTTGCTGGTCACTTCAACAATTTGCTCCTCTTCTTCTCCTTGGATGCACTTTGCCCTCTTCCAACTCTCTTGCTGTCTTCTCATGTGTGTAGTTGGCCTCTCCTATCTTGTCCTATTTATGCTTTGGGAGAAGATAACTAATTCTATTTATGCTTTGAGAGAAGATAACTAATCTCCTCAATCTTAGCTGCCACCTATCTCAATCTTGAGATGTACAGATAGGATTAAATCCTATTCTAAGTCACTAATGTTCTGGAACTTATATAACATTTCGTTTAGATTCCTAAGGCTAATTGACTTCAAAACATAAGACTTTCACTTTTCCTCTTATTTTTAAAGTGAAATTACAAGATATAATTATTTCCCACTTTTCCTATGTGGTCACTAAAGAAATGTTTCGAACCACTTCCTGCACGTTCACACCAAACCCGTGTAAGAAGTTCCTGCTCGATCTACATTTCTCAACACTCCCTCTTAGCGAGGAAGGAATTCTGCACCAATTGAAGTCTGTCTTTGAATGCTTCAAACTTCCCTTTTGCTAAGGGCTTGGTCAGAATAAAAACTACCGCCTGATTTGTGGGAATATATTGGAGCTTCACTACTCCCTTCTGAATCTTGTTTTGTATGAAGTGATATCTAATCTCCATGTGTTTGGACCTGTGATGAAATATTGGATTCTCAGAGAGTTTGATGCAAATTTGATTATCACAGTAAATGACTGTAGGGTCCAACTCCTGATCAAACAATCAATAAGTAACTCTCGAAGCTAGATGGCCTCACAACTAGCAGTACTGGCTGCCATGTATTCTACCTCTCTTGAGCTAAGTTCTACAGAAGTCTGCCTTCTGTTGAACGAGGATATCATTGTTGATCCCAAGCTAAAGCAACACCTTGAGGTGCTCTTCTTGTCTCTTGCACCGCTTGCCCAATTTGAGTCTGAATACCCTTGCAACTTCACTTCACCATCTCCATTATATCTCAGGTCGAACTCATCTATGCCCCTCAAATATCCGAGCACATGTTTCGCTGCTACCCAATGCTCTTGCCTCGGCTCCACCATGTTCTTGAGAGGGATCCTTCCTTTTTCCTCTTGGACTCCCAACATTGTATCTTTTTATTTCTTAGACGATAGACTTTAGACTTTAGATTCTATGTCTTTGACCTCAGAGGTTAGATATGCTTTTATAGGAGTTGCACTTGCACTCCCACTATGTATTGTTTCTGATGTGCCTAGCAGTCCCTTAAACCTATTTATGGTCACTCGTTGGACATTATTTTTTTTATCTTACCCTATCTTATTTTATCTTATTTTTTGTCAAAGAGGTTTTGCTAGATTAGTGAAAGAGGGGTGTTTTAATTACCCGCATCAGGGTTTGATTCCCCCAAGTGACATGTTCGCCCCTGCAAGGGGTCTGTTGTTCAGTGGAAGCCGTCATGGCTGTTTAGTTGGTCCAGAGGTTGCATGCCATAATTGTGACATGGCGTCCCACCTCTTGATAGGTGGTGCACGCTCAACAGTCAAAGTATTAAGGAGGCATCCTTGTGCGTTTCCTGAATATCTATTCTACACTTTCCAACTGCCTTTTCAAATTTCTATATTTTATGCGTAATTGTGAGGAATTGAAAGTCACTTGCGAGTCTTTTGACCTTACAACCCTCATTTTTGAAGAAAATTAGGTTATTGATCCGTCTATTGCGATTTCTGAAAAATATTGCTAGTACTGACTTCTATCAGTTACACCTGGAATCATTCATATCAAGGTAGATCTTATTTGAGCGGGTTGGATTTTCTGCTGTCAAGATCACTTGCCATTTTTACAGTCTGATTCTCCTTTTCTATGGCATTCCTGTCAAGTGTGTTATATTACCTTGCTACCTGGATGCAATATCATGAAAAGTTCTCTAATAAAATGGCTCTTAGTAGTAATTGTGTGACTAGAGCATCTATAACGATTTTGTAAGGATGTGCATTTTTTTTCAAATATTTCTAAAATGGCCCTGGATCTGGATTGTGCTAAAATGACCCTGGATTGTCAAAGATGAAGTATTTCTCATGCAATTGGATGACGATTTCATACTAGAATAACTCAAAGTTTGTGGAGGTTAGTTTCCATTCATATTCTAGGAGCCCTTTTGGCAACAGCAAAATGAATTTCTTTACAGGGCACATATATATATGAAAGATAGGTCCTTGAGACCATAGAAGATCTAAAAGAGACTTCCAAAACTTCTTGAAGTAAGGTTTTACCATACACATTTTGTGTCATCTATATTAAATAAACTTATTACAAAATAGAAAGAAAGAAATTATGTTAATGTTCACTAGTGAACAAAGGCAGGTCAATGGGACTCAATGGTGGATCCAGTATGAATAACCAAATGGGGAGTAGGGAATCTCCTCTCTTGGGAATGACTAAATAATGCAGGAATGTATGTGAAAGTGAGGATGACATTGAACCCTCAATCATACAGGAAAGTATACCCTTGTAAAGCATCCAGAAGGGGGGAAAACCTAGTGAAATGCTCCTGCCTACAGGAAATGCATTGTGTACTGGAGGGGCCAGAAGCTCTGCTATACTGAAGAAAGTTCACTTATCAAGTTATCATAAACAGTTCTTCAGTGGTTATTTTATGTTCTTCAGAAACATTGTTGTACTTGTCTCAGCAGAGGCATAAGCATATAGAGGTAGACGTCCAAAACTGATGTTTTCCTTTTCTTTAATGAGTTTTTTAGTGGTAAAGTAAAGGAAATCTTGCAATCATAAGGGAATAGGGCATAAAATTTGGTACTGTAGTTTCATATGAATGTAGATTAATAGCCCAAGGTTGACTGGTTGTCACCAATGTTGTTGGGTATTGGCTAGTTCTGTGCCAGCAGGTGCTCAGTTTGAATCACCCTGGGTGAGGTGCACTAGTCTCTGTAGACGGGTTTACTAGGGATGCTATCTACGAATGTGGGGAAGCATTCCTTGGGTTTCGCCACGAGGTTTTCCTTGGAAAAAAATGAATGTAGATCAATAGGTCACAGAGAAGGAAATCTAAGGCATAACAAGGATTAAAACCAAGAAAACTTGAGATACCAAACTTTCCACAGGTAGAGTGGGACTTTCTCCCCTGTATGTACAAGCTGAGTCTCCCTTCACTTTGCAATAGTTCATGCTATCATAAACAGAACATTCCATCTTGTACCTCAGTAATTTTCTTTGAAATTGAAGTTTGGAAACTTGTATTCTCAAAGTTATAGAATTTCTTTCAAAGGTCTCTGAGCAAAGGGCTGGGCATAGATATATTGTCTAAGAGTGAAGAAAAAGATCATGTATTATAATGAAATCATCTGTGTCACTTTGTTGGTCACTGTTTCTCTGTTATGAGTGACACAATGGATGTCATGTCTACTTTGAGTTTGTCACAGTTGTACTTGGGAAGAAAATTGAAAATTAAATGTAGGGCCCAGAAGACATTTGGAAAAGTTGAATGGACATTTATTCTAGGACTTTACTATTGAAAAGTGTAAAGTGATTGACTGAACTATAATTAAAAAATTGTGTTCTGCAGATTCTTGCAGATGGATCCTTCCATAAGTGGGAGGGGTGCAGAGACTGTTTACCGTGACAAACAAGGTAGAATTCCCATATTTTCTGGCTATGTATCCATTATTTTTGCTGCAAAATATACTGTCTTTTTCTATAGTTATTTCTATTTATGATTGCTGTTTGAATTGGAAATCACTCTGAAGAGATTGACTCAAGTGCCTACTGTTCAGATTGTTGCATGGTAGAAGCTTTCAGATGGAGCATTTAGATGATTTCAGAACAATGTAGCCATTCTAACAGTGTTAACCTTTACTAATGTTATTTTTGATGTTTCTATAGGCAAAAGGCTAGAAGGTGTGGAAGAATTTTTGCATTTGCAGCAGGGACAACCAAAACCTGAGGTATTTGATTTCTTCTGGGTGAAATAATCCCATTGTCCATAACTATGTTGCAAATCTCTTGAGGTAATGCCATGATCTTTTAGCAGGTGCCAAATGCATATTTCATAAACAAGTTCCATGAGATTATAGTTTTTTTTCGTTCAACTATGATGACCGATAACGGAATAAGCAGTATTAACAAAAAGTTATACAACATACTTTTTTTGATCAATAAATGCTCTCATTTTTGTCTTCCTTATTAGATCTTTGACATTAAGTCTACCATGACCTTAAACACCTATTGTTGCCAGATATGCCAATTCTTGTTGAGTTTTTATTGCTTGAATTTCAGTCACAGTAAAGATTTGAAAGAAAGTGATCTGTATGCTTGAGACTGAACCGAAAATGACAACAGATGAAGGTCCATTTGTTTACAGATTTGGTTCGCCAATTTGAAAAGGCAAATGAAGATTTAAGAAATTGTTGTAGTGTTCCTTAACCCTTAAACTTGAGACACAACCAGTTATAAAGAGAATAAAATTGCAGAGAACCAGATACAAATGACAAATAAGATGAAATATGTGAAATATACCCTTGTATTATGATAACCAGAAGAATGAAAGCAATGTTCACTTGCCTCTTAAGGTGGGGTGACTTTTTGCTGAGAAAAGCTCCAAATACAACAATACATGACAAAACATTCCATAGCCTCCTATCTCTTTAAATAGATTCTCAATAAAACCCTAACTACTTGTGGTCCCATCATTAATGGGTACCGATTACCTAGTGTGCCTTATAAAGTGGACCCTTTTACATTAAATAACCATCCACTACTATCTAATGGACCTTATTCAAATAGGATGTTTGCATAAATTAATTGACTAGGTAGCCTAAGTAGGGAGGTTAGGGTAGGACCCTAACATGCCCTCCCCCTTCAAAAGAAACATTGTCCTCAAGGTTGGAGTGTTAGAATTGGTAGCTCGGAGGTACTTCTGCATTGGCGGCGCCCAGCGTGCAGAAATGATTGAGCACACTTTCTCCCTAGTGACTTTACAATGCGTTTTTATAAAGTAACTTTATAAAGTGATTTTATAAAGTTGGGTCTTTTAATTTTTAAATGTAAAAGTGACTTTATGATGTTATGGGTCACTTTAGTGACTTAAGTGACCTCAACGAATGATTAAGTTGTGACTGTTAATCTCATGAGGGCAAGATCTAATCTTGACTGTCAATCTCATTGGAAGACCAAGGGTCAGGGCAGTTACATTTCGAAATTGAATAAAGGCAGTTCATGAGGGAGAGAGAGGGTGCACTTTTTGAGGAGAGGAGAGTGGGAGCTGAAGAGTCGTGCATCCCAAGAGAGTTTGAGTTTTTGAGGAAGAGAGTTTGCTGCAGAGGGAGTCGTCATGCATCCTTAGGAGAGGGATTAGCATGCACTCCAAGGAGGAACAGTTCAACAACTTCATACTCAGTCCATACAGCTGCTACAGTGAGGCTGTACAACAGTTGAAGCTGGCTGTACAGTAAGAAAAGAGGCACAAAAATCAAGGGTGCCACTTCTGTTCCAGTTGGCACGATTTCCAAGAGTTTTTCTGCTGTAAAAAATCGTACAGCTGTGTACTGTACAGAACAACATCATTCTGGCACATTTTCCAAGACAGTTCTGAAGCTTGTGTTGGTTGTACTGGGTCATGGAGGCCGTACAATAGGGGCACAAATTTCAAGGCTGAGTTTATGCACTGTTTTGCTGAGAAAAAGGTGTTGGGAGAGTGAGATAAGTTTTGTGTTGTATTTGCTGAAGTATTTTAACTGCTGCAACTCTGTAAGGCTTTCTTAGAAGCTCAATAAAAATCTCCTTGAACTGTATATTTTCCCTGTGGTTTCTTACAATGGCATAGCCTAGATTTATGGTGCCAAATGTGTGAATTTGCCTACTGTTTATGAGTATTCCGCTGCTGTTTTAAATTTCAGATTTCTTAGTTATTTTTGCTTCAGCTCATAGTCCAGTATATGCATACTGTCATATTGCTATATTGGTGAATATCTATAGGAGGCTGAAACCTATTATTGACTAAGTGTGAGACTGATATTTATTTTTAACATGGAGATGAGGAAATTGCTACAGAATCGTTGCTGGTTCCCATGTGGCATCTTGACGTTGCATATCTTTCCACTAGATCAATACTTTTTGGACCGTGCGCTGGTGCAATTGACATTATTTGGTATCCAATATTGCTTTTGGTTGGAGCCAAATAGAGCCTTCTTCATCAAGTTTTGGTAAAGCTGGTTTGCACTTTGCACTTCGATCCCACAACCTTCTTCAAACAAGACACATGAAATATTGGATGAATCTTGGAGAGGGCTAGAAGAGCCAGCTTGTAGGCCACTTGTCTAATGTGTTGGATGATTTTATAGGGTCCATCGAACTTTGGTGCCAATTTCTGGGGTATTTTGTCTTTGAGTGATGTTTGTTTATAGGGTTAAAGACAAAGAAACACTTAATCCCCTTCTGCAAAAGAACATTCAGAGCGATGTTGGTTTTCTTGTTGTTTCATTCTATTTTGAGCCATAACCAAATTGTCATTAAGTGTGTAGAGAATGGCTTCTCTGATGTGAAGTGTGTTATTCACAGTCTAAACCTTGGAGGTGCCTGGTAAATAGGGAGTTCATTGACAAGGGTTTTTGGCATAGATAGCTTCATATGGTGTCATTTAAGTAGCTCCATGATAACTGGTATTGTACCACCATTTTGTAAGGGAAGCCATTGTGCCCATTGGTGTGGTTTCTCAAGCAAAGCGTTGAAAATAGGTTTCTAAGCACTTGTTGACCACTTCGGTTTGACCGTTGTTTGGGGATGATATGGACTCTGGAGTACTCATGTTCAACTGGGTACCCCGAATTTTAAACAAATCGTACCAAAATTTGTTGGTGAAGGTAGGGTCTCGATCCGAGACAATGGAAGTGGACATGCCATGTAACTGAAAAATCTGATCCGTGAATACTTGGGCAATTGAGAAGGGGGTAAATGGGTGTGATAAGGCACAAAAATGAGAATATTTGGAAAGATGGTCGAGTACCATCATGATCACTGATTTGTCATCCGCTCTGGGAGTTCCACTATAAAATCCATAGAGATGTTAGTGTTAATGAATGCAGCTATAGGAGACATCCTCCAACCTACAAACCTGTGAGATGTGGAATATAGCAGCTATGTGAAGTCTTACTCTCAACTTACAATCCTGAGAGAAAGCCTCTAATAAAGGGTTCGTGGTTCCAGTTTAGGACAAGGGCTAGGAATGTATATGGCCTCCAGATGATTATCCGATGTAAGAGAGATCTATTGAGTTAGGGAAATCCCAAAAAGCGCGGGGCACATCATCATGAGAATAAGAACAAAGATGATGTGATGGCCTCCTCTGAATAAGCAACAGAGTTGATGTGAAGACTCCAGATGATCCTCCTGTTGGTGGCAGTGGGAAAGCAGATCTGTAGAGCAGACGTGACTATGGATGAGCATAAGTGCATGTGTAAGGACCTAACTCATCTGTGTAATGCAATGACTCAGGTCTATGGCATTCCTATGGATGTGGCCCCTAGTGGGTGTATCAGATCCTTTGCTATATATATATTGTTCAAGAGTCAGACCTACCTATAACCCTAGTTATTGTGTAAAGGGTACA
>ML781106.1:1754353-1767366 GCA_009831015.1 Picea engelmannii | reverse complement strand
CCAACTTTTCTTAGAGAGAATATTTCTGATAGTACAATACAACCATGAACAAGCTCTATTCACAAGAGCAAAACCAACAACAATGAAGAAACCTTGATAACAAGTACTTATCTCTTCTTCTTGTCAAACCCTAGCAAGGGTAGACAACTGAGTCACTTCACAATCCTAGTGCAACTCTTCTAGAGGTAGCACATAAGAGAAATCAACAAGAACCACCAAGAACTCCAGTTGTCGTGTCTCCTAGGGTTGCCTCAGACTTGCGCCTCCTTTTCCTTGTTGAGTGACTTGTGTAAGTGTGTTCAAACGAGGAAGGCGTCACCCCTATTTATATTCATCAAGTCACTTTACTAGGGTCGACTTCTCATCCTGGAAAATCTAATTTTCCTTTCTTATTTTCCAGTGGGGCCGACGTCTCTTCTAGGGTCTTCTTCAACTTGTTCAATGGGATTCCTTTGACTTCTTGGAATCTTCCTCTCTAAGAAAAGTTGTCTAGGAGGGAATACCTCCCGTTGCTACAAAACATCAACAAGCACTAGTTGAGGAGAGCTATGTGATGTGTAATAATGAAATGATCGAGCCTTTATTTATAGTAATCTAAGTCACCTTTATTTACTTGTGGGGCCAACTTCTTCTTTTTGTCTGCTTTTCCAGGCTTTCTTTAATATTTTAATGGTCTTTGACTTGTCTTCTTGGATTTCTTCTTTTACTAGAAAAGTTGTCCTTGAGCCTTGTTGATGTAATCATCTCCGGCATGCACCCAGTTGATGTATTCTTCTCCTCATATGCAAGTCTAATCAATATAGGGCTCTAATGTTGAGTAAACCCACCTAGAGGCCCCTCATCACGAGAGGTCTCCTGAGTCTAGATTCTTCAACATTAGACTAGACTTGTAAACAAGTCAAATTTTCTCTATAAGAAATAGATCACTCCAACCTGGAGTAGGCATGTGATAGCACCTCGAGTCTCTATCACTCCTAGTCAAATCAACATGACTAGGAGAAGACCGCGCTTGGGCCATTCACCACTAGCCAAATCAACATGGCTATTCTTGTGAATGAATGTATCATTCTCCTTAGTCAAATCAGCATGACCACTCTGGGAGAATGTCTGCCCGATGCTAATAGTTGAAAAACATCAACGCCCTGAGCCATTCATCACTAGCCAAGTCAGCATGGCTGATCCTGTGAGTGAATGTATCATTCTCCTTAGTCAAATCAGCATGACCACTCTGGGAGAATGTATGCCCGATGCAGCCACTTGAAGAAACATCAACACCTCGAGTCTTTTCCACTCCTTGTCAAATCAACATGACTAAGGAGAAATACTACGCCTGGGCCATTCACCACTAGCCAAATTAACATGGCTAATCTTGTGAGTGAATGTATCATTCTCCTCAGTCAAATCAACATGACCACTCTGGGAGAATGTCTACCTGATGCTGCCCAAACATCTAAAATTCCTCTCAGCGAGGGAGACATTGTGAGTCCTCCTGATTGGCTGCCTCCTTTGTCACTGTAGCAAAACCTACTGAAACAAGTGGATCCTCCCAGGAGGTCTCACATCTCCTAGAAGCCTCTTGCCTTTGAAGCTTCTGTCTGGCCTCCTCAACTCATAACACTTGTTTGTCAGTCCTGGAAGATGTCTCTTTCCCACCTGAACCTGAGGGGGAACTCCATCTGAATGATCGACTCTCCCTCTAAGCCAATTGACTCTCTCTGAGATCAAGCTCACTCTAAGTCTGCATGCTCCCTTTGAAACTTGACTCCTTTCTTAGTTTATACAATCTCTGGAGCCATCTGCTCCCTCTATATCTGTTGACCTCCTATGAACTGTCCTGGGAGGCTGCTCCTCCCTACTGGATCCTGAGGGCTGGCTCCCTCTGAACTATGGCTCCTTCTGAGTTGGTACTTGGTGGGGCCACCTGCCTTACCACTGGTGGAGCCACCTGCTCCTCCTCATAGCCGTAGCCTGTGACTCTATGTAACTCAAGAAACGCTAAGGTCGTTTGCTCTCCCTGAAAGTATCACGGGGAGTTGCATGCCCCACTGCATCTTGCAAAGTGTCACAAAGCCATGCTGGCCTTTTCCTGGTCACTACAACATCTCTAGGTAGATCTGCTAGCCCTGCTGGCTCTATTGAATCCTCCTGATAGTCTGAAGGATGAACAACTGGACTAGAGGGATTTGTATGGTCATCCTTCGGAGCCTCCTGCTCCTCATTATCAATCTTCACATGAGATACTCTGTATCCCACAAAAGTACCCTTCTTTTTGGAAGGTTCTAACTTCATCCTCTTCTCCTTTGGTATATGGATGTATACTGTCATGTACACAACTCCTTGTCTGGACAGTCTGCTCCATGTCTCAAACCAGAGACCGTCTAACTTGTTGCCACTTGCAACCGTCACCATAACTCCCTCTCAGAGCTATCACCTGTGACTTGCCCGGAACAAGAACAAGAACAAGAACAACACTTTTCTAGTGTTGTGACCAATTATTCCTCCATGGTAACTTGCTCGGAACAAGAACAAAACAAGAACATTTCCATGGTAACCTCCATGGAATTTAACCTTGCCCAAAGGGGTTGGAACCACTGTAATGTCCATAGGGTTACTAGGCTAGGGAAGAGATCAATTCAACTTGCAAACAAGTGCATCATTAGTACTAAACAATGAACAGTTACATAATGATCATCCTACCAACAATATTCAAGTGTTACTAAATATTTGATAGCAAAAGTATTCAGCAGTAATAGACCTCTAAAGGTTGTTGTCCCAGTCACAGTATTCACTTAAGATGCAACAATATAAAAATATTAAACTTGATATGCAAACCTGGAGTCTTGTTGCTGCTGTTCCATTTGATTTTGAGTTGTCATACACTATAGGAGACATCACCACTGCTGCCTCCAACTCTTAGACTATCCACCATCTTGACAAGAAGAAATCACAAAATTTGAAACAGAAGGTTCAATGTCCAGGAAAATGTCAACGAGCATGAAAAATCTAAAATGTCAATTTTGACAAAATGTCAATCTAAGAGGTGCAGTAGATGTGCAAGGGAAAGGTGAGTTGATCTGTGGAAAAATTAGTCCCAACGTCTTGCAATAAATGCTCAACGAGCTTGACAAGTTCAATTCTGAACAATGGCAAATTTCACGTGCAGTGGCAAATCTCAACAAAGCTCTGATACCATGTTGATTTTTCTAATTTCCAGATTTGATAATTATTGCCTTATGATTTCAAACAGATTTTAATGCCATTGTTATCATAGAATAATTACACATTGAAAATCTCAATTGAAATAAAAAAACTGCAGCAAAAATAATAGAATCATAGAAAGATAGCCAAGCACAATAGACACAATATTTTTATCTTGGGAAACCCAACCTTGGGAGAAAACCCAACAACTTTTCTTAAGAAGAATTCAAACCATAAATTACATCACCATTCAATGAAGAAACCAACACATAGAAAGTTGCGCCCTAGCATGAGGGAGATCCCTCGAAGCTAGCGAACCACTAGACAAAGGTAGCGCACCACAAAATCTTCCCAAGATGCTCCTTAAGAGTTTTGCTGGAACTTTTGCTACTGCTGCACTAGACTTGTGCACTAACTGAGGAGAGTTGTGTGATGTGTAATAATGAAATGATCCAACCTTTATTTATAGTAGTCCAAGTCACCTTTATTTACGTGTGGGGCCAACTTCTTCTTTTGTCCACAATTCATTTAATGCTTTCCGAGGTTTCTTTGATATTTTAATGGTCTTTGACTTGTCTTCTTGGCTTTCTTCTTTTACTAGAAAAGTTGTCCTTGAGCCTTGTTGATGTAATCATCTCTATTATGCACCTAGTTGATGTATTCTCCTCCTCACATGCACATCTAATCAATATAGGGCTCTAATGTTGAGTAAACCCAACTAGAGGCCCCTCATCATGAGAGGTCTCATGAGCTTACATTCTTCAAAATTAGACTAGACTTGTAAACAAGTCAAACTTGCCCTATAAGAAATAGATTACTCCAACCTGGAGTAGGCATGTGATAGCACCTCGAGTCTCTATCACTCCTAGTCAAATTAGCATGACTAGGAGAAGACTGCGCCTGGGCCATTCACCACTAGCCAAATCAACATGGCTAATCCTGGGAGTTAATGTATCATTCTCCTCAGTCAAATCTGCATGACCACTCTGGGAGAATGTCTGCCTGATGCTAGTAGCTGGAGAACATCAATGCCCTGGGCCATTCATCACTAGCCAAGTCAACATGGCTAATCCTGTGAGTGAATGTATCATTCTTCTCAGTCAATTCAGCATGACCACTCTGGGAGAATGTCTGCCCGATGCAGCCACCTGGAGAAACATCAACAACTCGAGTCTTTTCCACTCCTTGTCAAATCAACATGACTAAGGAGAAAAACTACGCCTGGGCCATTCACCACTAGCCAAATCAACATGGCTAATCCTGAGAGTGAATGTATCATTCTCCTTGGTCAAATCAACACGACCACTCTGGGAGAATGTCTGCCTGATGTTGCCCAAACATCAACAGTACACACCTCCATTATTTGAATGAATCACTTTGACCCTCTTCCTTGTCTGGTTTTCAACCAAGGTCTTGAACTTTGTGAACTTACTAAACACTTCATCCTTTGTCTTCATAAAATAAATCTAGGTCTTGTGTGAGGAATCATAAATGAAAGTAACATAAATGATAATACAAATTACCTTTCAAAGAAGAGGAAGAGATAGGTCCACATACATACAAATGGATAAGCTTGAGAATCCCTCTCGATCTCTACTCATTGGTTGGAAAACGAGCATCGGCATGCTTGCGTACTCCTTTCTCAATCATGAAGTTTGACAATCCTTGCACCATGTTCTTCAATAGAGGAAGTTCTCCATAGTGTATGTGATCAAAGCACCTATGCCAATGCTCACACTTCTTGTCACTATTATGCATAGAGCACCATGCTTCATTGGATCTTCATGTAGTCTATAAAGACCACCTACACAAACCTCTTTGACCACATGGTTTGATCTCTAATAATGATGACCTTTTGAGCATCAAACTTGACCACACAATATAGATCTATTATGCAAGAAATTGAAAGGAGGTTCTTCGTCTAACCAGGAACAAACAAAATGTCATTCGACCTAAGAAAATCACTTGAAGGCATCCGGAAAGAGATGGATCCTAGTCCCTTCATAGGTTAAGTGTCATTATCATCCAACTCAACACACATTCCTCCCTCTTGCTTTTAAAACTTGCTGAAGATCTTCTTGTCATAAGTCATATGTCTTGAAGCACCACTATCCACAGACCATCCAACATCAGACACATTGTTGGTTGAAAGACAACAGACCATGAAAAAGGTAGTCTTAGGCTTGTACTCTAACATGTTCAATCCAATTGTAGTCTCCGCACTCCCAGTAATCTGTTTTTGCTGCTGCTTGGCCTTCCCTTTCTTTTTCTCTGGACATTAGCTGGCATAGTGTCCTTTTTGTCGACACTTGAAACATTTCACATGACTTAAATCCTCCTTACCTTGGTTCAAAGAACTTTACTCATCCTTCTTACCTTTCTTGGTTACTCCCTTCGTCACCCTCCTAACGAGGGCAAGGTCTTCCACTTCATTTTCCTTGGCTGAACTAGTCTTTAGCTTTGTTTTTTCTTGCACAAAGTCATCCCAAAGCTTCTCAAAGGTGGGCAAATTCTTACGAGCACTGATACCTTGGACAAAGGGTTTCCATGAAGTGGAAAATCCATTTAGTGCAATGGGCGCAAACTCCTCATCTTCAATATTCACCCCTATTGTAGCCAACTGATCTCTCAACTATGTGATTTTCATCAAGTAACTAGCCACAATATCTGTGTCACTCATGTAGATGGCGAAGAGATTATTTCTTAGGCACATCTTGTGACAAATGTTCAGAATCTTGTAGAAAGCTCTTAAAGCATCACACATCTCCTTAACTATTTTCTTCTCTACAATGTGAGGGATCGAATAGCCCTTCATTTAATTAAGAATGATTTTCTTTGCCTTGGTGTCCTTCGTGTAATTGGCTAATTGAGTAGGATTGTTAGGAATAGTAACCTTGTTCTCAACAAACACCCAAAGCTCGACTTTGTTATGAACATAAATAAGTAATAATTAATAATATAAATAACTAATGATTAATAATTAATTATGAAGAGACGTGACATATGAAAGGTCATGTCTCTTATGAAAGAGCACCCCTGTGTGGGTATATATATATATATATATAGAAGCCCTCATCCTCATTGTAATATCATCTTATTCATTCTTATATAATTCTTATTAAATATATTTACTATCCTTAAATGGATTATTGCGTACTGTCCTATTTATATTGGATGTTTACATAGTGAACCAGTAGGTTCATCACAGTGGTATCAGAGCTCGTTTCTGATCCTGGCCTTTGGCCAACCTCTTATCAAAGCCTTGTTTCTGATCCCGGCCTTTGGCCACCACTTCAATTAGAGCAAGTTTGCTCTTGGCCCTTGGCCGTTAGAGTTTTTGTCAAAAATTCCTTGTCCTTGGCAAGAAATCCGGTGGCCTTTGGCTACAAAAAAAATATCATCAGAGTTTCTGTGATTTTCTAGGTCATTGACCACAACAGGCTTTTGGCCATTAAATGCTCAGTATTTCATGAAAAAAATAATTATTCCGCCGCAGATTTGAAAAAAAAAGAATAAATATATCAACAAAAATAAATAAATATTTGATGGAGGTATCTACCATTAAGACGAAAAAAAAAGGTAATTTGAAGGAGGCATCCACCATTGAGATGAAACGAATATTGAATATACCAGAACTGCTCAAATCACATAATTCGAAGGGCATTAAAAAAAGTAAAAAATAAAATAAGAGGAGGATAAAGCCGCTGCAATTTAAAAAAAATATAAATTAGTAAATAAGAAAATTCCGCTGCCATATATTGAAGATACCGAGAGGGCAACGTTATTGAAAAAACAAAACTGCTGACTACATCGAGGAGTTCCGACTGTACCACAATCTCTGTCGTATGTGTTGTTTCCAGCCGTCAATTTACACTGTTTTCGAGCCCTCATTTTTGTTGCGTCCGTACGTAAATTACAGCCACCGATTTTAATTGCATGCCGCCATCAATCCGTACAGTGTTGCCATACCATCTGTACCGCCGGGTCCGTACGATGGGATTATCCGTACAATCGCATTTATTTCACACCGTCATTTAAAGATAATCCAAATTAAAGGTTAAAGATTCTCTTTGTTGACTGCCAAGCAATTCGATTCTGAGTTATTATCCATGTTCAAAACATTAGTGACTAATCCAGTATTTGTTTGCAACCGAAAAATATCGAGAATCGTAGATTAACATAGTCGTTGAGGATATTGGTTTGTGAATAACCTAAAGTCAAATTAAAACAAAGGTTGCGACCCAAGATTGAATGATGCCACAATATATGTTATATACATTAATACATATGAACAAGCATAAAAGGAAGGTACAAGGTACTTAGAAGTAAAGTAACTCAAACATTATTAAAGTGGTTATTTAATTGGAACTCCAAGGTTATAAGAAGGGTTACTCAATTTTATTTTCAAAGAAATTGAAGAATTTTTATAAAAGTAATATTTAATCCTTAAAGGAAAGAAGGAGGAGTTTATAAGCTTCATATTCAAGAAATTATCTATCATAAATATCAATGGAAGCCAAAATGGATTCTAATAAAATGAAGGAAGATTTTTTTTATGAAGGTTGTCCAATCGTATGTTATGGCTTTTCTACATTAAAGGGGAGTATTCAAGGAAGAGAGGTTAACATCATTATCAACTTGGACTATAATGAAAATTACATTAATATTGATTTGGCAAATCAATTATTAATTCCAGAGCCGAATATAATTGAAAAGAAAAATATTTTTTGAATTAAGGAGCTACAAGTGAAAATCGATGAATATGAATATATATCTCACTTTTATGTTACAACTATGTATAAAGAAGAAATCGACATCATTATCGGGCTACCCTGGTTTAAAAATCTAGGTACCTTCATCTTAAACATGGAAAAAAAGTTTGTAACATTCCCCTATAAGGAGAAGATGATAACATTACAGGACACTACCTCAGAGCCAAATTTCGTAAAACCAGAAGACTTTAACGATATCTCAGAAATAATACGTCAAGAAAATAAAAACGCAATGCAAAGGATGCAAAAAGAATTTGACAAAGTTATTGCGGAAAAAAACGAAGAAATTTCTCGCTTAAAAGACCACAGTCAAAAACTACTTACACAGATCAAGAAGTCAAGGAAAAAAAAACAATGTGATTCGAAGTTGGAACACGAAAAGGAGGATCTCGAAAAGGAATTGAAGAAGAACCTCTCAGAGAAAGAAGAAGAAAATTCTCGTTTGAAGAACCTTAATTAGAAGCTACTAGAACAAATCAAAAAGTTGAAAGAAGAGCAACTTGAAAATCCAGACATTAAAGATATCAACAAATTAGGTAATGAAGAAACCACTGCTCAAGAAGATGGAAAATCAACTAAAAAAGAGATAACGTCAAATGTCAAAGTACAAACGATGGAAGCTCCAAATATACTTACTAATCAAAATTCAGCCATTAACAAAGCAACATTGGCACGTGAAGAAAATCATATATCAAAATTAAAAGAAGAAAATGCTGCAAGTACGATAAGAGAAAGTAATGTTATAAGAAATCCCTATCGACATACAAATCATAAGAGCAAATATATTAACTAGTCAGAATATCAATATTATTCAAGACGAGAACCCTATAAACACCTAGTTTCCCAGAAGATCAAATTAGGGTGGGCCGACTCTTTTACAATTCGACAGTTTTGCTCAACGATTAGAAGATCCCATCGACTCAAGTCCTCGACAATCACTAGTTCAAGAATGAAGAATCATGAGACAATATTACAAGCTAGAGCAAGAGATAAGTCTTCCATAAGTATGCTTTGAGGACAAAGCATTTTTAAGGGGAAGACAATGTTATGAACATAAAAATACATAAAAATAAGTAATAATTAATAATATAAATAACTAATGATTAATAATTAATTATGAAGAGACATGACATATGAAAGGTCATGTCTCTTATGAAAGATAACCCATGTGTGGGTATATATATAGAATCTCTCATCCTCATTGTAATATCATCTTATTCATTCTTATACAATTATTATTAAATATATTTACTATCCTTAAATGGATTATTGTGTATTGTCCTATTTATATTGGATGTTTTCATAGTGAACCAATAGGTTCATCACAGACTTGATCCAACAACATCTGTAGTCTATAGTTCCAAGTTGTAAAATTGGAGGCACCTTCTAACCTATTACACTCTCTAAGATCGAGAGTATGTTGAGAACACTAAGAAACCCTTCAAATTTATCACAACATCTAACAAAACAACAATACTCAATTGTAACAAAATAACACGAGAGAGAGAGAGAGAGAGAAGATAAGATAAGATAATTTTATTAATGTTCGATTGATGACCACAAAAGTAGGTCAAAAGGATTGTCGAGTACAATGATGTCATTACAAAGTAGGAGTACCAAAAGGTCTCCTATAAAAGGCAAGATGCATAAAGTAAAGTAGAGTAACATAGAATAGAGAATGGGAGCCAAGTTGAGGCATGAACACCCCTCAACTCCAAGCTCAAAAACGCGTTCTAGGGTGGTGTATAGGAGGAGAAGATCCAGGTATGAGAAGAACCAAATGTAATGAGCTAGGTTTGTCATCGAACAAACTCATCTCTTCTAACATCCGCTGTCGAATGAAGAAAGCTCAGTATAGTATGATGTCCAAAGGGGGACTTGGTGGGATGTCTGGATCATCCACAACGTTGCTGTCTGGAGGAGGTAGTTCCCTGTTGAGGCCTGGGGAATCTCCCCCGTCTCCTGGGGAGGGATATGGCCTGGTCATGTTGCTGAAATCTCGTGGGACAGGGAAGACCCCACGGGTTCGCGCTGATCTAAAGTCCGAAGCTCTATTGAAATCAGTCTCTCTAAATGCCCCTTCTTGAGGGTAGCACCGTGATGAAGGAAGTGATTTGCTGCTTGGTGGAGTCTGATCTAGTAGGTGGTTGAAGAAAATGGGCTCAAAGCCTGGGAGTCTCATGTATGTATAAGGCTCCGTACTCTCTTAATTGAGGCCCAATCAAACTCAAGCATAGAAGATCCCCAATTCTCTGAGCCATAGAGAATAGTGGGTCGGATAAGGGGGTCCATGAGGGACATCTTAGATGGGATGTCTTGAAAATGGTGTTGGAAGCATTGTCTCTCAATAAGGGCTAAGGATCCATAGCCATTGTTGATTCAAGGTTGGAGGGCTGGTCACAAATTGAAGCAGGGTCTTGAAAATTGCACCCCCAACTATGTGTAGGTGCTAGTGATCTCAATTTCCTACCCTCTAAAGAAGAAATGAAGGTTCGAGGTCTTCTTCAACCCATTGGAGATCATAACATTGGTTTTACCTAGGTTGACCGTCAATTACCAAAGGTTGTAGAAGAGAGCTAGGGCATCCAATTGTCTCTGTAACCCCTCTGGAGATGATGCTAGGAGGACCACGTCATCAACAAAGATTAGGATGGATATCAGAACCTGGTAGAGGAAGCACCCATTACTGTCCTAGATATGCTCACAAAGAAATTCCTCCAACTCATCAATGTAAATCCCAAACAAGGTGGGGGATAGGGGGCAACCTTGTTTAACCCAATGGTACTCTTGATGAAGTTGGACATCCCGTGAACTATGTGGAGACGACTAAGGACAGACTCATATAGGCACATGATGGCAATCGAAAGGGTCTGGGAGATGCTAATGTATCTGAACCTATAAAACAAGGCTTCTCTTAGGACGGAGACAAAATCTTTCCGAAAATCTACAAAGTAGCAGTAGAATTTCGAAGATCGATGTCGTGCCTCGTCAATGATGGCCCAAAGGGTAAATATGTGATCAATGGTCTGATGAGAGGGTCGAAATCCTGCTTGTCCCCTAGCTCTTAGGGATCTATCATCAAGCTCCTTAGAGAGCTTCATATGTAGAACCGTGGCATAAAGTTTCGAGAATGTGTGGCCCACCATGATTGTCCTGTAGTTGTTGGGATATGAATTGGGGCCTGATTTGTGTATTCGATGAATGATGTGATGTGACCGTGCCAATGGAAACCCTGTACAGATCACATGGTTGAAGAGATCATCCAAATGTGAAATCGGAGCTCGAAGACCATGCTTAAAGAACTCTTCTTGGAAACCCTCCTCGTCTACTGATTTGTTGTTGCTCATCGCCCAAATGGCCTCTTTGATGTCACCGTTTGAGAATACGAAGCATGAAGAAGGTGGAGAGGTAACCTGAATTTGGGGCTGCCCAGGGATATCATAGAGAGTGGATATATGAGAGAATAGGGATCCGGGGTTGAGGTCGGATGGGAGGGGAGGGCAGCAAGGAAGGATGGTGCACTAGAAGTGTTTGGGGGGGTAAGGGAAGTACATAAGTCTTGTCTCCTTTGAGAAACAAAGAGGCGTTTCTTACGACAGAGGAGATGACGATAGGAAGCTCTGAGGTTGGGATAGGAGGGGTGAGCATGGGTGAATGCGTATTGAAGCTGGCAGTGGAGAGCCTTGCATTCCTCGTTATACCATCGATTCGTATTGCAGGAGTTGTTTCTTTGGGCGGTGAAAGTGGGCTGAGTGGAGGGAAGGTAAGATTTGAGGGATGCAAATGATGGATGAGAGGCGGTGTACTTGGTAGATGTAGAACAAGTAAAGATAATTGGGTCTCGGAGGGGAGCATTCGACAGAGGTGGGTAGAGAAGGTGTCCGGGTCCCCTTCATCGAATCGAAAGGTAGTGCGGAGTGGGCCCTGGGCGGGTGGTGGTGTGTCGGTAGGGGGGGTGTCATCCCAGAGAGAGGAGAGAAGAGCATGGTCAACTAATGTGAGGGGAGCTATCGAGAAGTGGTGGATGAAGGGGAGTAGAGTCTGACTGGTCAAGACATAATCTTCTACACTAACACCTCCATCGTGAGGCCATATCAATAGCTCATGGGATTCATCAAGCTTCAATAGGTGTTTGCCATAACCTGTAAAAGGCCCCGATGCATCTTCGATGCCTGTCGGAGTCCTACTGAATCTGGATTCGTCTCCTGTATGCAAAAAAAACATCTTTTGAGCGATCATGGAGAGGGATTTGAATAGCTTGGGTATGGGCATTGAAGTCATCTAGTAGGACGACATCCCCCATCATCGAGTACTGGATGATGCTAGCGTCAAGTCCATATAAGGGTCCTCGTTGAAGTCACTATGCATAGCAAACTTAGATGACATAGGGTGAAGTAACAAGTTGCCACATAGATGTCTCCGGGGAGGGAAAATCCACCGAGTCGAATCCACATGAACCTAGCAAATTCGTCGGAAGCAGCAAGAGAAATCCTATCATGGAAGGAGTCCCTGAATCAGTAGGCAACTCTGCCTGAACCTCTAGCACCACCCGAAGATCTGGTCTCTTGTTTGCAAGATGAAAACCAATGATAACCTACTATGGTTGGGAGTGGTCGGATAGGACTTGCGTGGGTCTCAGTGATAAAGAGAATATCCGATGTACTAAGAACATCAAACAACATGCCCAGAGAAGACCAGAAAGATCCGTTTATGTTCCAACAACCTAATAAAATACCTAAGTCATGTTGCCTCCCCCAACGAGACCTTCATTTAGAGACCCCAGGTTGGGATTATCCTGAGGGAGGGGAATCTTGGATGACAGCCCTGGGGTTACGAATGACCGCCCATTTTCTTGCCTGTCGTGTCGCTGCAACCAATTCTCTGTAGTGTTTTAGTTTTGCAACTTGGGATTGAGTGAGATCCTCATGTAAGAATATCCTGTTGGGAAGGGAGAATAGCCTGCGCTTGGCTCGTAGTGCCTGAAAATGATCCCCAATTGACCTGAACCAAGTGAATAGAGTGGAGTCAGTTCCAAACCAAGCA
>ML781106.1:1730787-1741641 GCA_009831015.1 Picea engelmannii | reverse complement strand
ATAAAAGGAATCAGATGCATATATTTAAAGGTTTCAATGATCAAAAGTGACACATACCATGATACCTGGACCAATTACCTCATGGAGCAAGAACCTCTTCTGATACAGGATCAAGCCGATGGTGATGGATGCTGCTGCTGCTGGCAAGACAAAAGATGCTGAATGAAGAAAAGGCGGGCCCTCCAAGGCCATGCTCAGGTCAATCCTACTCTCGGTACTCCATGTCTAGGACCTGTGGGCCTCAAGACATGATCTCCTAGTTATCCCTAAAAAGTGGGGATAACAAAGACCTCAAAGGTAGGTCCAAGGGATTGTTTTTTACAATGATGTCATTACAAAACCGGAGTACCAAAAAGTCTCCTATAAAAGACAAGATGCAGAAAGTAATATGTAATAAGGTAGAGTGAGATCCACACTAAGGCATGAAGAAGCATCGAACCCGAGAACGAAGATTTGCTCTGATGAGATATATTGTAGGAGAGGATCCAAGAACAAAAGAATCTAGAGGTAAGAAATAGGTCTGTCATGGAATTGACCCATCTCTCCTACCATCCGAGGTCGAGTAAAGAAAGCTGAGTATAGTCATCTGTTTGGAGGAGGTGTTGGTGGGATGCTTGGATCGTCCGCTGCGCTGTTGGCTAGAAGAGGTAGTACACTGACGAGGTCTGGGGGATCTCATCCGTCTCCTGGGAAAGGATCTGGTCTGGTCATCTAGCTAGTATCTCGTGGGACGAGGGGAGTTCCCACGTGTCCGCACTGATCTGGAATCCAGGGCTGCATTGGTGTCAGTCTATCTCTTAGTGCCCCTTCCCGAGGATAACACCATGAAGGAGGTGATCCGCCTAATAGGGTCTAGTCTCGTATGAGGCTGAAGAGTATGGGATCGAAGTCGGAGGGCCTCGTATATGTATAAGACTAAGCACCGTTGATCCAGATACTTGAAGAAACCGGTGAGGGTCTACGTCCCCCTGAATAAGCAATGAAATCGCCCCCACTCTATGATATTCCTGGACAACCTCAGATTTAGGTTACCTCTTCGCCCTCCTCATGCTTCTTATTCTTAGACAGGGACATTAGTGAGGCCATTTGGGTGATGAACAATAGCATAACAACAGACCAAGAAGGCTTCTAGGCAGAGTTCTTTAAGCATGGTCTTTGTGCTTTAGTTTCTTATTTGGTTGATTTCTTCAACCATGTGGTCCGTATAGGTTTTCGTTCGGCTTGGTCACACCACATCATTCACCCGATGCACAAATCGGGCCCCATCTTAGTTCCAACAACTATAGGACGATCATGGTGGGTCACACGTTCTCGAAGCTATATGCTACGACTCTCCATATGAAGCTCTCCAGTGAGCTTGACCATAGACAGCTCAGAGCTAAGGGATAGGTAGGATTCTGATTCGCTCACCATACCATTAATCACATCTTTACCCTTTGGGCCATCATCGAGGAGGCACAACATCGGTCTTCGAAAGTCTATTGCTGCTTTGGAGATTTTCGGAAAGCTTTTGACTTCGTCCCAAGAGTAGCCCTGTTCTAGAGGCTCAAAGACATTAGCATCTCCCAGACTCTATTGACTGCCATCATGCACCTATATGAGTCAGTCCTTGGTCGCCTCTGCACAACTCATGAGATGTCATATTTCATCAGGAGCACCATCAGAGTTAAACATGGGTGCCCCTTGTCCCCCACATTGTTTGGGATTTACATTGACGAGTTAAGAGACATTTCTTCATGTGCATATTTAGGACAGTGATGGGTGCCTTCTCCACCAGGTTTCGATATCCATTTTGCTTTTCACGGATGATGTGGTCCTCCTAGCCTTGACTCCAACGGGTTTACAGAGACAGTTGGATGCCCTATCTCTCTTCTGTGACCTTCGACAGTTGATAGTCAACTTGGGTAAAACCAAGATTATGATCTTTAACGGGTGGAAGATGACCGCAAACCTTCATTTCTTCTTCCAAGGGGAGGAGATAGAGATCACCAGTACCTACACATGCTTGGGAGTACGATTCTCAGGACCCCGTTTCAGTTTGCGACTGGCCCTCCACCCTTGGATTGCCAAGGGATATGGGTCCTTAGCCCTTCTCAAGAGACTAATTTCGGCACCATTTTTAGGACATCTCATCCAAGATGTCTCTCATGGACTCTCATGGACTCCCTTATCCGACCCATTGTTCTTTATGGCTCAGAGATCTAGGGGCCTTCCTTACTGGAGACTGATTGGGCCTCAGTGGAGAGAGTCTAGACCCTTCTTCGATGCATCATTAAATGCAAGCAAACAATTCCTCATCAGATCATCCTAGTAGAGTTTGGGGCTTGGCCCTTCCGACTTGAGACAATGTTCAGACTAGTCCCCTTTCTGCATTACATCCTTAGTTTAGTTGACTTGGCGAAGGGGCAAGACTGGGACCCGTATTTGGCTTATTGCTCTTTTGCGACCATTGCCCTTTCTCATCCTTTGGGTCGGGCTTGAGGTTGTTATGCAGGGGTTTCACATCTCCTAGAGTCCATGGGCATTCAAATAGATCGCCTCTCCTCGTTTCGGTTTTCCTTGGATGCACCTAACTATCTCCTACTGACTAGACAAGTGTTGAACAAGATCATCAAAGATGACATTCATAGGCAGTTTATCCAGATCACATGGGTTAACCCCCCTGGTGAGTTATGACCAAAGATGGCCTTTTACGCGGAGCATTTCTTGAAGCTTAGGGATGGGCTCATCATTCGACCACCATACACATTCCACCACTGGACACATGCTCTTCGCATTTCTCTAGGCTAGCTCAGAGGGGGATCTCATAGACTTAAGGTAGAGACTGTTGAAATATTGTAGCTTGGACATGTGTTCTTGCTTTGGCAAGGTGTCATGCAAGCAAGAAACACTAGAATTAATGTTTCTCCAAGTCATTTAAATTTTTCCTAAGTCTAACTTAGGAAAATGTGATTAATTAATTTGATTAATGATCATTTAAATATTTCCTAAATCCAAACTTAGGAATTGTCAATTATTAATCAATATTAGTTAACCTTTTGTGAGAAGCTTCTTTTGATCTTATCCAAAAGTCAAAGTGAGTTTCAGATTAGATTGTGGCCATTGATTTGACACGTTGGGGATTTAATCTCCACCATTGAATCAACCAGCTAGAGATTTAAAAGCAGAGGGGGTGGCTTGAGGAGACACATCGATTTGGTGAGTGACAACGAGGGTTTCAACTGCAGATTGAAAGTGTGGAAGAGTGTAGGAGCATAGAGGGAGATAGGAAGGCTTCTTGCCTTCATCTCCTAGTAGATCCGAGTGACAACTTGTGTGAGGGGTCGAGACTTGATATGCATAGGCCGAGAGGGCTGCAGGTAGCATAGAGGTCGAGTCAGAGGTGAAAACGTGTGCTAATAGGGCCAAATTTGAAGCTATAGGAGGAGATGGAGGCAGGCTATCGCAGTTGTATCTCCACCAGCGAGATCAAAGGTCTCTTAGCCGTACCATCAATCTTACCAGCTACCGTACATGGTCGTACCAACAACCGTACAAGCAGCAAGGGTCGTACAGGCCATGAGGGAGAGGCCTCGATCTACATTGGGTGTTTTTTTTTGGTGGAAGAAAATGACGAGTTTGACACAAATCTGAATTGTAATTATTTTCTGGATTTGCTGAAGGTGATAAAAAATCCTCATTTGTTGGTTTTCCCCGGAGTTGGGGTTTCAAGGGTATTTCTCGTGTCTAAAAATTGTGTGATTGGTTTCTTTAATTTCTGCTATGTATTGCAAGGTTAAATTGCTCAGTTATATTTATGTTTCATAGTTCAGATTCTCAGAATTTAGAATTCATTGTTGTTCTAGATCTGGGCATAAATATTTATTGGATTCAAAAATTAGTTTGTTGAGCATAAAGAAATTTAATAGAGACAAACCACCAGATTGATCGACCAAACAGTCTATGTGCCAGGGACTTGCTCGCCTGGTTTAGGGAGGGGAGGCGATTGGGCGATGACCTCTGAAGAATGGTGGGAGAGATGTATACCTGCCTTTGCCTACTGTTGAGTCAAAAATCTTCAAAGGTGATGCACCAACTCTACTAGTTTGAAGGCAGACTTGATCCTAAAGGGGTGTGTTGCAAACTTTGCTTGGATGATGGGTTGGATGTCGTCATCTTGCATATGATGATGTAGTGAAGTAAGAGGGTTTGAACTCTCTTGGTGTGGGCCCAATCCAACATGAGCAAGCTTGATCCCAAACCTATGAACTGTATAAAACCATGGGTTTGATGATGGAGTTCATGAGGTCCAGTTTGGATGAGATGTCCTGAAAATGTTGCTAGAAACACTACCTCTCTATAAGCGCGAGGGACCCAAACTCCTTATTCACTTAGGGTTGGAGAGCCTACTTCATCCTGAATCCAGGTTCTAAATGTTGAACTCCAGATATGTGTATGCAGAGGTCACCTTAACCTCCTCCCCCCAGAAGTAAAAGTGGAAATCTGAAATGGACTTCTTCGAGCAATTGAATATCATCACCTTGGAATTCCCAAGGTTGACCATCAACTCCCAAAGGTCGCAGAGCATCCAACTGTCTCTATACACCCTCATGTGTGGAGGCCAAGAGGACCACATCATCGTCAAAGAGGACTATGGAGATTAGGCCATAGTGAAGGAGACAACCATTGCCTGGTTGGATGTGCTCGTGCAAGAAAGCCTCCAACTTGTCTATGTAGATGTCAAATAAAGTGGGCGAGAGGGGACACCCCTCCATCTCCCCAATGGTGCTCCTGATGAAGTTTGATAATCCATGTGTTGTAGGGAGGTGACCAAGGACTACCTCATAGAGTCGCATAATAGCAATAATAAGTATCTTTGAGATACCAATGTTTTTGGGTCTCTGGAGCGTGTGGCCTCTTGTAGTATAGAGTCAAAGGATTTTGAAAGTCTACAAAATAACATAAGACTTTTAAAGAGTGGTGTCTTGCCTCCTCAATGTAAAGTGAGGATATGCTCCATTGTTTGAGATCCCTAGCCTAAAACCTGCTTATCCCCTACCCTAAAAGTTTCTCCTCTCGAGTTCCTTAGATAATTGTAAGTGAAGAGTGGTGGCGTAGAGTTTCAAGAATGTATGTCCAACCATGATCATTATGAAGTTATTCATGTGTTGTAGGGAGGTGACCAAGGACTACCTCATAGAGTCGCATAATAGCAATAATAAGTATCTTTGAGATACCAATGTTTTTGGGTTTCTGGAGCATGTGGCCTCTCGTAGTATGGAGTCAAAGGATTTTGAAAGTCTACAAAGTAACATAAGACTTTTAAAGAGTGGTGTCTTGCCTCTTCAATGATGGCCCATAAAGTGAGGATATGCTCCACTGTCTGAGATCCCTAGCCTAAAACTTGCTTGTCCCCTATCCCGAAAGTTTCTCCTCTCGAGCTCCTTAGATAATTGTAAGTGAAGAGTTGTGGCGTAGAGTTTCAAGAATGTATGTTCAACCATGATCATTATGAAGTTATTCGGATTTGCACTAGGGGTTGATTTGTGAATTAGGTGGATGATATGATGGGACTAAGCTAGTGGGAAACCTATGCAAACAATATGGTTAAACAGATCAATAATGTAATGCACTAGTGGTTTTATAACATGTTTGAAAACTCCGCCTAAATCCCCTCTTCATATGTGGTCTTGCTAGTGTTCATCTCTGAAATTACTTCCCTAATATGTGTATAGTAGAACATGTGGCAAGAGGACTGCGGGGATGCGACTAGGACAGGAGGTGGACTGGGTATATCATAAAGGGCTACAATGTGAGTGAAAATGGATTGAGAGTCGAGATCAATAGGTAAATTGGAATGACGGGGGGAAATAGTATGCCAAAAAACTTTGGGGGAGTGACTAAGAGAGGCACGCAGATCCCATCTCCTCTATGCTATGAAGAGACGTTTCTTGTCGTAGAGAAAGGACTAATAGGATTTCCAAACCAAAATGTAGGAGGTGGGATTACGGAAGAGGGTTTAGCGGAGGTTTATGAAAGGATTTGCACTCCTCGTCATACCACTTGTTCATAGGACCGAATTTAGACTTAGAAGATCGGGTGTGTGAGAGTTTGAACTAAGGGCCACATCTCGAATAATTGAGGAAAGACAGTCATACTTGGAGGGGGTTGTCTCGAGGGACTCAAAACCGGAGAGTGGGGGAAGGAGCTTCTAAAGGTAGTTGGTGTAGACATCTTGATCCCTGCCATCAAAGAATGCAGTGGTACAGGGAGGGACGGGGGGGCGAGAGAGTCAACCCAAAGGGAAAATGAGAGGAAAGCATGGTTGGTTGTAGGTATTCGGGTGATAGAAAATCGTCGGATGTACTGGAGCATATATTGGTTGGCTAAGATGTAGTCCACCACTCTAGCCCCCCCAACATGAGGGAAGCATGTAAAACTATTGGAATCAAGGAAGTAGGGGATACCATTCAATATCGGCAAGTCATGTGATTCACCAAGGTGCAAAAGATGCCTACCATAGGTTGAGAGGGGTCCACTAGCATCACCCAACAACCTATGCAAACTGAGCCTTGATCGATCTCTTGTAAGTAGAAAACATCCTCTATTCTATCATGAAGGGGAATTAGCCTATTCTTGGTACGAGTGTTGAATTCCCCTAGGAGGATGACCTCCCCAAGTGCAAAATATTGAACGATGTCAACATATAGGTCCTGATATGGGTCCCCGTATGAATCTCTACGAAGGGAAAACTTTGATGAGGTAGGTGGGAAGTAACAAAGTGAAAAATAAAGATATCGAGGGATGGGGAAAAACTTCACACACACACACACACATGCGATGAAGTTTAAGTACATACTCAGCTTATCACACGCTGGTACAACCCTCCAAGATCTCCAAAACCCTAGGAGCTCCAACAAACAAGCATCACACTAGCAAGTCCTCCTAGGCAAGACATCTTCTCTTCTCCTCCTCAATAAATACAACTTAGGGTTTAATCCACAAAACCCTAACTACAATGTTTTCAAGTGATGAGACCTTAACCCTAGTATTCAAGATGTTCCAACTTCCAAGTGCTCCAAGAAACCCTAGCACCTCCAAGACGATAGAAATAAAATACAAAGAAGTAAAAAAAGAGAGAGAGATTAGTGTGCTACTCTCCTCACATCTCTAACACAAGATGATCAAGATGCTAATGAAGGGACACACTCTCCTTCTTCCATATATATTAGGGGTAAGGGAGGCCAACAATACAAGTGTGGGTCTAAAACCTTACAAGAAAAATACTACAAACACAAGCAGGTTCACACATGTGAAGCACTACACTCCAAGGGTACACATGTCAAGCTCCAAGGTGATGTTGTACACAAGCAAGGCTCCAATGCAAGGGTGCTCCACAAGATGTGTCCAATGCTCCTCGTACAAGATTCCAAGGACTCCAACGTTCCTCATAAGCCGTGTTCTCCACCAGGTTCACTCCACCTGCATGAACACTGTTGCAATCTAGGGGTCCCCAAGTCAACTCCATGCCTCAGTGTAAGCATCCAAGCCACCCCATGCTATCTAGGGCTCAACACTCTTCCTCCAGAATGCCAAACGCTCCTCCAATGCAAGGCATCCTCTCAAGCAAGCAACCAATCTACGTGTGACCATCATGAAGAATGTCCCAAGTTGTGTGAAGATCTCCAATGTTGCGAGGAATGTCATGCAAGTATCCAATTGAGGTCAAGCAACTAATGAGAAAGTCACCTCCAATGTGCAAGTCCGTCACTAACCATCCAAGGGCTAATCATACAACATGTACCCCAAATCTCATGAAGCACCCCCAAACATGGTGTAAACACATTCGGAGTAACCCCAAAAGCAATAGACCCCTCATTCTTCTAAAGATAATGAGTCTGGTTTTGTATTTTTTCCCTGTAGATATGTTCGAAGGACAACGCTGAGAATTCCGCTTTTATCTTCTTCAACTGATCAAACATTGATTATACACTCTACTTGCCCTTCATCCAATGGATCACTACTAAGGATTCACCAAACACCTATAAACTTGTGATGCCTTTCTGTAATGCTAGCCTTGATAACAATTTTTGTGCCATTAATTTTTCATAATTATTAGTTCCCATAGTCATATTTTCTCTAAACTTGAAACAATGATTTCTTGATAAGAAGAGTTTTCCTCCAATCCCTCTCTATGTTGGTATTCCTCGACTTGCCTCATAGAAATAGCTCAAGGGAGTCCCAATATCCTAGTGAACAATGCCAATCTACCTAGGGGCCTAAGCCTTTAAAGTGATTTTTATTCCTTCAAAAATAACTCTGATTTGAAAGGAGCACTAGAAATATGGAATATGATTTTCTTGAAAAATATGTGAGTGTCCAGCTAACCATATTTGCCATGTAGTTACTAAGGGGAGTGATTTGTAATCTATTAACTCTTTCTTCCCATGCCAAGCTTTGAAGCGGTCCTTCATTGTGTTTCCCTGCCATCCTCCCCTTACTCGGGTCATTCCATCAATTTTTGCCCATACTAACCTAGTATATGGTTATTTTAGTAGCAAGTGATTTATTCTTTCTAGGTCTCATTTGCATAATATACATCTGCTTGGTCCTTGCCTACTCCTTTGAAGTACTTCCCATGTTAAAGCCTTGTTCCTTTGAGCAAGCCATATAAAATACATGTCTTCAGTGGAGTCCTGAATTTCCAAAGTGTCTTCCACTATTAGGAAACCTCTTCTTGTTGTCCATCCAAGAACATTTCCTTGTAGCCCAACGGAGTGTTTTATTCTCCCAATAAAGGTTTTTTTTACTATGTTAACCTCCAAATTGCATCGAGCAATTGGAGGGTTAGTTTCCAACTTGTTTTCATCACACTGGTGCACTCACAAGTACATCCAAGGTTTCACATGGTTGATCACCTTTCATGATTCAAGTTTCATTAGATTTCGACATTATTGCAAATATCTTCGATTTCTCTCGAGTTTTTGAGGTTGCTGATTTGTTCGATATTTTTAGAGTTTTTGATGTCCAAGTTTATTCTTAATGATATTTTCCTTGATATCTCCAATAAGTTTATTTTGGTCCCTTGATGATAGATTCTTTGAAATGATATTTGCAACATTCGATTTTGAAGACTTGTTATTTTTAGCAATTCTCCTACTTTCTAGGAGGTAGAGTTCAGAGGCTTGCATGACAAATTGAGTTGCATATTCTTGGTCCTTATGAGCTCATGATTTCGATGAGTTTTGATCTAGTGACATGCAAGGTATTTTGTGAAATTGCTATTTTTAGTAGTTTGGTCTACAGGGCTTGCATGTTGAAATAGAGTTTTGGGTTCCGTGTAGGAAGACAAATCTAATGAGACTATTTTTAGTGACCTACAAGCAATTGCTATTTTTTCGCAGTGTCTATTTTTAGACGTACCATATATAGTAATTGTTGCTATTGTAGTTATTGACATATTTCGACATCCCTATTTTTTAAGAGGTGGAACTTCTATTTTTGGCATGTCTAATATTAGTAGGTGGAGGGGCAGTGTCATGGTTTTAGTGTCTAGTGTTGGATTTGTTGTTGGGTTCTGGTTTAGATGGAGGATGTGTGTTTGTTTCAGTGGTTTGCATTGGATCCCAATACATTATATGTGGACACATAGCAATGATATATAGTCAAATCAGAGTGCTAATGAGGTTTGCATGCATGATTTGATGGAGTGCATCCTTTTATGAATTTTTCTCACCTCTTCTTGGGCAAGATAAGGTGCACGATTGCCTTAAGTGACATTGATATGTGAATGAAGGGAACGATAACCTTTAGTTTGCCTCATCATATGTGTCCTTCACTAAAATAATAATAGACCACCTTTATTTGTGTTCCTATCATGGTAGAAAGTAACATTTCATTAAAAGGTTAGAAGATTAATATATGAGGTAGAAAGGAGATGCCCAAATAAACTATTATAAATGCCTTACATGTGTGCTATCACATAGTCTTGTTCCAATGAAGATAAGGTCTAAGGTGTAGAATGGGGGTGGCACCATTAAAGTAATAATATACTTGGCTTTGCATGTTCCAACAAGGAGTATACCACACAAAGGTCTTGTACCATGATAATGGACGCTGTTGGATTACTGAGAGGGGGGTGAATCAATAATAGAGCAATTTAATCCTTTTTCACCATAAAATGCAAGTGTTATATCAATGTAGCATTATCATCGAATAGTTGCAGAGTAAATAAACAATGAACAAATGAGCAATCACACACATACACAGTACACCGGTGTTTTACGTGGAAACCCAAAGCGGGAGAAAACCACATAATGTTTTTTCTTATATGTCTTTAAGAATTACATTCATTGGAAGCACCAACTTTCTTTGTTTTCCAGCTGCAAATGGAAGGAGGCTCCAACCCCCTAGTTTCTCAAGCTACAACTTGAGGGAAGCTCCAACTCCCCAATTCTCTGGCTGAAACCAGAAGGAGGCTACAACCCCCAATGTTCTTCGGCTACAACCAAAAGGTGGCTACAACTACCTGTCTTTGCCCCGTCCAACCGCTCTGATGTAGAAGTAGAATGATGGAACCACTGTCACACTATCACTGTGAGATATACTGTTGTAAACTTGTACCAATCAACCTGCACCAAACAACCTGTACCAATAACCTGAACCATGCATCAACCTGTACCATAAACAAATGGATCAACCATGCACCAACCTGTACCAAACAACCTATAATCAACATGTACCATAAACAAGTGCATCAACCATGTACCAACCTGTACCTCAACCTGTACCATGAACAAGTGCATCAACCATATACCAAACCTGTACAAATAACATGTCACAACAACCTATCCAAACAACCTATCACAACAACCT
>ML781106.1:1709618-1729540 GCA_009831015.1 Picea engelmannii | reverse complement strand
CACTTTCCATAATTAGAAAGTTCTCTATTTACTTTATTATTTAAATAATCCTCCTTGACTTTGTCACTTCATTTTATTATTTAAATAATCCTCTTTGATTTTGTCACTTCACTTTATTATTTAAATAATCATTTTTTACTTTGTCACTCCACTTTATTATTTAAATAATCCTCCTTGACTTTGTCACTTCACTTTAAATAATCATCTTTGACTTTGTCACTTCACTTTATTATTTAAATAATCCACTTTGATTTTGTCACTTCACTTTATTATTTAAATAATCATTTTTTACTTTGTCACTTCACTTTATTATTTAAATAATCTTCCTTGACTTTGTCACTTCACTTTAAATAATCCTCTTTGACTTTGTCACTTCACTTTATTATTTAAATAATTTCTTCTTTGCAAGCACTTTGACTTCTTTGACCTTTTGGGGCTTCACGCCAACATATGAGGGTCCTTCAACTTCGTAAGGCCATAACTCTCAAACCGTGAGGAGTTATGTGACGTTCCACATACCACCGGAAATGGAATGACATGTACTATCCATTTAGTATAGTCTTATTTGCAAATATATCAAAACTCTTACCATTATACATCAAACAAACTTGGGTCCATTACCCAAACCTTTGTGCTACCGGACTTTCTCCAAGGGTTGACATCAATCTAAAATATTACTCTCCAATGGTTGACATCAGTGACAACCAACAATGCATACCAATTGTCCATCAACCTAATCCAACTGTCTGACAGAAGCGATATCTCTTAAGAAGCCCACCATAAGCCAAAATCATAATAAAAGGAGACCATGAGAGGTATGAGTGTTAGGCTAGGCTAACCATGAATAACATAATCATCCACCAATTATATACCATAGCACCAAAGCGCATCTGACAACCATCAATTCAAAGTATCAAAACCCTAAACTTCTAACCCCAAAGCTCCATCAACCAAAGATATGCAACCATGAAGAGAGAACCAAGTACCAAGAAAATTCACCACATAAGCCACATCTCCATCCAACCAAGGAGAAGTGAGACTCCCCCAACCAAAGATCTTCATCAAGTGATCAAATGCAATGAAGAGAAAGGGACTCCATGAAGGTGTATCCCCCAAGTTGGTCCAATTCTCAAGAGTACCAGCAACAAGTCTCCATCAATGTGATGAAAATCACAAGATGGAACCTCATACATTATAAGTTGTAACACTCCTCAATCACTGAAGGAGAACCCTATGCATTGAAGGATTTGACATTTTCATCTATATGAGATACAATCAGAGTGTTTGCGCCCAATGTTGCCAGAGTGTGGAGCATTTTAGGGAGCAAGAGCATCATTTTAGTGGAGCGGGAGCGTCCCAAGAGTGTTTGTTTTAAAATATATTGCATTTATATTAAAAGGAAACACGCATAATGCCAAATTAGCTGCAGAATATATGAAAACATGCATATTTGTACATTAATAAAGATAGAAATGGCATCCATAGTACATCAATGATTAATCATTAAAGCATCAACCATCTAGATTCTAGCGATTACAAACTTACAAACAAACATACAAATTTTTAAGCCATATAATAGAAAGTAGACCATTCACTTATGGAATGATCTAGGTTATCCAACCATTGTCAACAATAACATGAGTCATGAGCAAATAGTTATGTTTACGAAATAGGCCATCTGCACTGAAGTATGAAGTCCGAAAGGTCCAAAACAATAAATTGAGCTAGTTGCTAAATACTATGAATCTATCATCTATGACATATAAAGTAATGAAAAAGGAGAAACAACTATTCCTTCCTCTTTCTAGCACCGTGACTGTTGTGTGGGCCTCCACGTGGAGGAACCAGAGAAGGACGAAATTGTGTAAAAGAAGATGTAGGCGGTCGCGACGAAACTTAAGATGAATCCCCTAGTGTTGTAGTTGGAGTCCAAGACATGGGGACCATGGCAGTGGATGGGGGTGGCATCTCAACACGATCATTATCATCATCCAAAAGAGGATTATCCAATTGCTCTAAAAGCAATACTCCATCCTCCAAATTATCCTCCTCTGAATTGTTGTCCCAACTCTTCAAGTTTTGATCCATATTTTCCTCCTCATAGTAATGGGACAACAATTGCAAGTTGTAATGAACATAAACCAAGCTCTATGATTGTTTTACATTCAACCTGTTTATTTTGACGCTATGGATGAAACTATAGCTGCTCCAACACCTCTCTGCAGAAAAAGTGTTCACAACCTGTGAAAGCACCCGTGTTGCCAAACATTGCAGTTGTGGGGTAGCACTGCCATGCATGTTCCACCACTCGAGAGAAGTCTGATTCCCTCGATCTCCAATTGCATGGTTGGTCCCAAAGGCACCATTGCTAAGTATGTAGTGGCTCAATTGTTTCTATATGGTGCCACACTCCTCATCCGGGACCAATATGACTAATGCTTTCATATAACCAACTTGAACCTTTGGATTTTGGTGTGGTTTTTTCTTGGACCCACCATTAGGTGTCGATGATGAAAGCCATGATACTTGATAGTATTTAACTATAAGCACATATGCTAAGGCATGTGGTGGAATATTTAGCATATTCCACCATTTTTCGACCTCTACACAAATATGATTATACAAGTTGGCATCTCTAGGCTAAACAATGTCTCTAATCTGCCCTAACATGCTATCCATTTGCTCATAAACCTCGTGAGTGATTGGTCGATCTGAATCTGCAAATTTGATCATGCAATAAATTGGATCAGTGAATTGTAAAACATACCAAACCTGTGACCAAAAATGTCTGTGAAGAACAATGTCCTCCTTCACTGCATCAACACCATCTCTATCAGTGCTTAATTCATCCCATGCATCACTCATCACAATAGCAACCAAAGCTTGTCTCACTTTCAATAGGCACCTAAAGGTGAGGAAATAGCTAGCAAATCTAGTGTTTGCAATCTTAAGTAGTTGCTATCTAGAGTGAGTGTTATAGAAGTAATTGACCCGTGTATTCCTAGTGACAAATTTGATGAGTTGCTTCCCTCTCCTGTGCAAATCATTAATCCATCCACATTCTCTATGCTTGACAATATCATGCATCAAAAGGTTCAAGGTGTGCACCAAACACCCAGGCCAAAAGATGTGTGGATGAACTCACTCAATGATTTTACTTGCTCCCTTACAATTTGTTGCATTATCAATGATTTCTTGAATCACATTAGAAAGACCAACATCATTAATGGTTTTCAATGAGAGCTCTAAAATGTTTTGAGCAGATGCAATGATTGAGGAGGAGTCATGCGCTGCAAGAAACTCTGCATCGATAGTAGAAACACCAAGAATATTGATCAAATGTTGGTTTCTAATATTTGTCCAACCGTCGGATACAATGGATACCCCAAAGCCCGTCGAATCATCTCTAAATCGTGTTAGAGCTCTTTGAATTTATGCTCTTTCCCTGTCTAGTAACACAGTTCTAGCTTTCTCATAGTTGGGGCTCTTGTATCCTTTGGGGGATTTATTGACGTCTTTATAAGATCATGCCAATAGGGGGAGCAAAGTGTTAAATTTAGAGTTGCTATTAAGTTCTTTTCAATTTACTAGACAATAATAGCATAAGCAGGATCACTGAAAGAAACACAATCACAAGGTACACAACATTTTATCCCGGGAAACCCTCATGGGGGAGAAAACCCAACAAAAATTCCTTAATATAGATTGCCAATACAATGCCAAGATAAAAGACCAAACACTAGAGAATATCCAAGGCTGAGCAATGCACCTCTTTCTTCTCCTTCTAACTGTAACTTCCTTCAGACTTGCGCACTAGATGAGTGACTTGAGTGAGTGAGCTAATGAGGCGCCATCCTCTCTTATTTATACTAGCTGAGGAGCACTAGGGTTGTGTCTCTTCATTAGGCAGGGCCGACTTCTCCAACTAATGGTTAAAACCGCTTTAATTAGCCCTAGGGGCCGACTTCTCAATTAGCACCATTTGATTAGGGTTTGACCAATCCACAAAAGGGGATTGATCTATACAATAATAACTTAATTATAATTAGAATATTCTTCGCAGTTACAATATTTCAACACTCCCCCTTAACAAGAAGGGTATCACAATACAACATCATCAGGAGAGAAACAGGGAAGCAACATCATCAACGTCTTGAACACTAACTGACATATCTATAAATCATTGGAAGTTTTTCTCATCATCACTGACATCATCATTCACAGCATGGAGTTGGAGTATCATCATCATCATCGTTCACAGCATGGAGCTGGAATTTGAAACATCAACATCAGTTAGTATAAAAATATAACAACAACATCAACAACACTAGGCTGATACAACAACAACATCATCAACAACACGAGGTTGGAGCAACAACATCATCGACAGCACGAGGCTGGAGCAACATCATCATTGACAGCAAAAGGTTGGAGCAACATCATCATCATATGGAAACAAAATGAGGCAGGTGCAACAATAACATTTTGTGGTACTCTGACAGATCCTAGGGATCTACCCAGGAATCATAAGATTCCCTAGGATATAAAATCCTAACGGAGCTACCACGTGGTACTATGACAAGCCGTCCTTACCGAACCTTCGGGATCTGCCCATGAATCAAAAGATTCCCTATGATATAAAATCTTAACGGAGCTACCACTACTGACCACAACTGGCATATACATGCACAGGTACTCTGACAGACCGTCTTTACCGGACCTTCAGGATCTGCGCAGGGATGATCAGTCCCCTAGGATATAAAATCCTAATGGAGCTACCCGATGTTGGTCAGGATACTATAGTATCATCAACATCACTCCCCCTTTCGAGGGAGGTCCTTTCGGACAACACCAAGCTTGTCTCGGAAGTGCTCAAACTTCACACAAGACAGAGGCTTGGTCAACACATCTGCAACATGCTCATCTGTGCCAACATATTGGAGCTTTATAGCTCCCCTCTGCACCATATCACGAATGTAGTGATACCGAACTTCTATGTGCTTTGACTTATCATGGAACACATGGTTCTCCGTCATCTTTATGCAACTCTGGTTATCACATAGAATCACAGTTGCTTCCATCTCCAGATCAAATAGACATGTCAACCACTTCCGAAGCCATATGGCTTCACAACTGGTGGAACATGTTGTAATGTATTATGCTTCTGTCATGTTGAGGCAATACTGGATTGCTTCCTGCTCTGCCATGAAGTCATGGTTGACCCCAAAATGAAACAACATCCTGAAGTGCTCTTTCTATCAGAAACACTTCCAACCCAATCTAAATCAGTATAACCAATCAATTTGAAGTCATGATCTCCAGTATAATAGAGACCAAAGTCCAACGTACCCTTAAGGTATCTCATCACATGCTTTGTAGCTACAAGGTGAACACGTCTGGGCTCTACCAGATACTGACTCAAGGTGTTCACGACAAAGCATATATTGGGCCTGGTCTTCGTCAGATACATCAACAATCTAATGATCAGTCTATACAGCGTAGCATCAACCAATTCTGATGAAGTATCGAGCTTCAACTTTGTTTCCATGGGTGTGTTCATGGATTAACATTCCAACATATCAAACCTCTTTAGTATTTCAACTGCATACTTCCCTTGGTTAAGGAAGATCTTCTCTGGGCTTTGCCAAACCTTAAGACCTAAGAAATAATGCATTAGGCCTAGGTCTTTCATTTCAAATTCTGCAGCGAGCTTCTTCTTACAATCAGTGATGAGTTTTTCTTCTCCAGTTAAGAATAAGTCATCCACATACAACAACGATATAACTGGCTCATCATTCATAACCTTGAAGTAAAGGTTAGAATCAACTTTACTCTTGGTAAAGCTCAAGCTCGTCAGAAAACTGCCAATTCTGCCATAGCAAGCTCTAGGAGCTTGCTTTAATCTATATATATCCTTCTTCAACCTGCAGACATGAGTCTTTCTATCTTCAACTTCAAATTCTTGAGGTTGTTCTATATACACTTCTTCTTCTATAACACCATTTAAGAAGGTTGTTTTCACATCCATCTGGTGTAACTTCCACTTCATCTTGGCTGCAAGAGCTATGATGGTTCTGATAGAAGTGTATCTGGCTACAGGAGCAAATGTCTCTTCATAATCAATGCCTTCCTTTTGAGAAAATCCACGAGCTACAAATCTTGCTTTATAGTTTTCAATACTTCCATCTGCAACATGTTTTATTTTGTATAACGATTTGGAAGATACCACATCTTTGTCCTTCCGTCTGGGAACTATTTCCCAGACATCATTCTTTATAATGGATTGGTATTGTTCTGTTATGGCATCTGCCCATTCTTTCTTTTGAATGGCTTCTTCAAAGCAAGTAGGTTCCTTTTCTATGAGATCACACATCAAAGCCATATAATTGGAGAATGGCTTAGGTTTCTTGATTTATCTCATGGTTCCTTATGGGGCACCATACTTCTCTCCATCTTGAATAAGTTCCCTTGCCCAAGTTGGCTTTCTCTTGTGAGAGATCGTCATTTGGGGAGGTTCTTGAGATTCTGTTATATCATGATCTTCTGGAATCTCATGATCAGGGGAAACTGTAACTTCCCTCACTGGTTCTGCAACTCTGGGAGCTACAAGTTCTTTTTCATATACTTCTTCAAGCTGGCATGTCCTTGATTTCTTGAGTGTTGCATCTTCATCAAAGGTTACATCTCTATTGATCTCAATATGATGGTAACCTGGTATGTAAATTTTGAAGGCCTTAGAGACCTCACAATATCCAACAAATATTCCCTTCTTTCCTGAAGGGTCCAACTTGGTTCTTCTTTCTTTCAGAATGTGTACAAACACTGGACAACCAAATATCTTGAGATGGCTTACTTCTGGCTTATTTCCGGAGAAAATTTCTTCGAGGGTTTTGAATCCAAGTGCACTATGGGATAGTTTGTTTTGGACATACACTGTTGTTCTTGTTGCTTCAGCCCATAAGTGCATTGGAAGATCTTGATTGTGGATCATAGTCTTCACTGCTTCCATGATAGTTCTATTCTTTCTTTTCGTTGCACCAATTTGTTGAGGATTGTCAAGAGTGGTGAGCTCCCTCTTAATCCCAACATCTCTACAAAATCTTACAAATTATTTTGAGGTGTATTCTCCTCCATTATTTGACCTGAGTATCTTGATTTTTCTTTTAGAGAGATTCTCTATCAAGGCTTTGAATTCCTTGTATTTTCCAAACACTTCATCTTTTGATTTCAAGAAGTAAACCCAAGTGTTGCAAGAATAATCATCAATAAATGACACAGTATACATACCCACTAAGAGAGGTTGATGGCATAGGGCCACATACATATGAGTGGATGAGCTCCAAGATTCCTTTTGTTTTACTGTCTCTCTTCGGGAAAGGATTCTTTATGTTCTTTCCTTGTGCACATCCGTTGCACACACCTTCATGGTCAACCTTGAATTATGGTAGACCTGTAACTACCATGCTCACATATGGTAAGGCTTTGTAGTTGATGTGAGCTAGTCTTCTATTCTAAATTTCACATGGACTCTCAGTGGAGTGAGTCAAAGCTGCATCTGAGTGACCTTTTAACTTATACAGGCCACCTTCTTTTGTTCCAATGACAATTGCATCTTCTATGGTTTTTCCTTTAGGCCACATAAGAACTTCACCATCTATGAAAGCAACCCTGAAACCTTTCTTATCTAAAGCTAAGATAGAAAGTAAGTTCTTTATCAAACCTGGTACATATAGTACATCCTTCATTTTCATCGGGGTCCCTGAATTAAGTTTGTAGGTGGATTCTCCCACTCCTTTGATAGGGTATGGTAATCATCTTCGAGTGTAACTTTCTGGGGAAAGTTCTTTTCTGTAAGGCTAGAGAGAATGTCTCTCTGACTTGTCATGTGCTTAGAGGCACCACTGTCTATGAGCCAAGTATCCTATCCAAGTGACACAGATCCTGAGAGGGTAGAGAATAAAACATAGGCTTCAATCTTTTCTTTAATCGTCTTTGTGGGTGGCTCTTCATCTTCAACTGCATGGGCATGGTGTCTTTTATTTCTCTTCTTGTATTCTTCCCTTCTGGCAGGACAATCCTTAGCAATGTGTCCCATCTTATAACAATGATAGCATTGATAAGAGGAGAAATATTTTTCTCTTCTTTGACCTTTCTGAAACTTCTGGAATCTCCTTGGAGGGTGAGATTCTTTATGGAAATGGGTGAATCTCTTTGGGGAGTGAGATTCCTTATGGAGGTGGGTCTCCTTTTGGAAATGAGACCTTCTCTTTCCTCCTTTAGTATGAGCAGCTAGGACCGGATCTTCATCCCTTAATAGTATTGCTTCTCAGTTAGCTACTCTTGCTTCTTCTTGAACACATTCTTCCCAAAAACTGACAAATTGGAGTTTCTCCTTTCTTGCATAGATAGTTTGGATGAAGGCATCCCAAGATCTTTTGAGACCATTAAGAGCTATCATTATGAGTTCATCTCGATCTAGGTTGTCTCCAATTGCTTCTAGTTGTTCCTTGAATTGAGAAATCTGAGAGAAATAGTTATGAACTATTTCTCCTTTCTGCATCCTTGTACTTTTGAGTTGGGTTCTCAGATTCATCTTGCGGTTGATGTTCTTTCCTTCATACATTCTGGTTAGGCCATCAAACATTTCTTTTGGAGTATTCTTAGAAGCCACTTGAGGGATCAAGTGATCTTTAATAGAGTCTGCAATGATTCTTTTGGCCGTAACCATATCCTTCTTGTACTTTGCTTTAGTTGCATCTTCTTTGGGTTCCGATACATTTTCCTTTATGAATTTTGCAAGATCATTCTCTTCAAGAATGAGTGCAATCCTATACTTCTAGGCACAAAAGTTTTCCACACCTTCTAACTTGTCAACAAGTTTGGTGCTTGCAGACATCTTGACTTGGAACTAGGAAAATGACCAAATATTGAAAGTGCTCAGAAATTAAATCTGAACTTACCAGGAGGTGTGTTGGGCTAAGACGAGTACACTGGTGTAGTCTGTTTTCAGAAAATCCAATTTTTACCCCTTGAAATTGAGCCTGCGCAAATCTAGACTGGTACTTCTGGTATTGGTTCTGGTTTCCTGGTTTTCTAGTACTAGTGAAAACTAGGGTTTCACTTTCCGGAGGCTCTGGCCACTGAAAAGGCGCGCTCAAGCTGCCAATGAGTTCGCTAGGCTAGAGTGCACTTCCCTAGATGGTTTTTAGGCTGAAATTCCCTTCCAACAAAAAGCCTTAATTTTCTTGTACGACAACAATGACGTTTTTGGTTATACCCAGTGAAAGGTGCTCTATTCAGTCAAGCTTTGATACCATGTTAAATTTAGAGTTGCTATTAAGTTTTTCAATTTACTAGACAATAATACCATAAGCAGGATCACTGAAAGAAACACAATCACAAGGTACACAACATTTTATCCTGGGAAACCCTCATGGGGGAGAAAACCCAACAAAAACTTTCTTAATATAGATTGCCAATACAATGCCAAGATAAAAGACCAAACACTAGTGAATATCCAAGACTGAGCAATGTGCCTCTCTCTTCTTCTTTAACTACAACTTCCTTCAAACTTGCGCACTAGATGAGTGACTTGAGTGAGTGAGAGCTAATGACGCACCATCCTCTCTTATTTATACTAGATGGGGAGCGCTAGGGTTGTGTCTCTTCATTAGGTAGGACCGACTTCTCCAACTAGTGATTAAAACCACTTTAATTAGCCCTAGGGGCCGACTTCTCTATTAGCACCATTTGTTTAGGGTTTGACCAATCCACAAAAGGGGATTTGGTCATACATAAGTCCAGACATGATCAATCCACAAAAGGGGATCTATCTATACAGTAATAACTTAATTATAATTAGAATATTCTTTGCAGTTACAATATTTCAACACAAAGCACATTGAATGGGATACCACAAACATAGAGAAACCACACCACTTTTGCATCCACCTCATCCCTGCCTCCAATATCAAGGAAATTTGCTATTGTTCTTCTAGATCCATAGGTTCCAGAACCATGAGGAGATGGAGATGTGTTGCCACCAAATTTAGATGATGCATCGGATTGAAGCTTTTGTTTTTTTACCATGCTTTCTTTGTGTGGCTTCCTCTATCTTTATGTATTTTTGTCTCTCTTCCTTGGATATCTTAAGGAAAATTGAGATCTCAATGGCCCCCTTATTGTCATCAGTCTCCAATACACCACAAAGATGCCTCCTCACATGGGTATATGAACCAGTATAAGGTTTTTCTTGATGACAATCATGATGACATACAAATTTAGTGGTTCCACCACCTCTCCCCCCTCAATTTTTGTCACAAATCTGCACAAAGGTGTCAATGAAGCTTTGCCACCTTCATTGCCCTCTTCATCCTCTTCAAACCCTTCATCATCTTCATGTTGTGGGTCGGTATGAGTATGACCACTACCCTCTTCTTTCCTTTGATGTGTAGTCCCCACCAAGACCATGAGAACAAAAAACAGAATGATAAACCAAAAGAAGACCATTTTCCTCAAGTTTTAGATGAACGACCTGCAATAAAATGAGAGAGAAGAAAGAATGGGAAATAGTAGGAGAAGAGGAAAAAAACATAAACAATCAACCCAAGGAAAGGAGGGAGTTGGGGTTTGGGCTTACCTCTTTAGCTCTTGAAAGTTGAGATAGATGGTTGCCTTTGTTCTCTCCTTCAAACTCCTCTTTGCTCACTCTTCCAAGATCTTCTTTGCTCTCTCCTCAAAGCTCTCACAATATGCCCGAAAAAATCTCCACTCTCCTTTGCTCTCTCCTCCAAGCTCTCCACTCCAATATCGAGCAAACAAAGATGAAAGAATGAAGAAAACAGAGGGGGAGGAGCTCCTTTATTTTCCTCTTCACTTTCCCCTAAACCTACCCTAGGTCCCACCTCCACTTAAAAATTGGAAAAAAGTGTTTTTTCCCTGTGCGTGAGAGCATCCGAGTGGTTTGAGGGAGCACACAGGGAATCTGGGAGGAGCACCTCAGATGCGTGTTCCCAAGCTCTAGGTCATCTAAGCGAGCATGGCGCTCCCAAAAGGGCAGGGAGCATCCTAAAACACCTTGGATTAGACTCAGTTTTTGGGAGAGCGCTCTTAGGGACGCTCCTTGGATGTTACCGCTCGAAGCGTGGTTTCGAGCTTGGAAGCGAGGGGCGAGGGAGAGGGGCGCTCCCAAGAACACTATCTGCGCCTGAACTTAAACCTGGCTCAGTGATATCTCACCATTCATGTTGGAATGTCAAAGTGAGCCATCTCGGCCTCTTGCAATCTAGAGTATGTGAGGGCATATCCATACTTAATATCACCTTAACTCCCTCTGCATTTGACTAGTCTCAAATCTATGAATCTAACTCATCTCAAGTCTCTAAATCAATGTCTGGCACAATAATCTCTATATTCTCCTCAATCACTATCTTGTGATCTAGAAGATCTCACATCCTCAACAAATATCTCATCTTTGTTCACCACAGTGTCCCACTGTGTCAAAATCTCGATCCTGTAAGTTGAAGAAGTATGACTGTATCCATCAACACAAGATGCTATCACAACATCTTGAATCCTGGAATCAATCACTGAAACCACAGTAGGTTCCGAACCTATCACCATCTCATCCTACCGTGCATGTGCCTCCTCAACCTTAGAGGGCTCATCCAACCTATCGCTAGAATGTACAAGTTCCATTGGATCAACGAGTAGCCTGTAAAGGCTAACCTTTCTCACCCCTCTAGCCAAAGACCTCGGATTAGCTAGACTATAATCATTGATGGTGCATTGATGTCCCTTAAGAGTAATTATCCACCATACATATGTCATACAAGACACTGAAAGAAGATGCTTCTTCAAACTAGGAACAAACAAAACAGAGTGCAACTCAAGAACATCACTTGAAGGCATTCTGAATGAAATGGAGCCAACTCCTCTCATAGGATAAGTGGCATCATCACCAACCTCCATGATCATGCCTCCCTCTTGCTCTTGAAATCTTATGAATAAAGACTTGTCATATGTCATATGTCTTGAGGCTCCATTATCTACATACCAACCAACAATAGACACGGTGTTAGAAGATAAACAAAAGATAAAAGACATATCCATCTTGGAAAATCTGCAATATGAAGAAAAAACAACCCTTCCAAGGGTCAATGTTTAAGTACCTTTCCTAGATAAACTCCAGCTGAAATACAAACTCCCTCTTACTCAAGAGCGATATCAACCATAACAAGCTCTCATACCATGTGGAAATTTCATACACTAGGGCAATCAATGTAAAATTGAAATTTCACCTTCTTCCTAGAAGGTTGCCTAGATCTTAGCCCTAGAATTTCCAGCCTCTAGGACTGTTGTAAATTAGAGTATTAAACAATGAAAAAATCACAATGATTAACTTCAAACAACCCCGAACTTCCCGACAATTCTAGGAGAAAAGATATCAAACAAAGAGCTAAGTTTCAGCCCCTTCTAGGACAACTTATCAGCAAATAATGAGATCTGAAAATGCACTTTTATAGCAGTAATTACAGTATTATAGCAGCAGTAAAACCAGCCCCTTATATTCTTCCTTAGATGTCAAATCACTTAACAATTTGCCCTTTTACTTATGTCCAATCAGCAAGACAGAAATGGTTGTAAATAGCAAAGCATAAAAAACATATATAGCTGAAATTCAAATTTGAAAATGACACAAGATGTGGACAGATGGAAGCTTCATATATAAGCTCAAGATAATGTACAAGTACATACCATATCCTTCTCTCAAGGTTAGTAAGATCCAAGTGCAAGAATCTCTCCAACACAACCTCCAAGGCAAGACATCCTCTTCTCTTCTTCACAAATCCACCTTGGGTTTTCTCTCAAAACCCTTTTCTCCAATCTCCAAGTGATAAACCCTAATCCTAGAACTCCAAGAAGACCAAAAAACCCTAGTGACTCAAGAGAGAGAGAGAATACAAGTACAAGTGAAGACTTAAGAGAGACAGAGGAAGTGTGCTCCTCTTATTTACTTCTCATTACAAGAGTGAATACAAGTGAGTGAATGAATATGTTTTGGTTATCATATCTCCTCCACAAGAGAAAACCCTAGTCACAAGAGAAATTTCCAAAGGAAGATGTCCTCTTTTCCTTCCATAGCTTCCCCTGGGTTTTCCTCATGAACTCATGAACCCTAGCGAATATCTCCAAGAAGACAAATACAAAGAGAAAGATACAAATTATAAATAATGGAAAGACTAATAATGATGAATATGAGAGGTAAGGAGGCCAATAATACTATGCGGGCCTAAGTTCTTACAAGCAACCTACTTGAGCCTTTGTAGGCCACACAAGTGAGATGTGTGAAGAAATTTGAGGTCCTATAGGCTGCCCAACATGACCTCTTGTTGGGCACTAAGTCTAGGTACTTTCAAACAGTTTTTCTCACTGTTTTAGGACAGTTTTCTCGCTGTCCAAAACAGCCCACCAGATCTGAACTTTACCCACTCTGAAATCTGCCCACAAGCTTTGGTTTGATGCTCTTTAATGCCACTTGTTATAAGCAAGGCTGTTGGGAGCAGGGAGCAGGAGCGGGATCGTTGATTTTCAAAAATTTCTGGGAGCAGGAGCGGGAGCGTTGATTTTCAAAAATTTCCGGGAGCAGGAGCGTTTCAGGAGTGTTTTTTATATGATATATATATATATATATAAAGCATGTAGAATGTCAAATCAATTGCAAAAAACATGAAAACATAGATATAAGATCATTTAACTAATTGACTAGTGATGATCATTAAAACATCAACCATTTAGTACACATATAACATCAATCATAAACATTTGTCATCAATAGATTGTAACATAGTAACAAACAACATCAAGCACAAAATGAAATAGACTCCAGAGCATCATATTCATTACCAAAGAGTTGTAAGATTCAATCAATAGTTCAAATTTCAAATTTCAAATTTCAAACTTCAAAGGTAAACTGTCATATAATGTTCATAACTTCATTGTTTACAAAAGAAGCCATAATAAAGAGTCAAGACAAAGTACTAAGTTCTAGAGACTACTTCTAAATAGGAAACAAAAAAAAAGATCTAGTATATAGTGGCAAGTACTAAGTACTATGCTCTAAGTTTTCCTCTTGCCAGAAGAAACTTCTAGTTTCTTCTCTCGTGATCTTTGAAGAAAAGGAGTAGGAGTAGATGGAAGTGTTCGTGGAACACGACCAACAGCTGAATGCCCCCCACGTGACAATAGACGTTGTGAAGATAAAGGAAAAATTGATGCATTTGGAACGCTGCTAATGGATTTTGGGGTGGCATGTCTCCTCCGAGTATATGATCACCATCATATTCACCCAAAAGTTTCGCTTCCAAGCATGGTTATGAGACTTTTTAAGCCAGGGAGCATTTTTAAGGCAGGGAGTGTTTTTTTAGAGCGTTTTAAGGCAAGGAGCACGCTCCCAAAAGGGAGTGCACTTCGGGAGCGGGAGTGAGGGCAGGGGGCGCTCTTCTGCAGCATAGGTTATAAGGTTTAATTATTGAATTTTTTTTTGTCCAAGTTAGCCTTCTTTAACATGCATTAAACATCGAACACACCTCTAGAATCTTTAACAACTACAAGCTGAAAATACTAAGCAAACATGACAAATGAACACATGAGTTTTTGGTCCACATGACCCTGGAAAAAATCCCATGGGGAAAACCAGTAAGATATATATATATATATGGAGATCTGAAAGCAAATGCTACAACAAGTAAATACACAAGGAACCTAATACAATCCAAGCTTCTTCTGAAGCTTACAATGGAGTTCCTCAAAACTTGTGCTTGCTAGCCTTTGAACAAAGGCACCCTTTGCCTTGGTGCACCCTCCTCTCTTTGTTATGGCTTTGCTTGCCTTTTCTTTGACTTGCCTTGAAGTGTGAGCCCTTGCTTGATTGAATGCGCCCCAAGTCCTCTTGGTGCGCCCTCTTCAACCCTTGGTGTGCCCCCTCTCACAAACTAAATGCACACTCATTACTAGTGCGCCTCCTCTCTAGCTTGTTTGCAAGCTCACCGAGAAATCACTTCTCTTTCAAGCCCTTTGCGCCCAACACTTAGCTTCACACCAATGTGTGCCCTTCCTTGCTTGTAGTGCACCCCTACACCTAAAGTGCACCCAACCTCAAGCTAGAAATCTTCTCCATGCCTTGCACCCTTAGCTTCTCACCAAGTGTGCCCTTGACCTCATGCACCCTTCTTCTCCTTAAGAAATGCACCCATGTCCTCTTCCTCTCTTCCTCTCCTTCACTCCAAACCCAAGAGTGAACAATATGAATCTCACTTTACCCTCCTTTGCCTCCTTTAGCCTAATCCTTAAGGCTAACCTAGAAACCAAGGGCTCAAATTAGATCTAAGCCTTTCTCCAAAATGAGTGGATGAAATTGGATCTCATAAACTCACTTAAGTTTCCATAGTTCCATTGTATTTTCATTAATTCACACTTAAGTGAATTAAATGTCACTTTATGTCTTAAGTGACTAATTTCACTTTATGACTTAAGTGAATAAAGTCAAAGTGAAATTAGAACATAAAGTAATAGCATGAGGGTAATACTCTCCCCCTTTGTGTTTAGAGACTCATAAACACAAGGGGACCACTTTCCTTGGTACCCAAATCTCAGCACTCCCTCTTACCGAGGAAAGTGTCCCTCACCCCTGCAAACTTGTCACTGAAGTGGACATCCTTGCCTCTTGGCAAAGCCTCAGTGAGTAAATCTGCAACCTGCTCATCAAAAGTGGCCTCTAACTTTGATCTGCTCGTCACCATAGCCAAGTGGGACCCAAACCTCTCCGGCACCCTGCTCTCTCTCATCAACATCTGTGGCTCTCCAACATACTCCTTGGCCTCCTTCAGGGTCTTCTGAAACCATCTCGATTTCCTCTTCCCTGAAGTAACCTCTGGCGGAGTAGTCTCCTCGTGCCTCTGAGTCTCATGCACAGATCTTTGATCAGTGGTTTGTGATCCTGAAGCACCTGCACCAACTATCTGTATACTCGACAACTATGACTCTAAAACTGTCCCGGGTGGACCAATGACCCCTGAACTCAGTGTACTCAACACCTGAGGTTGTCCCCTGCGAAGCATCACTCTGCAACTGTGGGACCTCCTCAACACTATCTCTCAACTTGAGAGATCTCTTGAAAGCTCTACCCTCCTCAAATCTGACATATCTCCTCACCACCACTCTCCTTAGTGCTAGAATGTAGATCATGTAGGCCTTTGAGACCTCTGAGTATCCAACTAGCATCCCTCTCAACATGAGAGAATGTCGAGCACCCAAATATTCACAGGTGCTCAACATCAGGCCTACTCCCTTTGAAGGCCTCCTCAGGAGTCTTCCTCCCCAAAGCTCTATGGGGACTCATGTTTTCCAGATAAACTACAGTACTACAAGCCTCTGCCCACAAGTAGAATGGCAGTGCCTGATCATGCAAAATACTCCTCGCTGCACCTACTATGGCCCTGTTCTTTCTCTCTGCAACCCCATTATGTTGTGGGTTGTAGGGAACGGTCACCTGCCTTTTGATACCCTGTTCGGTACAAAACTCTGCAAACTCCGTGGAGGTATACTCGCCTCCATTATCTGACCGCAAGACCTTGATCTTCTTTCTTTCCTTGTTCTCCACAAGAGCTTTGAACTCTTGGAACCTCTTGAAGACCTCACTCTTGGTCTTCAGGGAATAGATCCATGTCTTCCTGGAGTGGTCGTCAATGAAAATAGCATAATACTCCCAACCGCCCGAGGAAGCTCGTGACACGAACCCACACACATCTGTGTGTATCAAGTCTAGTACCCCAGCTGATATACTGGCACTGCTGGGAAAGACAGTCTTGGTGTACTTCCCAAGAGCACACCCTCTGCACACCTCTTAATGCTCAATGTTGAACTCTGGCATACTTGTCACAATCTCTCTCAGGGATATCAGAGCTCCATGGTTCAGATGAGCCATTCTTCAATGCCATAGCTCACACAACTGATTGTTGCTATTGCTACACGCCAAAGCATACAAAGGTTGGGAAAACAATCTATACAGGTTCCCCTCTCACGTCCAATCATTCTGCCAAAAGTGACACTGGACCCCTTAGGGTGAATGAGGACCTTTATCCCTCTAAAGGACACCTAAAGCCCCCTATCTTGGATGGAGGAAATTGAAATAAAATTCTTCTTCAACCCCAGGACATACAATGCATCCCTGAACACCAAGGGTGACATACACTCACTCTGAAATGATATTGTGCCACACTTGACCGCCCTAACAATGGTGTCGTCTCCAAACACTATCTCCAACTTGATCTTTGGATCTTTGAGATCAATGAAGTGCTCTCTCACACCTAACATGTGACTCGATGCTCCAATGTCAATATACTAGACGTCTGATGGCGTCTCAACTATCGAACAACAAATTATCAAGGAGCACTCCCTCTCAAATTGAACGACAAACTCCTCCTCTTCTATTGTCGGTGCAGTATCACTCAACTTCTTCTTCTTCTTCTTGGGACACTGTCCAACATAGTGCCCCAACTAGTTACAAGCAAAGCATCTCACTTTGCTCACCTCCTCTCGGCTGCTGCTGCTTGGCCCCACCTTTGGGCCACTGCTTGGTCTTCTTCTTTCCCTTAGCCACAAGAGCAAGATCACCCTCATCACCATCCTCACCCCGCTGTTGACTAGAAGATCTGGAGCCAACTCTAAGCTCCTCCTACACAAAGTCGTCCCAAAACCTCTCCCAACTGGGCATATGCTCTCTAGCCACGATGCCTCGTTCAAAACTCTCCCAAGGTTTGGAGAAGTCGTTTAAGGCCGTCCTCACCAACTCTGAGGGATCTACTATCTCGCCAACTGCTGCCAACTCATCACAAATCTGAGAAAATCTCGTGAGGAATGAGGTAATTGTATCTGTCTTTGTCATCTTGGTGCCTCTTAGCTTCTCCTGAAGCACCATCTTTCGGTTCTGGTTAGGGCTCTGGTACTGACCACACAAAGACTGCCACATCTGAAATGCAAAGTCCTTACTAGACACATGAGGTACGACATGGTCCTTGACCACATCAAGGATAGTCCTCTTGGCCCTGATATTTCTTTTATGGAACCCAACCATGAGTACAACATCTGTGAGAGGTACAACGGGATTCTTCACAATATCCCATAACTCTCCCTCCTCCAGAATCAAGACAATCCTGGATTTCCATGGGGACCAATTCCCATCCCCTTCAAGCCTATCCTCCACCCTCAAACCTGCCACTAACATGGCTGTCATCTGATGCTAAAATTGATACATGAGCAACACTAAACAACACAACAAAGCCTCCAACACGCAAAACTCAAGTGTGCAAATGAAGCTTCCACACAAGTGAAAAATCAGCTAACTGTTTGCTCCAAAAATCAGCGACTCACTTGCCCTTAGGCTCTGATACCATGAAGAAATTTGAGGTCCTATAGGCTGCCCAACAGGCCTGTCATATGACCTCCTGTTGGGCACTAAGTCTAGGTACTTTCAAACAGTTTTTCTCACTGTTTTAGGACAGTTTTCTCGCTGTCCAAAACAGCTCATCAGTTCTGAACTTTACCCACTCTGAAATCTTCCCACAAGCTTTGGTTTGACGCTCTTTAATGCCACTTGTTATAAGGTTTAATTATGGAAGGTTTTGTTGTCCAAGTTAGCCTTCTATAACATGCATTAAACATCAAACACACCTCTAGAATCTTTAACAACTACAAGCTGAAAATACTAAGCAAACATGACAAATGAACACACGAGTTTTTGGTCAACATGACCCTTGAAAAAAAAACCCATGGGGAAAACCAGTAAGATATATATATATGGAGATCTGAAAGCAAATGCTACAACAAGTAAATACACAAGGAACCTGATACAATCCAAGCTTCTTCTCAAGCTTGCAATAGAGTTCCTCAAAACTTGTGCCTTCTAGCCTTTGAAGTTTGAACAAAGGCGCCCTTTGCCTTGGTGCGCCCTCCTCTCTTTGCTATGCCTTTGCTTGCCTTTGTTTTGACTTGCCTTGAAGTGTGAGCCCTTGCTTGATTGAATGTGCCCCAATTCCTCTTGGTGCGCCCTCTTCAACCCTTGGTGTGGCCCCCACCTTGGAGCACCCCCTCTCACAAACTAAATGCACACTAGTCACTAGTGTGCCTCCTTTCTAGCTTGTATGCAAGCTCACGAAGAAATCACTTCTCCTTCAAGCCCTTTGCACCCAACACTTAGCTTCACACCAATATGCACCCTTCCTTGCTTGTAGTGCACCCAACCTCAAGCTAGAAGTCTTCTCCATGCCTTGTGCCCTTAGCTTCTCACCAAGTGCGCCCTTGACCTCATGTGCCCTTCTTCTCCTCAAGAAATGCGCCCAAGTCCTCTTCCTCTCTTCCTCTCCTTCACTCCAAACTCAAGAGTGAACAATATGAATCTCACTTTACCCTCCTTTGTCTCCTTTAGCCTAATCCTTAAGGCTAACCTAGAAACCAAGGGCTCAGATTAGATCTAAGCCTTTCTCCAAAATGAGTGGATGAAATTAGATCTCATAAACTCACTTAAGTTTCCATAGTTCCACTTTATGTTCATTAATTCACACTTAAGTGAATTAAATGTCACTTTATGACTTAAGTGACTAATTTCACTTTATGACTTAAGTGAATAAAGTCAAAGTGAAATTAGAACATAAAGTAATAGCATGAGGGTAATACTCTCCCCCTTTGTGTTTAGAGACTCACAAACACAAGGGGACCACTTTCTGTTGATTTTTACTGTGTTTTCTCACACCTGCAATTTATCCCAATCCCGGTTTCAATCACTCCTTATCACTCCAAATGTTTAATGCCCTTTCCCAATATTAATGAAATTTGCAAACATTAATATGCATTAAATACTCAAAATG
>ML781106.1:1655779-1697080 GCA_009831015.1 Picea engelmannii | reverse complement strand
TAATGGACCACGTCCCGTATAAGAAACAACGCGGATTATTTTAGAGAAACTATGAGGGATTAATATATTCTCCTCTTATTGAATAAAATATTAAACCTAAAGTAATAAAACAATAAAAATGCACATATTTTCTTGGGCAGATTATTTTTTATTAAAACAATAATTTGTACTGATTTAAAAAAAAAGTTATATCAATTTTTTTTTATGTTTGATCCATCCATCTATCAATCTGCGAGTGTGTGTTTCCTTTTTTCCCTTGCCGTTTCTTAAAATTTGATGGTGGCATTTTCGAAACTTGCACTTGTATTCTCATTTCAAGTAAACTAGATAGAGTACAAAATGGTTTACTGTTTGACTGGGATTGTCTAATGTTTCTTTATCAATCAATATAACTTCACACTGAGCTGCTTTTACTTGATCAATTTGTATCTCTTGCATTGGAAAATCCAACTTTGGCATATACTTGTCAATCAGTGATTCTTTTGATATTGTGATTTTTTTTATACAGTCTAAGTGGGCTTAATGGTTAAGAACATGTGTTTCCTCCTAAGAGGTCACAAGTTCAAATCCAGAGGGGTAGGGTATGTATACCTTCGTAGGCTTTACTGGTCAAATCGCTGGGCGGAGGGGGTCCCTTGTCCCACAAACAAGGGGGGTCTCATACACGAATTTGGTGTTTAACTTTAAAAATAGATTATTATTATTATTATCTGTAACTTATTTAATGCCGGATGTGAGAAATTTTGGTTTACAGATTTATACTGGTTGACATTGCTATCTGTTTCAGGATTTGAAAGAGGGTTATTTAAAAGGAAAAATGAAAAGCTGGCTACAGAAACGGAAGCTTATCTCTGGTCTGTAGCTGATATGTAATATGATACTTTTTCTAAAATTGGCCAGGTCAGTGATTTCTGGACCGAATAGGGACAGTAAATGGTTCATATTTCTATTCTGATTCTGCAGATTTTAAAGGCGACTTTCTTTGTTGACAGTCCATAAGATGATGAATTGCTCAAAGATGTATATTCAGTGCTTGTTTCATATTTCTACTCTGTTTCAGCAGATTTTAAAGGCAACTTTCTTTGTTTACAGTTTAGAAGATGATGAATTTCTCAAAGATGTATATTCTTATAGCCATGCTGTTCCTTCAACTGAAACTCGGCTTTGTTTCTCACTGAGCAATGTTGGAGCAATGTGGACAGGATTCTCCATTAGAAAGCTCATATTTTTTTCACCTTGTATGGGTGATGCCATTTTTTCACTGCAGATATTTCTTGGCTATTTCAGCATGAAGCTGTTAGATTTTTATCTTTTTTGTATATCTCTCTTTGTTGTGCACATGTCTTGGATTTCGATTTTCGACAAACACAATTATAGGTATCTCCAAGTGCGTTTAATTGTATGGGAGGCTATTATGCTTTCATTAAATGGTTTATCTCTTTAGTGTTTACCCTCTGCCATTACACTAAAATTAGTAATTAATAGTATACTCATTGTTGGCCCCACTCATAATTCATGTGTTTCTACTCCAAGACAGAAGGTTGGTGTGATGATAGAAGCAAATGAGAGAGGTGAATAAAATAGTGGAAAAAGAATTAATCAATGTTATGAAAAAGTAATACATTGCCCATGACCAGCAGCAATTTTATTATAACTTCTGTAAATATAAAGTTATGTTTGAACCCTGAGCTTTGCCAGTTCAAAGTCAAATCTTTTAAACTTATATTTTCAATTAACCTTCTCCATGTTTTCTTGGTGCCATCAAAATGAAAATGAGGGCCAGGAAGAAATTTAAATGTTGCTTCCTTGGAATAATAAACATGGAAATCTGGGTATTTTACAATTCATTTATGGTTTTTGAGGCTTTTATCAGCTGATTTATGTGGGCCATTATTTGTTTTTGAACTTATTGTTATGTGGCATGAAGAACCAAGGTAAACTTCTCTATTTGTGACTAATTCATCATCTTACAAAGTATTTTATTTTAGACCTTCTGGAAAGGGCCATATAATTTGAAGTAACATAGAGCAATCCTTGGAATAACTTTTATTTTTAAAGATGTAAGCATTTTAAAATACATACTTATAGAATGCACGGTAGTTATTAACAACTGAACATGCAACTATTGATAATCATATAAATATTTCTTATTGATAAAACCATGCAGCTAAAGTGAGGAATGTGGAGGGGTGACTACAATGAATTTATTGCATTGCATTATATAAATACATATATTTATATTACAGAATTTTATTAAAAAGACAAATTACTTTAAAAATTATTTTATTTTAATGTTTATTTAGTCAAAAAAAAAAAAAAAACTTTTACCATGTCTTTCCCAAGTGAATGATAAGAGGGATTGAGATGTAATCTTCACTTTGTCAAACAAACGATTGTTTAATCTGCATTCTCTATCCCCGAGTCTAGCTTAAGAGGGGATGTTGGCATAATGGTGGTGAAGCTAGAGTTTGTATGTAACACCCTATTTTCCCCAGTTTGTAATTATAATTATGACCTAAAGACTAGAACAAACAAACAATGTAAATGTATTTCTGTTTAATGGAAAATTTGTCTGACAACTAATTGAGAAGGGAAGAGTTTTGGTACTAGCCATGATACCACAAGTGGAAGTTGGTGAGGGGGTTTGGAGATCTCCTTACCTACCAAGAAAATAACCTTCACCAAATAATTGTTTTGTCTATTTTGCCTAATTCATATTTTTGAAGTTATTTTTCCTCTATTCTCACTTTCCCAAAAAAACAGTTAATATAAGGAGGCTTGGTAGTTGAGCAACCAACTACCCACCTTAATGGAGGTATGGGAATGGCTAATACAATTGAAGGTTGTCAACCTGAGGTACAACCAAGTACCCACCTCATTTTTAGGGTTAACCCATGAATGCTTCTGATAGAAGCAATAGGGAAAATCAGGAACCTTCCAAGGGAGAGGTGTGTATGCAGAACGAGTGTTGGAATGCTAGTTGAGCAACCAATTGCCCACCTTAATGGAGGTATGGAAATGGTTGAGACAACTAAAGGCTATCAATCTGAGGTACAACCAATTACCCACCTCATTTTTAGGGTTGACCTACGAATGCCTCTGGCAGAAGCAACGAGGAAAATCAAGAACCTTCCAAGGGAGTGGTGTGTGTATGTAGAATGGGTGTTGGAAACCCAAGAGAAGACAAGCAAAGGAAGTAGAAGAAGAAGGAGAAGCAAAGGAGAACAAGCGAGCTTGTGTGAACCTTTAGTAGAGAAAAACACCTAGAAGTATAATATAAGCATAGGGGGCTGCAAATTTTGATGCTTGTTGGGTGATGAAATGGCACTAAGAAGGAAGGGCACTGAGGAACTGAAGAGCAATGAAAGGTCTCCCTAGTGTAGGTAAATTCAAATGAGAAGGCATTTGAGAAAGTTTGTGGAAGCCTTGGGTTGGATAGGTAAGGGGGTTTCTACTTTTGGTTGCCTATGAATGAGAGTGGCCTTCACTTACCCGGATTTCTTTCCTGAGAAGAAATTTGAATCTTCACTTACCCCCTTTTCTTTCTCGAGAAGAACTTTGAATCTTCCCTAATGGTATCATGTGCTGGCACGGGAGTGGCTTGATGTAGAATTCACAAGTACAACAGAGCCTACGGTTGGGTTGAAATGTCTTTCCCCTCAATCAATTGGTTTGGACAACATCTATTATAGATGAGTACTTGTTATACTTGTATCATTATATGCTTTGCTTAAACTATAAAAATTACTAGGCTTGTGTGATTAATGGTTACATGGTTTCTGAGCAAATCTTAGAGAGAGTTGAAATGAATCCATAGTTTGAGCAAATCTTAGAGAGAGTTGAAATGAATCCATAGTTTGTGTTTTTTGGATGCAATGTATTTACTTATTGGTTCTTATCTCTCTGAATTCTGAAAGGAATGGAAAGAATTATGCTCTCTATTCATGGAATGTTTAGTAAGCTTACTCTCTGGACATTTCTCCTTTATGTTATATTGTAAATACCGTATGGCTGAGAGCCCAATTCTTGAGGAGTTTGTATGGAATGTTTGTGGAGATATAGTTCATTAGCTAAAGGAGATGATCATGTGTTTTTGCCTCTCTTGGGATAATGAGGTTTCCTCAATCTCAGCTGGTATGGAATGATAGGGGACCCATAAGCCTAGTGTAACCTAGAGGGGTGACAGGTGTCATGTTTCAAGGTCCCTTAGCTTATGCCCTTGGCCTTACCTGTGAAAATCCCCTTTTGCAATTTATACAAGGAACAAAACTGGGAGGATAAAGTCTGTGGATTCGGACATCTTGCCCCTTTAAATAAATCACATAACAAGGAGTTATGGATCCTGGATCTCTGGAACTCCTCGCTATATCCGGAGATATGGAATTCGACTCTTTACTTAATTTGGCCTTTGTCGAAGTCTTGGATATCTGGATGGCCTCAATCCCAATGCAGGTTTTGCGGCCTGGTTCCTTGCCCGATGAGAGGGATGATGTTATATCTGGAAGACCAAACATCCAACGTTTCAATTAAAGTGTCGCATATGGTTTTCCCAGGATCTCGGATGCTAGATGGAGAGGGTTCCCTTGCGAGGTTCCAATCCTCCTCCCCCCTTTACAAGCCTTTTGACCAGAGCATTAGGGCATGTATGGATGACGTCAACGAAGACGTGTCATGTCAGGTGGTGAACAGAGTGCAATCTGAAATGGACAGGTGTCGATGTGGGATTGGTGCGGGTTAGAAGGACGCCATTATAGGACAAGTATTGTTGAGTCCAAGAAGGTTATGGGTCGTCAGATCATTTAGATATTAGTCGTGGGATGTTGTAGGAAGAAGCTTCATTGGAAGGATTTGTTCGAATGAATCTTAGGCGTAGTATAAGGTTTTGCTCGAAGGGTGCAAGCCTGCAAGCCTATTGGACTGTGAGTTTTTGAAGGGTCTGTGGAGCGAGGTAGTGTCACCTCGAAGGAATGAGCTTGAACGAACGAGGGTCATCAGATAATGTCAATTTTAGTCATTCGAACGATAAGGTGACAACCCAAATAAATGAGAGTCATTGGATCAGAAGGATCCCAATCATTAGCCCTGCGACGAGTCACAAAGCTCTATGAGAAGTTCCAAATCCGAAAATTCGTACATCTGGCTTTTTCCAATAAGTCGACCCTTAAGAAAATATTGAATCTTGGATGTCAGATGGATCATAGTTCCTGGTCATAGTTTTGTGTTGAGGGCCTCACTGTAGCATTTGGGGTCCACGTATCGCGCTAAGATTGGTCCACGTGTCTGGACAAATTTCGGCCACGTGTCGATTAGAGACATGATACATGGATTCCAGACATCCGAACTTTTCAATAATGTCATGTTAAGGATTTTTCGAGATCCCCGATTCCTGGATGAGTCTCAGTTTCATATCAGAGTTTCGTTGGAGGCTAGGAGAATGCCATGACATCAGCTTCCACTTGTCATGCCACATCTTCAGATACGTGTCATACCACATTAGATTTTTCATAAGGACATGCCAAGTCAACGACCTCGTCATGCCAGCTGGATATCCGGATTCGACTTTTGTTGAAAAAGGGACTTTTGGGATTCTCCAGATCTTGGATTGTCGGTTTTGTCAAGATTCCCGATTGGGGTTCTGCATTGGGATTCAACCCTTTGCATTAAGTATTGTGTTATGGAAATCCGAATACCCGGATTTATGGATGTGCAAGTTTTCTCTTTAGATTTTCAAGTAAGCTTAGGAGGTCTACCGCCTTTGATATCTAGACCATCCAGAATTTGGAAGATTGTTGATGTTGAGTTATAAGGAAATCTAGATCCTTGGATTTCCGAATGTGGAAAGGTTCCAGTACAAGGTCTCGGGGCGAGTGTGAAATCCTCCAGAAATTCGGATGATTGCTTTTGTGGTATTTGAAGGAAATCTGTATTCTGGATTTCCAAATCATTTATTGGTTATGCATTTGGTTTTGTTTGATGGCATGAATAGTATGTACATCAATATTTGGCCCGAGACATGCCACAATGGGGGATACGTGGTTCGCCATGTCAACAACGAAGCAGTGCTACGTTGAGTGGCATGTGCGACAAGAATCCACGTGGGTACCACATGGACTCAAGGAGGTTTTAACAGGTACAATACCCCGAAACTGCAAGAGGCCATATCTTTATACCCTGGACTCAAATTTTAGCAAGGTTACAGTTGTTGTAAATCTCTCGAGGAGTAGATTTGGCTTTTGAGCTCAAAGTTGGATTTGGAGTTACCCCTACGAAATGTAATTTTAGATCAAGATTTGAGAAATGTTTATACCCTATTTCCCTAATGATGTTTAGGGGGGTCGAGTGTGTTATGGAGTGGTATTAGAGCAGAGTTCAAACTCTAGGCATGAATGAGCCAATGAACAATCAAAAGCACTGGTGTGACAAGGGCTATGATGAGTCTGTCGAGATGTTTTCTTTTATTTCTGCGTTTAAATAATATGTCTTTATGTATTAGTTGCACGTGTCTATGGAAATGAAATACTTCATATTTAACTTGAGTTGAACTTTTATGTCTTTTGTAAGATAGCATGAATGCTACAAGAAATATAATTGTGTTGATGATCACTGACAACATATTTATGAGTGTGCGTGACAACAAAGTTCGGGGTTTTGAATTTGGGACTGTTGTAGATCCATGAGAACCTTGTAAAGGTTGAATGACTATGTGCCTTCTTTTAATTATGTGATTAACTAACAATGGCATGTTGTTTCAGCACATAGAATACTCAGAGAAGTGAGGAAGTGACACCAGTAGATTGGTATAATACAGTATGGAAGAGACCTCATGCATCAAAGATGAAGAATTCGATGAGAGGAGGGCCATAGAGACTCCCCCATACTTGGTAGAGACAGTGAGAAGCTTGAAGGTCAAGCTTAGAAGCTACCGAGATGATAATGAGAAGCTTATTAAAGCCCAGGAGAAGCAGACAGAATTGAATGCAAAATTTCTACAAAGCTTGTCTGAAATACAAAACAAATTGCAGCAAGGGCCATTAGCTAGTAATGTAGGAAGATATCAATCTGAGAAGTTGCAGAGCACGTCAAATATTCAAAAGCATGGGCCAACGCACATCAATGCAGAGACAAGTTCTTCTAGAAAGCACAGGAGTGCCAAGAGGAACATATCTAGGAGAGAATCTACAATCAGAGTCCTCTAGTGGGAAGACTGCTACTTCTGAAGGATTGTCTAGCAATGGGACTAGCTCAAGTACATATAAGAAGAAGAGTAAGAGAGATTCCAAAAGTTCTTTAATAGAGGAATTTAGAAAGGCAAAACCACCCACCTTTGATGGAGAAGTCGAGAAGGGTGAAGAAGCAGAAGTGTGGCTTATAGGATTGAAGAAGTATTTTCGGGTACATAATTACTCGAGAAATATGAAGGCAAGAGTAGCTACATTTAATCTAACAGGAGGGGCTTCCATCTGGTGGGAAGACCTCAAGAACGTGAAAGGAATCACATAAAAGAATTTGACCTGGAAATAATTTGAGAAGTATTTCAGGAAAGCCTACCTGTCAAAGAAATACTATGACAACAAAATCAAAGAATTCCATGGACCTATGCTGGGACAACTCACCATGGATGAATATGTAAAGAGGTTCATGGATTTGTTCAGATATGTTCAGATATGTTCCATACATCAAAGATGAAAAGGTGAAAATACAATGTTTTCTCAATGGACTGCCACAATCTTTCCAGGATAGGATTGAGTTTGATGAACCCAAAACACTGGATGGCACCATCCGAAAGGAGTTAAGTATTGCTACCAGCAATCAAAGCATGGTTAGGAGCCTCACAAAGATTGGAAAAAGAAGGATCAGTCTGGATTTAAGAGGAAGGGATTTAATTCATCCCGATATAAGAATCCAAAGAGGAGTGCTCAGTCTAGCCACCCCACTAACAACATGCATCAACAAAATTACCTTTGCTTGAAGTGGGAATAGGTCAGTAGAAACGACAAAGGAGAAAGTAGAAGATAAAAAGAAAGGACCTTGACAATGTTGGGGTTGTGGAGAGGCACACTTGTTAAGGGACTACCCTCATAGGCAACATGATAACAAGAGAGCTACAATGTTCAAGAAGCTACAACAGTTGATTATGTAGCCAGAAGTACACGCCGACTTTATGCAGTTATCGAGAATCAACAAGCAAACCACCAAGCCTCTATGGTGGAAATGGAAGGTATAATTTTCAACCGTTTTGTTTCTATTTTGATTGATCTTTGTTCTAACCTTAGCTATGTTGCACCCCAAATTGTTGAAGTGTGTCTTATGGAGAAGAAAGCATGAAAGGTCATGGTTAGTACAACTAGCCACCGGGACCAAGAGAAAAGTGACAGAGGTGATAGAGGCATATTAGTTTGAGATGAATGGGTTGCATACACAAGCAACACTAAACTTACTTCCATTGGGGTCATATGACAATAGGCATGGACTGGTTGGCAGTGCATAAGGAAAAATTAGATTGTTTTAATAAGACCTTAGAATGTGAAGATGTTGAAGGAAATAAGAGGGTCTTGACCTGTATCTGTGAGGCAAATTTCAGCAAATTGCAGCAGTATAGTTGAAGAAGCATAGCGGGAAAGGATGCCCATTGTATGTCATTCATGTATTAAACTTAGCAGAATGAAATCAACAGAAAATTGAAGACCATCTTGTGTTGTGTGAGTACAAAGACATATTTCTGGAGGAAATACCAGAACTGCCTCCCAAAGGGGATATCGATTTTTCCGTAGAACTTATGTCGGGAGTAGTGCCTACGTCCAAAGTACCTTATAGAGCGAGTCCACCTAAATTAGTGGAGTTGAAAATGCCACTGAAGGAAATGTTGGACAAAGGGTATATCAAGCGAGTGTGTCCCCATGGGGAGCACCAACTTTGTTTGTAAAGAAGAAGCATGGTACTCTTCGGCTATGTATCGACTATAGACAATTAAATAAGATGACGATCAAGAATAAATACTCACTACCTTGAATTGATGATCTTTTCGATCAGCTAAGAGGGGCCACAATGTTCTCTAAGATAGACCTCAAGTCTCAGTACCATCAAGGATGAGGACATCCATAAGATCTCCTTTAGAAACGAGATACAGGCACTGAGTTTGTGGTGGTGTCATTTGGGCTTACCAATGCACCAACCACGTTTATGTGCTTAATGAACAACGTCCTCGGTAAGTACCTAGACAAGTTTGTGTTGGTCTTTATTGATGACATCTTAATATATTTAAAGACCAAGGAAGAGCACAAGGAACATCTCAGGATGGTACTGCAGGTGTTGAGAGAACCAATTGTATGCTATGTACAACAATTGTGACTTCTTTCAGAAGAAGATCCATTACTTGGGTCATATAATCTTGGAAGGATTGGTAGTGGATCCTAAGAAGATCTTTGGCAATCATGAATTGGCATTCTCCCCGGAATGTATCCGAGGTGAGATCATTTATGGGAATGGATGGATATTACAGGAGATTTGTTCAAGGATTTTCAAGGATTGGCCATCCAATCACTTCCCTACAAAAAAAAGGAGTAAAGTTTGTATGGTCAGCAAGTTTCCAGCAACTGAAATACCTTTTGACAAATGCACTTGTTTTGAAGATTGTAGGTCCATAAAAAGATGTCTTGGTCTGTATAGATGCTTGTAAGGAATGGCTCGGTGAAGTCCTCATGCAATAAGGACATGTGATCAACTATGAATAAAGAAAAGGAATGAGCATAAGCAATGTTATGGCACTCATGACTTGGAGCTTGTAGCCATCGTACATGCCTTGAAGATGTGGAGACATTATTTTTTGGGAAGAAGTTTTGTATTAATGACAGACCAATAGTACAAGATGCACTCAACAAAAGCATGTTGATAATACACCTAGCARCAACTAGTGTATATGAATCTAATCTAAAACAYRGGATCAAATTTTCTTTGTAGAATAGTGAACATTTCGAGTTGATTAATGAAACTTTGGAACAAGAACCAAGGGGGTCAAAAAACGAAGRATATTAACTCATYGAAGATGGGTTGTTGGTGTACAATAACAGMTTGTACATACCCAATTCAACTGAATTAAGGGAGCTCATGATGAATGAGTTTCATAAGAGGACTTATGTAGGTCACCCAAGTTATCAAAAAATTATAACAACAATGAAGAAATCATATTTTTGGCCCAGGATGAAGAAATATATTCTAGAGTATATCGACAAGTGTTTGGAATGCTAGCAAGTCAAAGTTGAACATAGACATCCAACAGGAGTACTGCAACCTGTACAAATTCCAAAATGGAAGTGGGAAGTCATCTCCATGGACTTCATCACGGGACTACCTAGGACAACTAAACAACATGATGCAATAATGGTGGTGGTGGATAAGTTGAGTAAGGTGGCTCACTTTATCCCAATTAAATCCACCTACAAAGCAATAGATGTTGCAAATATTTTCATGAAAGAAATTTTTAAACTGCATGGCATGCCCAAGTCAATCATTTCAAATCGAGATGCTAAATTCACATCAAATTTCTGAAATTTTTTATTTGCAGGATGTGGAACGCAGCTAGCTTTCAGCACTACTTATCGCCCTCAGACAAATGGGAAAATTGAGAGAGTGAATAGAGTGTTGGAAGACATGTTGATAATGTATGTTATGCATCCACCCAAGAAATGGGAAGACTACTTGCCCCTGGTAGAATTTTCTTATAACAATGGTTACCAAGAATCATTGAAGATGAGCCACTTTAAGGCTCTATATGGAAGAAAATGAAATAATCCCAATCAGTTATGATAATCCAGTGGAAAATATTTCACTTGGACCAGATATGTTAAAGGAGATGGAGCACAAAGTGACCAAGATAAAGCGCAATTTGAAAGTAGCGCAGGACAGGCAGAAGAGTTATGCTAACAAGAGTCGAACTCATAAGGAGTTCAAAGTAGGAGACCATGTTTATCTTCGAGTTAAGCCTAGAAGAAGTCCTTATAAAATGGGAACTTGTGCCAAGCTAGCAGCCTACAATTGTGGACCATTCGAAGTCCTGGAGAGAGTGGGATCAGTGGCATATAGGCTTGCATTGCTTCCTACTGTTATAGCTCATAATGTATTTTATATACTTTTACTTAAAAATTGTCCATGACTCTAACCATGTTATTGACTTGACTATGATCCAGGTGGAGCCAAAAGGAGAATTACATCCTAAGCCTCAATGCATTATGAACAGGAAAGAGACACTACTCTGGAACCAAGGCATCGCGTAGGTCAAGGTGCAACGGAAGTACTTTGGACAAGATGAGGCCACGTGGGAATTGGAGGATGCCATGAAAGAGGCATATCCATTTTTGTTGATTGTATAAATTTTTTTATGATGATGGTAAAACACCGAGGATGATGTTCTTTTAAGGGGGAGGGGATTGTAACACCCTGTTTTCCCCAATCTTAATTATAATTATGACCTAAAGACTGGAACAAACAAATATTGTAAATTTATTTTTGTTTAATGGAAAATTTGTCTAATAGTTAATTGAGAAGGGAAGAGCTTTGGTACTTGCCATGATACCATAAGTGAAAGTTGGTGAGGGGTTTGGGAGATCTGCTTACCTTCCAAGAAAATAACCTTCACCAAAGAACCGTTTTTCCTATTTTTCCAAATTCATATTTTTGAAGTTATTTTCCCTTTCTTCTCACTTTCCCAAAAAGCAGTTAATGTAAGGAGGCTTAGTAGTTGAGCAACCAACTACCCACCTTAATGGAGGTATGGGAATGGTTGAGACAATTGAAGGTCGTCAATATGAGGTACAACAAAGTACCCGCCTCATTTTTGAGGTTGACCCACAAATGCCTCTAAAAGAAGCAATGGAGAAAACCAAGAACCTTCCAAGGGAGAGGTGTGTGTATGTAGAATGGGTGTTGGAAACCCAAGAGCAGACAAGCAGAGGAAGTAGAAGTAGAGGAGAACAAGGGAGTTTGTGTGGACCTTAAGCAAAGAAAAACACCCAGAAACCCAATCTAAGCATAGGGGGCTACAAATTTTGATGTTTGTTGGGTGAAGAAATGGCACTAAGGGACTGCAGAGGTAGTGAAAGGTCTCTATGGTGCAGGTAAAGCCAACTGAGAAGGAATCTAAGAAATTTTGTGGAAGCCCTGGGTTGGATAGGTAAGGGGGTCTCTGCTTTTGGTTCCTGTGAAGGAGAGTGGCCTTCACTTACCCGAATTTCTTTCCTAAGAAGAAATCTGAATCTTTCCTAGTGGTATCATGGTCTAGCACGGGGGTGGCTTGATATATAATTCATAAATAGAGCAGAGCTACGGTTGGGTGAAAAATCATTTTCCCTCGCTCAATTGGTTTGGACATAATCTATTACAGATGAGTACTTGTTATACCTGCATGATTATATTCTTTCTCAAACTATAAAAATTATTAGGCTTGTGTGATTAATGCAATTACATGGTTTCTGAGCAAACTTGAGATGCATATTGCTTGGCATCCTTTTTGAATGGGTGAAACTAAGTGAACTTTGTAATGAGCTTGAGAGCAAACAATGAAGGTTGGGAATATTCAATCTCTTAGCTATTATACCATGTTCAAGTTAAAATAAATATAGCATAAGGAAATTAGTATCTCTGCATAATGATTACATGGGCCAACATAGAACATAAGATATTGAGGCCATGTTACCTTATTTTATCGTAGTCATCTTTCTCATGAGATTTTTTTTTGAAATTAATTTATATGCATGTTAATAGTACACTATATCTATGGTATTTCTTTTGTGTTTATTTGAGATGTGCACACCCTAACTCACATTGGACCCTCTTTTTAGAGTTTTTTTTGGAGACCTATGGTTCTTGGATAAAAAAAAACTGGGTGTAATATCAATGACCGACGTTTTTCATCTTTCCCGTTTGAAAAAAATAATGGGAGGCTAAACTAGCTAAAAATGACAAGAATTCAATTGAAAATGATTTTGTTGGATAGAATTGCATATATCAGCTTAATAGATTGAGTAATTTAGATGTTTTATGGGATTTTAGGGGTGCTTAATTCCCTACTGCAATTCAAATCTGCAATTTTAGTTGATTTGATGGTGAATTTCAACAAAGATTATGTCAGATCCCAGTGTAGGTAAGTCAAACAAGGGGCATATCTTTGGCTTGTTATCAAACTCTGAGATCATGGAGTTTATTGCGAAAATCAAACACAACAAAATCAAGCAATAACACTAACAATAATTTGGAAGAGAGTTCTTCGATATATTATTGAGAAATCAATCGTCTCTTGATAAAAATAAAATAGCATAAACCCTAATTCATGATTGCATAAACCCTAAACCCAGGTTGACAAATATCGTAAACCTAAAATGACTTAGATGATTATTAAGTGACTATTACATTACTATATTAAAGCAAACTAAGTCATTATGTGACTTTGTTATTAAGCCTATCACTAAATTTAGTGCAATCATTATGAATTCTATTATCCTCCTTTAATGGTCATGCTAGAACATACATAGTTTGTCTTTAAATTTTACAAATTTATTTGGGCCAAGAGACTCGGTGATAAAGAAACTTTCTTTTGGCAGAAAAGAAAGATATTTCAAATTTAAGTGCTCATATATTTGATGCCAAAGTGTGGGGTAGTCTTTACCGCTCTTGGCCATCAAAGCATACTCTTTTGCCTCCCCTGCATCAACTAATATGAAAAATCCATGATCTTCAATGCCAAAACTTCTTGTATTTTCATTGAACTTATCAGCAATATAACTTTTATCATTGTTGAAAATCACTTTCAATTGGGGATTATGTTTCATAATCTCACTTACAAAAAGGAAGAATTTTCTCCATTCCAAGGACATAATAGGCATTAAGAAAGAGAACACAGTTACTAACTTAACGAGAAGTCTCTAGAGTTCTTGTTTTTTCAGAATTACTATTTTTACTCCTAAATCAAAAAGTGGTGCTATCAATAGCATTGGCTTTTGTCATTGTGATGTCGTTGTGGACAAAGACTTTAAAATTTACCCTCGAATCAAAAAGTGATGCTACCAATAGCATTGGTTTTTTTTGAGTTGAAATTATAACTTAATTGGAACTATTCCTTCGACTGACACCGTCGTCGATAAACAACTTAAAATCGATTCCCAAATCATTGCTTAGATTTTTATTTTTTATTTTTTTAAATTTACATTAAAAACAAAAAATAAATTGGAAAAAAAAAACTTAGCAAGTTAGTTTTTAAAAGATTTAAAAAAAAAACATTCATTTTAGAAAAAAAAATCTAACCTTAAAAACTAAAAAAATGAAATTAAAAAAATAAACAAATTTATATTAAAAATAAAAAATAAAGAAAAACTTTAAAAACCAAAAAAATAAATTAAAAAAAATAAACAAATTTATATTAAAAAAAAAATTAAAGAAAAACTTAAAAAACAATTTTTTTTAATTAAAAATTAAAAAAATAAACAAATTTATATTAAAAATAAAATTAAAGAAAAACTTAAAAACCAAAAAAGAAAAGAGAAAAAAATAATAACATATATATAAACTAAAAAAAATTGGGTAAAAAAACAAATTGATGTAAAAACTTTAAAAAATTATAAAAATAAATAAACATCTCAAAAATAACCTAAAAAACTTAAAATACAAAATTCTTAAAAAACTTAAAATACAAAATTTAGAAACTTAAAAATAAAAACACAAAAAATAAAAAATAAAATTATATAAACAACTTAAAAAAATATTAAATTTCATATAAAAAATTTAAAAACTTTAAAATATATATATAATAATAATAATAATCTATTTTTAAGGTTACGGCCAAGCCAGCACACTAAATTGGTGTATGAGACTCAGCACACTAAATTGGTGTATGAGACCCTTTTGTTTGTGGGACAAGGGACCCCCCTCCACCCGATTTGACTGGTAAAGTCTACGAAGGTATACATACCCTACCCCCTTTGGATTTGAACCTGTAACCTCTTAAGAGGAAACACATGTTCTTAACCATTAGGCCCACTCAGGCTATATAAAATAATAATATATTTTTAAGGTCACGTCCAAGCCAGACACCAAATTGGTGTATGAGACCCCCTCCGCCCAACGATTTTACTAGTAAAGTCTATGGAGGTATACATACCCTACCCCCCTTTGGATTTGAACATGTGACCTCTTGGGAGGAAACGCATCACCCCCCCTCCTGGCAGACAATCAGCACGGCATGCCCCCCCTTGGCTCTCTGGTTGGTAGAAAATTGGGGCCGCATCGCAGCTAAGCTAGTGGGGGGCTGGGGCGATGCCCAGCATCCCCCTGGGCCCTTCGCTCAGTAGACAGCCAACACAATCATGGGGGTTGGGGCGATGCCCAGCATCACCTCGACCATATATATATATATAATTTAATTTTTTTTAATGTTTTGTATGAAATGTAATATTTTAATTTTATTAAAAAAATTGTGTTTTATTTTTTTAATGTTTTGTATAAATGTGATATTTTATTTTTATTTTTTAGGCTTTTATATAAAATTTTAATGGTTTAGTTTATAAGTGTTTTAAATTTTTTAATTTTTTTTAATAATTGGAATTAATTTTGTTTTTCTTTTTATTTTTAGATTGTGTTTAATTTTATTTTTATTTTTAGATTGTGTCTAATTTTATTTTTTATTCTTTTAAAATTTTAGTTAAATGTAGTTTAGTTTTAATTATAAATAGTTTATAAAATTATAAATTGTTTTTAAAATATATATATGTTTTCATTTTTTATTTTTATTTTAGTTTCTAAAGTTTTAATTTAAGTATTTTTTATATTTATTGAATATGTTTTTATTTTAAATACATATATGTTTTTTAATTGTTGTTTTTAGGAAAAAAAAAAATTATATATTTTAGTTTTTCTTTCACCTTTTTTTAATGGATTTTTTTTTTTTTTTAATTTGGGTTTTGAATATATATAATTGTTTTTTCTTCATTTGAAAAAAAATTGAGAAGATTTTTTTTTTTAATGTAAATTAAAAAAAAAAATAGTAAAAAAATAATATTCAATTTTGGGGTTTTGTTTTGTATAGGGATATATTGCCAAGGCCACAGTTTCAATTAGTTCGTAATGAACCATATTTTTAACATTTAGAAAAAAAACTTTTTGCTTCGTCAATTTTTTATTTGGCTATTGATTTTAAGGGTTTGTTGAACAACTATTTGTTGAGTTTTAAGGTCATGCTTGAAAAATGTTGTAATTTTAACCCACTTTAGAAAAAATGGTGCTACCAATGGCACTACTTTTTGATTGGGAGGTTAATTTTCATGTTTTTTAATGCAAAAATATGAGTTTTAAAGGCTAGAGTTCTCGTTTTAAGGTTACAATTCTCGTTAAATCGATAACTATGATAGAGTAGTTTTTTTACTTCACATGATTATATTTCCACGTTTATTTTTCCTTATATAAATTCCACCCCACCACCATAAACCATAGAATTAATAGATAGTTTATTATTCCTTATATGAATTCCACCCCACCACCATAAACCATAGAATTAATAGATAATGTATCAGCGACACAACTAATGCACCAATCTTTCCTATTAGTAAATTGATGGGATACAACAAAATATATGTACTAAGTAGAGTTGTTCACATGGTTTGCTTTGTCCCTAGCCATAAAACATAGAAACCTTGCTCTTATATATGTGTTGCAATATTACTCTACTTCTTAGGCACTTGGTTATACTTTTAACCCCATAATTGTTTTCTACAAAAAGTTACTTTATGGCTTAGTTTTACATAGATAAAGCATTAAAAGGTATTTTGTAACAAACAATCATATGTGTGTGTTTTGGAAAGGTAATCTTTTTTTTATGAAGAGTCAAGATAATGTAACTAACGTCAAGAGTCCCACAGACGTTGGACGAGAATCCAAAAGTCATCAATGTGTATATATATGTATCATATCCATTAATAAAATGCACTACACCCTTTATCTTCTTAATTGTGTGTCCAACAGTGGTAACAAAGCAAAGCGAGCATTTGCATTTCCTTTCATGTGTGAAACGCATATGACCTTATGTCTACAAGTCTGTCCTCACACGTTCAAAAATGCCTCTCGTTATTCATTGTGTGCGTTAGAATTCCTCAGCATCATTAACGCCCTCCATTCTGGCAGATTCCCTGAAGTTTGTTCCTCTCTCTGCAAATAACGCCTGCCTCCACCAGTCTGCTCGTACGTTAGGGTTTTCTGAGCACACAAGTTGGTGTCATGTATGTATAATTGTCCCTTTGCTTCTCTGTGGGTTAGTCCGACTTTCTCCATCTCTGGTCATTCCAGTATGTTTGTCCTGCACATTTACTCTCTGGTTATTCTTTGCCTAAGTGCGCCTCTCTCCAACACATTGAGCGCCTCTCTCACACCCTCACATTGGTCGAAGTTTTTGGTCAACACCCGAAACCCTAACCCTAAAATCTTTCAGGTTGTCCACTGCACACGATGGAACATATTCTCTCACACTGCTAAGCACACGACGGGATGTATCAGAGCTCAAGCCATTCCTCACGATCTAGGATTATCGATTTATTGCAGTTTTAAAGGAAGTCAAGGGTCCCTCCAGTCAATACCATTACCTAGTTCTTGTGACTCGCTGAATGGTTTCCCATCTGCTAGAGTACATGGGCAATGTTGACTCGAGCATATTGCACTATTTGAGAATAATATTATGCGATTGATGCCATGTTCGGCCATTCCCCAGCAAGAAAAATGGCCTCTCATCCACACAATCAACATTCCCAGTGACATTGTTCCCATCTTCGTGAGTCAAGTACAACTGTAAGCATTCTAGAGCCATATCGTTGGAGTGTGTTATTGTGGCCTGACAGTGGTATATCTATCCATATAGTTGGTATCTATTCTCCTGCCAGAATCTATCATTTGTTTTTAGTATATTGATAGTTATATATCCATTTGATATTACATCCATTTGCTACTACATTCATGTCGATTGCACTACGCACAATGCCCCTCATTGATATCACACAAAACTGAACCTTGGAATCGCTTGAGAGATTCAAACTCTCGTGGGGAACCCCCTGTACTGAACCTTGGCATCACAAAAAACCCTTCGTGACCTCGACGACTGTTCTCCCTCAGAGAATTCCTTATGACGAGAATTTATGAGCTAACGTTGTAGTTTGTATGGAGTTTTAACGACTTAGTAGTCGTTTCAAAAGCCTTGACAGGTCTGAGGATCAGAAGACATATATGATATTTGGCATCATCATCTTCATCCACAAAGAATTTGAACAAAATCCAGCATGGGTGATTACCACGTTGTGAACTTCATTTCATTCATTTGAATATGTTGTTGCACTAATTCGAACTATATTTCCAAGTACTTCTGGAGGTGCCAAGAATTGATTGTGAGACGTGAAGCTCCATTGACATCCTTGAGGGTTCATTGTTGGTCTTGCTTCTTACAACATTATCGACCCAAACAACCCTGGTTTCTAAAGTTTTTCTTCCATTGCCATAACGTGATTTTTGGCAACTTGCATCTCCCATAGCAAGTGCAGGTAGAATCATGCTTGGCATTTTACGTATTAAGAATATGATTGAAGAATTTTTTCATCTCATAAAGTGACCACACGAATGCTCTTGTTTCCTTGTGTATACGCTTTTGAAATCCTCATATATGGAGAGAGATAGTGGGCATTTTTTTATGCAAAACCTAGTAGTGTTGTATAGATAAATCTGTTGTGTGCTTCTCGTTACACATATTTTATTGGACCTTGTTCTCTTAGTTCATTGTGGTTTGTCGAGTTGCATTGTAAACGGGTGCATTTTCGGTACACCCTCCATTTGTTGCTTGCATTTTTTAGTTTGATTGTAAACTCATGGTGGAATTGCAAGAAGCTATGTTAGCTCTATTTATGTTTTTAACTGGCTCTAGTTGAGGAACTGTTAGAGTTGTTGAACACTTTAATCCTATATTTTGTGGATAATATAGTCACACTTGACAAAAACACTTTGCAGTCTATTGTAACATGCCTGCAAGTTTCACAAGCGAAAACATCATTACTTCAAACTCATACTCGACTTCTTCATGACACACTTGAGCTAAAGAATCTTCGAAAACATTCTAAACCAGTGCTTGTTCAGAACTCTATATTCCAAGATGAAGTTGATTCAGACCAACAACCAATGCAACAACAATTCAGTGTGACAGCTCCATATTCAAGTACAGATCAACTTCCTCTTTCCAAGAAGATCATCAGAGCTTGGGAAGAAATCATAAATAACAAGTATAGAACAAGTATTAGATATGAAAAGGATGTCACCTTTCATAATTCGGATTACACCAAACTGATCTAGTTTCAGAGTGTTGGACTCCTTCAAGAAAGTTCACATTCACCTCCTCCAATTCAAAAGCAAATTCAGATATGCCAACATTGTCATAGAGTTGGCCACGTTGAAGATCAGTGCTTTGATCTTCACCCTTGTGAGCATTGACAACACAATCATCCTTTAGATAAGTGTTTCAAACAGAAGACATTTGCAAGAGTAAAGAATCATTATGGGTGGATTCCTTCTTGGCGATGGTCATCAACAATCAAGAAGATATGTCAGTCATACTGACGAATCCAGTCTTGAGTATTGAGCCATCTTGCAGTGAAAGGATTTGCATCTCCTCACCTTGTCCCTGATAGGGGGAACAACATCAACGATTGAAATTTAGTCTTCAAGTTTCGAAGTCTTATCAATCGAGCAACAAAAGGCGAGCATGACAAGTGAGTGTGATTGGTTTGTGATTCTCCTTAAATCATCACTTAGTAGAAGACTTACAAATTTTGCTAGACAACGATTTGTGGTTTCCCTTAAACCCCCACTTGGTAGAAGACTTTCAACTTCTTCTACATCACAATTTATGATCAGCTTTAAACCAGCATTTGAGAGCACTTCCAATTAGCAGAAGACATTAGTTATCAGCTTCTAGCTAACTTAGGAAATGTTTCGGGAATCATTGAGCCTACAGCAGGGTTCTAGAGTTTTTGGTCATCCGTAAACCACCATATTGGTTTGTGGTCATCCTTAAACCACCACCTCCATTTAGTAGAATACATCAGCTTTTTCTATCCGTTCGGTTTGTGGTCATCCCAAAACCACCAAATTCAGAGAGCACATACATCCATCAGCAGTTGCACACTTCCATACTTTAGTTGTCCACTTTCAGATATCAGCTCTCACCATGGACTCACATACACCCCTTTAGATTAAGAGGGGGGGGCGGGGATGTTGGAAACGTAATCCTCTTGGGTTATGAACTTCATGTATTATGAAGAGTTGAGATAATTTAAATGACGTCGGGAGTCCAAGAGACCTTGGATGAGAATCCAAAGGTCATCTACATGTGTATATATGTGTATTATGTCCATTAATAAAATGCAATACACGCTTTATATTCTTAATTGTGTGTCCAACAACATATATATATATATATATAAACGAATAACTAATAAATAACAATTAATTACTAATTAAGAGACACCTCATATGAAAGGTCGTGTCTCTTATGAAATAGCAGTGTTTGTAATAATACAACCCTCATTTCTCTTTTGTAAACATATCATATCTTATACTCATACATTATTTATCCTTATGGATTTGTTTATTCTATCCTACTTAAATTGGATATTCTTATAGTTGTCAAACAAGTTTGTTTGCCACATTGATATCAAAGCCTCGTTTTCCAATCTTGGCCATTGATTGTTTTAGCTTTTGACCAACCTCCATTCAAAGTTTCTCTACTTATTAAGTCCTTGACCACCACTAGTCTTTGGCCATCCTTAAAATTTCAAATCACTATTGAAGAAATAAATTACTCACTGCAAGTTGATGAAGATTATTAAAATATATATATAAATATATCTAGTTTACCGGTTATAGAATAAATATTACTCTACTGCTAATCAAAGGGAAAAAAGAAAAAAAGAAGACAAAAGAAAAGAAATTATGTACACATCCATTGTACTAGTACGGTTCGTATTTATTTGCAGTTAATATTAATCAGCATCTGTACAATCAGTTGTTGCAGATCCATACAGCTACAACCATCAAATAAATTTAGTCTGTACTACCATCGTTCTTCCACCGTACACCCGTCATTTTATGAATCATACAACCGCCAAATTTGTTCCGTACAGCCACCATAAAAAAACAACGTGATATCAGTTGTCATTTGTCCCTACACTATCGTTGTTGTACCAATTGATATCTTCCATACATGTTTTGTACCACTTCTTTGTCCGTTCAGTCACGATTTAAACTATATCAGAGGATATCTGCCATACATATTTCGTATTGTTGCTTTGTTCATACAAACGCGAAACAAAAATAAAGATTTTGTACAACGAATAATTTAATTGAGAATTGCACTGCCTTGTCCGTACAATACAACCTCTCTCATAATTAGTGAAAGTAAAATGAGGTTTAATTAGTGTGTGGAGAGTAAGTGAAAGTTAAAAAGAATGTTGAAGTATATATATAATTAATATTTATAAAGTGAAGGGTACACATGTTAGAGGAAAAAGATATATATTAAAGCTCTTTAAAAATATATATTAAGAGTTTATATAAGAAGTGAGAGCTCACACCTGGTACATCCAAATTAATTATTCAAAGGGGTATTAATTATCCAAAGTCGTAGTCAAGGTTATAAAAGTACTATTCGAAAATGGAAGGAAGAAGATTTACCTGCGAAGATAGTTACATTTCATGTTACGAGATTTTTACATTAAAAGGGAGTACTCAAGGAAGAGAGGTTAACATCATTATCAACCTCAACCATAATGAAAATTACATTAATATTGATTTGGAAAATCAATTATTAATTCCAGAGTCGAATATAATTGAAGAAAAATATATTTTTTCAAATTAATGAGTTACAAGTGACAATTGATGAAGATGAATATATATGTCATTTTAATGTTACAACTATATATAAAGAATAAATTGACATCATTATCAGGTTACCTTGGTTTAAAAATCTAGGTACCTTCATCTTAAACATGGAGAAAAAGCTTGTGACATTTCCCTATAAGGAGAAGATGATAACATTTCAAGACACTACTATGAGGCCAAAATCAATAATACCTTCATCAAAAGACTTTAAAGATATCTCGAAGGTGATCCTTCAAGAAAATCAAAAGTCAATATCCAGGATGCAAAAAGAATTTGACGAAGTTATCATGGATAAAAACGAAGAAACTTCTCGTTTAAAAACCACAGTAAAAAACTACTTACACAGATCAAGAAGTCAAAGGATAGAAAACAATGCATTCAGAAGTTGGAACGAGAGAATCTATATCTCGAGAAGAACCTATCAGAAATAATAATAATAATAATAATAATAATTCTTATTTGAAGAACCTTAATCAAGGGTTACTAGAATAAATCAGAAGGTTGAAAGAAGAGAAACTTGAAAATCCATACATTAAAGATATTGTCAAATCAGATAATGAAGAAAATTCAGATATAAAAAATCATAATCAAAACCTATTGATGCAAATAAAAAAGCTTAAGAATGATAAGAAGTATCTGGAAAACAAGTTAGAATTGCTTATAGAAAAATAAGCATCGAAGTTTTCATATAAACAAATCCAAGTTATGGAAAATGGAACAATTACATATCCAATCCACGTCATAGCTCAAGAAGCTGCAAAGTCAGCTAAAAAAGACCAAAAAAAAAAAAAGACATTACATGTTGGAGTACAAACGATGGAAGCTCCAGGGGTACTTATTGATCGAAATTCATCCATTAACAAGGCAATATCGATGTGTGAAGAAAATCATATATCAAAATTAAACCAAGAAAATGCTACAAGTATGACATGGGGAAATCATGTTATAAGAACTCTTTATCGACATCCAAATCATAAGAACGAATAACTTAACCAGTAAGAATATCAATGTCATTAACGATGGGAATGACTTTATCATCCGAAAAATATTGATACCAACACAATTAAGTCTCATGATAACCATTCATCGTGGAAGAGAAATGTTCCGCAAAATATTTAATTATGATGGTCTGACTCTTCCAAAATTTGATAGCTATGCTCAACTCTTTGTCAATCATATCATCTTGTATTGTCAATCCGGACAACACCAAAAACATTGAATCATGCAAAGACATTGAAATCCAGAACGAAGACATAAGCCTCTTCATAAATATGCTTTGAGGACAAAGTATTTCTAAAGGGGAAGGCAATGTAACAAACATATATGTATATATATATATATATATAACTAATAATTAACAATTACTTACTAATGAAGAGACACATCATATGAAAGGTCATGTCTCTTATGAAAATGCACCTGTGTGTGGGTATATATACAACTCTCATTTCTCATTTGTAAACATATCATATCGTATATTCATACATTATTTAATATATTATTTATCCTTATGGATTTTTGTATTGTATTCTACTTAAATTGGATATTCTTATAGTTGTCAAACAAGTTTGTTTGCCACATCTTTTCTTTACCCAAACCCTTTGCCTTGTTGTTGCCTTGTTTGCTTTAATTTTTCCTTCTTTTTGTTTATCAAACTTCCCTTTGCTCTTGAGATTGCTCTCAAATCCATCTTTAAACCCTTCTACCACTGAAACTTCCAAATGGTTTCTTCCAATTGTCTTGCTACAATATATTAGTACTCCACTCTTCAAATGTTAGGTCAATGCTAGTGGAAGTAATATTTAGGGTTTCAATAAAATTCTCATATGACATAGGTAAGCTCTTTTGAGTGATGATTAACATGTTTTCTTCCATTTTCCATCAAATCTCTTTTACTTGTTCTCTAATATCTTTGATCTTTACAAGATGGTTTTGTAACGATTTATTTCCATCTATTTTGAGTGAAAACAATAAATTTTTAAGAAAGAAGGCTCCACTTTTGTCTAAGGTTTGATACCTATTTTTCTTTTGTTTTTATATGCTTGGAGAATCAATACCATCTCATACTTCATGTGTAATGTACATAAAATATATTAATAAACATTAAATAATAACAATAATTTAATTAACTAAGGGACATGACCATTCAATCATCATGACGAGTCAGTGCATATTATAAGTATAGTGTTACACACTATTGTATCATCAATTCTATATTTATCATATGCATTCACTATTTTCGTCCTATATGGATTTCAATTATTTTCCCTTCTTATGTTGGATATTCAGTTAATAAATTATTGTTCATTACATTGTTATTAGAACCCAGTGTGATTTCGACCCTTGGCCACATTTTTTTATCAAACCCTGTATGACCTGGCTCTTGGCCAAACATAATTTTTAGAGTTTCTATCACTTTGGTATTTGACCACAACCAACCTTTGGCCATTTTTCATTCAAAATTGTTCACTAAAAAAAGATTAGCTCCGCTAAAAACATTTGAAGAACATATTAGAATTTTACTACAAAATTAAAAGGGGCCATCTATTTGGGTCATAGGTCCCCATGTTTCACAAGATCCTAAAGTGAAATTTAGGTCTCCCCCTATCACCATAGAGTGTTCTTGACGCATTCCAATTTGAAAAACTTGTCCTAGTACTCGACCCTATTCGAGTACAACCCATAGACATTCAAACTGGAGAGTTCTTTCCCCGTATCCATGGAGAAGAGAGAGACCCCTATGCCTAGAGGAAAATACAAGGAAATAGTTAGGATGAAGGAACACCTCTACTAACTAGTAATATTCCCACCAAAACTCCCAATAACATCAATAAAGTTGAAATCCCACCCACTCAAACATTTAGAAAGTTCCTCAATTATTTTATCTCCATTCAGAATTTATTGAAGTGGGATAATAGAGGGTTTTAAGGACTCTATTAACCTCTCAATGGCCAATTTCTTAGTTGTATTGGCCAACCCTTGGTATTTTAATGTCAGAAAGACCATTTGAGGCCCTCACATGGGGGGATTTTCTCTAAGGGCCCTTATCATTGAAAGTTTATTTCCACATTGGATCTTTGAATATGATTGTTTTTGTGCCATGGATAAGTGAGACTTTCACCCTATTTGATTAGGTTTTCAACCTTTCTCATTAAGAAACCTTAACCCCCCTACCACTTTCCCAAGGAATTCGAGGGTTCCCTTTCATCTGGGTCTAAGGTTCAATTTGGAGAATTCTTGTGTAGTAGAATCTCTGGAAGGAACCCATGCCTCTATTCTCTACCTAGGGGATGCAGATGTCCCTACCTGGTTATTAACTTTCACTAGAAGACTTCCAACCATAGGTAAAGGAATGAGAGTCAAGGTGATAAGGTTTTTATGCTTGATAGACTTGATAAAAATTCATTGATATATTCCAACCCTTTAGGTTCTACCTCTAGCCCCCAAGTTCTGAAAACAAAATTTTCATTGGACTTTCTTTTGCAAAGGAAAGGAATCTGAGGTGAATTGCCTAAAGATAGCTTGTTGAATTTGTTATCACTAATTGCATCCAAAATTTGATCTTGTGAGCTCCTGATGCTAATGTATTCTCCTCTAATTCTAGAGGGATAATCGAAGGATTTTCACGGACCTTTGTATTCCTAGTTACCTTAGGTCTTCTTTGATTGATAAGGGTATTAGCTAGTTTCACTCCCAACACTTTTCATTTGGTTTTCCGCATCCATACCTTCCTCTAATAAGGGTATGAGCAGTCCACTTCTAAATTCCCATAACTATGAAAATATCCACACTTAAATGGAATCCCTTCATAGTCTAGAGTGAGATAGTAAGATTTTATCCCACACTTGATAACCATTTCCTATGTCAATCCCTTCTTTTTCTCTAAGCCCACTAATATTCTTACCTTTTTGTGGTACCTTGTTTCATGAAAGGTGTAGTTTAATTCATAGTATGATCCAACACCATTCCCTATAGTTGCAAATACCTCCTTCACCCTAAAATAAGAAGAATACTTGGAATGAAAACCCATATTGAAAATATATCAACCAGTGCAGTTATTGTATCGAAGTCCACATGCCATTTCTTCAAAAATAAAATTTTGAGAACCCCACTTCCATCTACTGGGAAAGACTTGGTTTACCTCAACCACTATTTTGAAAACCCAAACTAACCATCCTTTAGCCAAATTAAAATGTAGGGATGGTATTTGACCACAAGTTCAAAATCTGTTTTGGTCCACTCCTTAAGGGACTCCCCATTCATCTTCCAACCTAGGAATCGACCTACAATTGCCCGTTCTTCCAATTCCATCACATCACTAAGCCTAGTTTTGGCCCCTAAGTGCGGGCTTACCAACTCCTCCATTTTCTTAATACAATTTTTGTTTATTGGGTCTCCTTTCTCCTTCCAAGTAAGGAATCCCTCAACTCCATGCTTCAACTATGGTGGAGTCGCTTGTGCGGTTAAAATCCAAGGATTTTTCAATAAACCTTCATTTGGTTTAGCTACTAAAAGATCATAAATATTGAAAAATGAAACATCAAACTCCCCATAGGAGGCCAAGGTTGAGTCATCGGTATCAGTACCTTTGATAGGTCGAGTAAATTCTCTAGTATCTTAAGTTTGGTGGATTGAAATGCCAAGTTTTGTAGGTTCATTCACAAAATGTGTTGCAACTATTGTAACTGAAGAAGCACTAATGACCTTGGGGAAAATCTCACCATATCCCTTCACCCTCACCTCTAGCTTGGATTCCATTGTAAAGTTCCCACTATAATCACCAGTTCAATTAATTCTTAGTATATATATAATGTATGGCTACGACCAAGCAATGTATATGCGAATTGTATTTCTGAATTTTAATAATAAAATGTGATGTGAGTTTTTGGGGGACATTGAGAGAGATGGGTGTTTATTAATACACAAGAGAGTGGATGGTCTAAGATAATGTCTAAGAGGAGACCAAGGGGGAATTTCCCATGTCTATTAATTCAACCCACATTCTTGAATTTTATTATCATTATGTATTAAACTTCTGTTTTTCCCTTGAGTGTTCCCAAGGCCAATCATTGAATACATGTAAGAGGGTGGATGTGAGGAGTCGCATCCCATAGTTATTGGAAGCATGGGAGTGAGTACAATAAGTTTGGGGAAGAGTGTAAGTCAAGCAATTAATCCAAAGAGAGGAAATTCATATGGGCAGTTACAATAGTTTTTGGACGGTCATGTTTTGGATGAACAACAAGTAGAGAGCAAGGAAGAAGAGATTGGAGTTGGAGAAACCATGGAGGGTGAATTTTGTAACGTATTTGGAGCAGGATATTGAATAGACATGTTTCTAGTTCTGAAGAGTGAAGTCCAATGTGAGTTGCACTATACCAGCAAGTGATTTTGTTGTTTTCCTGGTAGTTTTCTTAGTAGTGATTTCCCTTGAGTTTCCCAGTAGTGAGATTCTTGGTTACATGTGCCAGAGAGACCCTAATAAATGAATGGGATGTCCGATGGACTGAGAGAAGTGAAGGGGTATATTCCTTGGGTTGGGCATGTTAAGTACCAAATACTTGAATACAAAAACAACACAATATATCCAATAACAATATAGAGGAAACCCACACTTTATTATTATGAAAACCCTTAGGTTGGGGAAACACCATACAATAGATCTTATTACGGAAGGGATCCAATCATATTCAATTTCCTCTTCAAGGGGGAAACCTCCTAATGATCCTAATGGATATCGGTGGCCACCCACCTATTCCACTGGCTCAAAGAAAAGTTTTCCATTTTGGAAGTCTTTTACAGTTTTTCGGGTCCCAAACTTTCGAGGTCGTTTTGAGGCACTAAATGACATTTTTTTTGGAATTTTTGGGGGCCAAGGGTTTATATTGAAATTATTCAACCCCCAATGGAAGTCGTACTTCTTGGTTAGACCTTTCCGACGAGGTATCGAATGCCCCAAACGGAGATCATATGCAAATGTTACATCCTCAAGAAGTTGACGTATCAACTACCCCCATCAGGGCCCACAAAAATTTTGGCGCTTCACCTCTTGGGTTTAGGGTTTTTTAGTTTTAGGGTTTTTTCATTTATGATTTATGTTAAAAAGGCCTTTGGAGCCTCATTGTAGACATCTTCTTGTGAATGAGTGTAGCCATCACATCTCTTCTCAGAGATAACCTGCCACAATTCTAGCGAGTTCATTCACTCTATATTTTTACAGTTTCTATACATTTCTCACTAATAGAAATTGTGTATTGTTGTATCTATGTATTTCTTGCAATATCTCTGTGTATTTACTTATTATATTTATGCCTTCATTTTTTTCTCAAAATAATCTGGATCAGTGGTATAAGATCAGGTTGCTCCTTGTCGTTTCTTAGTGCATGTCCCCGACGAGGTTAGGGTATAGAGAGTTGGGTCTTGAGCTAGTTTCTCTTGAGGACAACCGCTCTCTCCAGCCCAAGCAATGTCCCAGTGAAGAAGAAAAGAGAGACGTGGGATCATAATATTTTATTCATCTGTTTCTCAAGGAATCCCTCACGCGACAAAGGGATGAAACGATGGAAACAAAATTCCAAATCCTTTGGCAACTGCCAACAACAACAAATGCATCTTCATCAAACAACCACTTTGGAGGTGCCTCCCCTTTCAAGGTACACGTTAATTTTTATATTCATGTGTTTGAAGGTCAGATAGATGTGGATTCTTTGGAAAAGTGGTTAAATCTTATAGAGGTTATTTTTTTGTCCACAATTTTTTTGTCAGGGAAAATATCACCTTTGTGCTCCTTAAGGTTGTCCCCCATGTCAAACATTGGTGGGAAACTTACTATGAACAAAGTTCCACAAAGGAGTCTGAAATGTTTGAGGCCAAACCCACTTGGGAATATTTTATTGATGTTTTTAAAGAACAATATTACCCAGTTGGAAACTATGACGACCAGTACATGAGATGGACCACACTACGTCAAGAGAGGGACCAAACAGTGCCAGAGTTCACAAATACCTTCCATACCTTGCGCACCAAGCTAGGTATCAAATACTCTGAGCGGAATCTGGTTCTAAAATACTATGGGTGTCTACGCAGATACATCTAAATAGAAATGTAGTGTCTGGAAATCTCATCACTAGGAGCTGCTTATCGATATGCTGCCAAAATCAAGCAGAAAATTAAGTAGTAGAACAAGTAGGAGTTCGTCTCTGCAAATATGAAACAACCAAAGTATGGTAAATCCAACCCTAACTCACAAAACAACCAACCTCAAGAAAACTAATATAATCCATAGGAAAAGAGGGCTAATGGGAAGACGAAGAAGGATACTGGAAAGTGGTGTGACTTCCACAAAATCCCTTGGCACAATATTGATGAATTTTGCTCGAAACAGTCATTGGTGGTCGAGCTCAAAGAAAAATAGTTGAGCCCTCGTGAAAGTTGTACTTCTCGTTTAAACCTTTCCGACGAGGTATCGAACGCCCTAAACAAAGATCGTATGTAAAAGTTACGCCCTGGGGAAGTTGACGTGTCAACTACCCCCATCAGGGCCCACAAACCTTTTGGCGTTTCATCTCTCGAGGTTAGGGTTTTGAATGCTTATGGTTTTCTCATTTATGATTTATGTTAAAAAGGCCTTTGGAGCCCCATTGTAAACATCTTCTTGTGAATGATCGTATCCATCACATCTCTTCTCAGAGATAAGTTGCCACCATTCTAGCGAGTTCATTCACTCTGTATTTTTACAGTTTCAATACATTTCTCTCATTAATAGAAATTGAGTATTATTGAATCTTTGTATTTCTTGCAATATCTCTGCATAATACCTTATTATATTTATGCCTTCATTTTGTTCTCAAAATAATATGGATTAGTGGTATAAGAGCAGGTTGTTCCTTTTCGTTTCTTAGTGCATATCCCCAACGAGGTCAGGGTATAGAAAGTGTTGAAATATTGTAACTGCAAAGAGTATTCTATTTATTATTGAATAATTATTCATTAGATCAATCCCCTTTTGTGGATTGATCATGTCAGGCATTTTAATTGACTAAATCCCCTTTTGCGGATTGGTCAAACCCTAATTGTATTATGATAATTAAGAATTTGGCCCCCAAGCAATGTAAAGTGGTTTTAACCACTCAGAAGACAAGTCACCCCTGCCCAGCGAAGAGACACCTTTTCAACACCTGCCAGTTTGTATAAATAAAGGAATCCAATGCCTCATTTGTTCACTCACTCAACTCACTCATCTAGTGCGCAAGTTTGAAGGAAGTTGCAGTTACCAATTGTCGAAAGGAGGAGAGAGAAGTGCATTGCTTAGTAGAGTATATTCTCTAGTGTTTGGTTTATTGTCTTCGCATTGTATTGGCTATCTATATTAAGGAAGTTTTTGTTGGGTTTTTTTCCCCATGAGGGTTTCCCAGGATAAATGTTGTGTATCTTGTGATTGTGGTTCTCTCAATGATCCTATCTATGCTATGGTTATCTAGTAAATTGAAAATAAACCTAATAATATATTAAACCTTAACATGGTAACAGAGCTAAGCTGAAGAGAGCATCTTTCACTATATAAATAAAAGCGTCATTGTTGTCGTACAAGAAAATTAGGGATTTTTATTGAAGAGGAATTTCAACCCAAAATCCTCTAGAAAATTCCACCCTAGCCTAGGGAACTCATTGGCACCTTCATCGCACCTTTTCAGTGGATAGAACTCTCGGAAAGTGAAACCCTATTTTTTACCAGTACGAGAAGTACCAAAAAACCAGAAGTACCAGTCCAGAAATCTGCTGGTCAATTTTGAAGGGGAAAAATTGGATTTTCATAAATATAACTGCACTAGGCTACTTGCCTCTGCCAAGCACACCTCCTGGTAAGTTCAAAATTAAATTCTGAACATTTTCAATTTTTGGTCATTTTCCTAGCTCCAGGTAAAGATTTATGCAATCACTAAGCTTGTTGACAAGCTAGAAGGTGTGAAAAACTTTTGTGCCTGGAAGTATAGGATTGCACTCATTCTTGAAGAGAATGACCTAGCAAGATTCATTAAATAAGATGTACCAGAACCTGTCGATGTTGCAGCTAAAGAAAAAAACCAAAAGGACACAGTTAGGGCCAAAAGAATCATTGCAGATTATATTAAAGATCACTTGATTCCTTAAGTGGCTTCAAATAAGAGTCCAAAATAAATGTTTGATGCCCTGACAAAATTAAATGAAGGAAGGCACATCAATCGGAAGATGAATCTAAGAACTCAACTCAAAAGTACAAGGATGCAGAAAGGAGAAACAATTCATGAATATTTATCCAGAATATCACAATTCAAACAACAACTAGAAGCAATTGAAGATACTATAGATGAAGACAAACTTATAATGACATCCCTTAATTGTCTCACAAGACCTTGGGATGCATTCATCCAAACTATTTGTGCCAAAAAGGAGAAACTACACTTTAAAAGTCTTTGGGAAGAATGTGTTCAAGAAGAAGCAAGAGTAGCTAACTGAGAAGCATTGCTATCAAGAGATGAAGATCAATCCATAGCTACTCATACTAAAGGAGGAAGAAAGAGGTCTTACTTCCAGAAAGAAACTCATAAGGAGTCTCACCCCCAAAAAAAAATCATACATAAAGAATCTCACCCTCTAAGAAGATTCCAGAAGTTTCAGAAAGGTCAAAGAAGAGACAAAGATTTCTCATCCTACCAATGTTACCATTGTAACAAGATGGGATATATTGCTAATAATTGTCCAGCTAGACGAGAAGAATACAAGAAGAGAAACAAAAGGCACCGTGACCATGTATTTGAAGATGAAGATCCACCCACAAAGATGATAAAAGAACATATTGAAGACTATGCCTTAATCCCTGCCCTCTTAGGATTAGTGTTACCTGGTGAGGACATTTGGCTCATAGACAGTGGTGCTTCCAAGCACATGACAGGTCAAAGAGACATTCTCTCTTGCCTTACAGAAAATAATTTTCCCCATAAAGTTACACTTGGAGATGATTATCAATACCCTATCAAAGGAGTAGGAGAATCAAATTACAAACTTGATTCAGCGACCCCAATGAAGATGAAGGATGTACTATATGTACCAAGTTTGACAAAGAACTTACTTTCTATCTCAGCTTTAGAAAATAAAGGCTTCATAGTTTCCTTCATAGATGGAGAAGTTCTTATGTGTCCCAAAGGAAACACCATGGAAGAAACAATTGTTATTGGAAAAGAAGAAGGTGGCTTGTATAAGATAAAGGGTCACTCAGAAGTAGCCTTGACCCATTCCAATGAGAATCCATGTGAACTTTGGCATAGAAGACTAGCTCACATCAACTACAAAGCATTTCCATATGTAAGCAAGGTAGTCACAGGTCTACCAGAATTCAAGGTTGACCATGAAGGTGTGTGCAACAGATGTGCACAAGGAAAGAACATCAAGAACCTTTTTTCCGAAAAAGAGACAGTAAAGCAAAATGAGTTCTAGAGATCATTCACTCAAATGTATTTGGCCCAATGCCATCAACCTCCATCAGTGGGTATGTATACTATGTATATTGTATTGATGACTATTCTCACAAAACCCGGGCTTACTTTTTGAAATCAAAAGATGAAGTGTTCAGTAAATTCAAGGAATTCAAAGCCTTGACAGAGAATCTCTCTGAAAGAAAGATCAATATACTCAGGTCATATAATGGAGGAGAATACACCTCAAAAGAGTTTTCAAACTTTTGCAAAGATGTTGGGATCAAGAGGGAGCTCACCACTCCCTACAATCCTTAGCAAAATGGTGTAGCAGAAAGAAAGAATAGAACTATAATGGAAGCAATGAAGACCATGATCCATGATCAAGATCTTCTAGTGCACTTATGGGCAGAAGCAGCAAAAACAACAGTATACGTACAAAACAGATTTTCCCATGGTGCACTTGGGTTCAATACCCCTGAAGAGATGTTCTTTGGAAAGAAGCCAGAAGTAATCCATCTCAAAATATTTGGTTGTTCGGTATTTTTACACATTCTGAAAGAGAAGAGAACCAAGCTAGACCCTTCATGAAAGAAGGGAATATTTGTTGGATATTGTGAGGTCTCCAAGGCCTTCAGAGTTTATATACCAGGTTACCATCATATTGAGATCAGCAGGGATGTAACCTTTGATGAAGATGCAACACTCAATAAATCAAGAAGATGTCATCTTGAAGAAGTATATTAAGAAGAACCTGTGGCTCCCAAAGTTGCAGAACCAGTGAGGGAAGTCATAAGTTCCTATGATGAGGATATTCTAGAAGATCATGACATAATAGAATCTCAAGAACCTCCCCATATGACAATCTCCCACAATAAAAATTCATCCTAGGCAAGGGAACTTATTCAATATGGAGAGAAGTATGGTGCCCCCGAAGGAACCATGAGACAAGTGAAGAAACCCAAGCCATTCTCCAGCTATATGGATTTAATGTGTGATCTCTTAGAGAAGGAGCCTACTTGCTTTGAAGAATATATTCAAAAGAAAGAATGGACAGATGCCATGACAGAAGAATACCAATCCATTATAAATAATTATGTATGGGAAATAGTTCCCAGACCAAAGAGCAAGGATGTGGTATCTTCCAAATGGATTTTCAAAATAAAACATGTTGTTGATGGAAGTATTGAGAAATATAAAGCAAGGTTTGTTGCTCATGGATTTTCTCAAAAGGAAGGCATTGATTATGAAGAGATGTTTTCTCATGTATCCAGATACACTTCAATCAGAACCATCATAGCTCTTGCAGCTAAGATGAAGTGGAAGTTACACCAGATGGACATGAAAACAACTTTCTTGAATGGTGTCATTGAAGAAGAAGTGTATATAGAACAACCTCAAGGTTTTGAAGTTGAATACATGAATACTCATGTCTGCAAGTTGAAGAAGGATATGTACAGATTGAAGCAAGCTCCTAGAGCTTGGTATGGAAGGATTGACAATTCTCTAACGAGCTTGGGCTTTACCAAGAGTAAAGTTGATGCTAACCTTTACTTCAAGGTTATGAATGATGAGCCTGTTATATTGTTTCTATATGTGGATGACTTATTCTTAACTGGAGAATAAAATCTCATCATTGATTGTAAGAAGAAGTTATCTTCATAATTTGAGATGAAAGACCTTAGCCTAATGCACTATTTCTTAGGTCTTGAGGTCTGGCAGAGCCCAGAGAAGATCTTCCTTAACCAAGGGAAGAATGCAGTTGAAATAGTGAAGAGAATTGATATGTTGGAGTTCAAGTCCATGAATACACCCATGGAAACAAAGTTGAAGCTCCTGGTTGACACTTCATCAGAATTGATTGATGCTACATTGTACAGACGGATCATTGGATCGTTGATGTATCTGACGAACACCAGGCAAGATATATGTTTCATTGTGAACACTTTGAGTCAATTTCTGGTAGATCCCAGACGTGTTCACCTGGTTGTTGCAAAAAATGTGATGAGGTACCTTAAGGGTACATTAGATTGTGGTCTCAATTATAATGGATATCATGACTTCAGACTGAGTGGTTATACTGATTCAGATTGGGCTGGAAGTGTCTCTGACAGAAAGAGCACTTCAGGATGTTGTTTCAGTCTAGAGTCAGCCATGATCTCATGGCAAAGTAGGAAGCAATAAAGCATTGTTCTTGTCATGGCAGAAGCAGAATACATTGTTGCATGTTCCGCCAGTTGTGAATCCATATGGCTTCAGAAGTTGTTGACAGGTCTATTCGATCTAGAGATGGAAGCAACCATGATCCTATGTGATAACCAGAGTTGCATAAAGATGACAGAGAACCTTGTGTTCCATGACAAGTCAAAACACATATAGATCTGATATCACATATGTGATATGATGCAGACAGGAGCCATAAAGCTCCAGTATGTTAGCACGGATGAACAGGTTGTTGATGTGTTGACCAAGCCTTTATCTCATGTAAAGTTTGATCACTTTCGAGATAAGCTTGGTGTAGTACGAAAGGACCTCCCTCGAAAGGGGGAGTAGTGTTGATGTTAGCCTAGTACTGAATATTTACAGCTTTGTGTTGATGTTGTTGTGATGCCAGCCTAGTGCTGAAGATCTACAGCTTCGTGTTGATGTTGTTGTGATGCCAGCCTAGTGTTGAATATTTCCAACTTCGTCTTGATGTTGTTGTGATGCTAGCCTTGGGCTAAAGATTTCCAGCCTCATGTTGATGTTGATGAGATGTCAGCTTCATTCTGAAGATTTCCAGCTTCTTGATGATGTTGATGATGCTCAAACCTTTGTGCTGTGATTTTTTTGTTGATGATGATACTCCAGCCTTTGTGTTTTGATGTTGTTGTTGTTGATAATGCTCTAGCCTTTGTGTTGTGATGTTGTTGTTGTTGATGTTGTATCAGCCTTGTGTTGTTATTGATGATGATGTATTAGTGTAATACTAATCCATGTTGATGCAGATGATGATGATGTCTGTAATGTCCCCAGCCGCCAACAGGTCGGGCAACGCTACTACGTGGAACATTCACATATATACATAGATATATAACATGCATTTTAATCAATTAAAACATGTAATCACAATAATCACGTAATTATTGTTACCATTCAGATTCTAATTTAATAGACAGTAAATTACATACGCAACGAAATACATGATAACATTTAAGAATCACAAATCATGAATAAAATACATAATTAAGCACATAATTGATACTTATCTTTTAGGCTGGAGTAACTCCACCAACTACGTGCAGACCTTCCACGAACCTCCCATCCTTATACCCTGCTACTCATTACGCTCAACAATGGGTCACCCCCAAGCTGGGACTAAGCTCCACCCCAGGCAAGGGAATCTTAGACTAGGATAAGGTTACAGGAAAAATGCACAGTGCAACTGGAAGGATTCTCCCTAGGAGCCTTCTTATGCCCACTACTCACGGACTCTCATTCCCCACATGCATGTTCCACCCAGGAGTATACACCTTCACTATCACTCAGTCTATTGCTTTCTTCACCTCCCTCTCTGGATCTCGGCAACAGGCCGGATCAGGAATTCTCAGAGCTCCGTAGCTGGTGTTGGACTCTCTCTGGGAGAAAAACACTTCCCAACAAACTCTCTCACCTAAAGAGAGCTACTCACAGGCCTGAAAAACTGCCTCTTCAACCATAGTTCAACTCAATTCCCACAAGGTAAGGATAACAACAACAACAACAACTGGTCAACACCACTCAGGAAAACAAAAGGCGGAAACCCAAGAATAGTTCAGGTATGGACTCGGCTCTGCAAGGGCGGATACTCTGGGTTCACGGGACACACAGGAGACACGACTCAGTCCATGGGTTTGCCACTAGTTTTCAGGGTGCATGACAAGGAATCAACGCAGAGGTTGAACGCAGACGCAAATGGTTCAAACGAAGGATGTGCCGACTTCTCAGGAAAACATCATGTTTTCTGGTTTCAGTGTTACGTGAGGGTATGCAGAGATCAGACACCGACCCATACGGTTCAGACAGTGGATGGAATAATGGAGGACAAACCCCCAACACGAGCGGACTCTTCATATTTAACTGCATGCGCCCAAGTCAACACTTATCTTACTGGAGTTGCATGCATTCCCTTTTGCACATGTTGGAGCTACATGCATTGCCTCTCCCAGGATTTAGGATAAAAACATGTCTTTCACACAAATTTGGAATAATAACAAATTGTTATTCTCAAGGACTTAAGCCCCTAAGATTAGCCCCTCTTTCCAACCTTTCAGCCCCTCTTTCCAACCTTTCAGCCCCCTTTCCCTTACCCACTCTTTGGAAGCTTAGTCCCTCATCACTCTTTCTTCGTGGTTGGTATGCACTCAGGGATGTTTATATTTTATTAATGTTCTGCATAATAACATATACAAAAACAGGCTCCTGGCCTTTAACACTTAGGCTCTCTGGCCCAACAAACACATAAGCCCACCAGCTTATCAATACTCAGCTCACCATCCTACAAAATATGTTTACAATTCATAGATACAACAGGGGCTTGTCCTTGGGGATATTACAATCCCCTCCCCTTATTTTTGCATTGTCCTGCATCAGTAAGATTTCCAAAATCTTCAAAAAGACGTGGGTATTCTTCCCACATAGCATCCTCATGCTCTCATGTCGCATCCTTAGGAATGTACCAGGTCCACTGGACCTTCACAAGCCCTATGGCTTGATTCCAGATTTTTTTTCTCTTCTTGTCCAATATGCGCACACGATGCACTTGCAAGACGCCTTCTTTCTCCACCTGAATCACATTCCAAACAATTACATGATTAGCATTAGGTATATATTTATTAAGAAATGAAACATGAAACACACTATTTACAGTCATGGATGCAGGAAATGCAAGCATATATGCAATTGGCCCAATCCTTTCTAGGATTTCAAATGGCCCACAAAATTTGGCTGCCAACTTCGAACAGTTTCCCAGCTTCAGGGAACTTCTATTGGCTTTCACTTTCAGGAAAAAATTCTCTCCCACTTTAAACTCTCTGTGGGTTCGATTTTTATCAGCATAATTTTTTTTCCTGTCTTGGGAAGATTTCAAATTATGCTTAATCTTCAGCATTTTCTCTTCCATTTCCTTGAGAAAATCTAGCCCAACCACTGCTCTTTCAGTTGGATTATCCCAGCTTACTGGAGTATTTCACTTTCTACCATAAAGTCCTTCAAATGGGCTCATCTTCAATGATGCTGGATACCCATTGTTGTAGGCAAATTCTACCATGTGTAGGTAGTCTTCCCATTTAGATGGTTTTTCCATCACATACATCCTTAGTATGTCTTTTATTACTCGATTCACCTGCTTTGTCTACCCATCAGAATCAGTATGATAAGCATTGTTGAAATTCATATTCATTATGAACCCTTTGAATAACCCTTTCCATAATTTTGAGGTGAATTCTGGGTCCCTGCCGGACACAATTGTCTTGGGAATACCGTGTAATTGTGTTATTTCCCTCATAAAAATATCAGCAACATTAGTTTCCTTGTGTGTAGTCTTTAATGGATTAAAATGGGCAGCTTATGTAAGCTTGTCCACCACCACCATGATTGAATCATGTTGTTTGCATGTCCTAGGCAATCATGTTGTTAAAAAAACAGGACCATGGAGCAATAAAATAAAACAAATGTGGAAACAAAACACAGAAGATACACAATACAATAGAGAAACAAATTTATGTGGTTCACCCAGTGTGGGCTACGTCCACCAGATAAATTGCTAGGTCCTTCCTTTATTATTATCCAGGAAATGAAGGGATACAACCTACAGCAAAACCCATCGTAACTTCCTCTTCTTTCTCTCACATTCTCCTCTCTCAGAATACAATACTCACAATCATGCATAGATGCAATACATTTCCCTCATAACAGAGGGTTTCCTTCTAGGGAAAAAACCCTAACATAATTTCTACCATTAGATCTGCGACCTTATAATGAACGGTCCAGATTTACAATGAAATTACAATATATTTTTACAAGGCAATTTTTCCTTCGGGGGCTTCTTCCCCGAACCTCACAAAGGGGGTACCCCCCTCTGTACTCCCCCCACATGGAAGAGTATACATACTTATGGGGTGTAAAGTCTTCATGGGGTATAAACACGACTGAAAAACACAAGACCTCTGAGTCAGGAAGATAATCAGGCTCCACAACAAACAATCTCCCACTTGGAGATTGATCTCAACAACTCCACCGTTGTTGTATATGTTGGACTATGAACCATCTTGGACCTGGAAAATTTCTCATCTTCATCTTCATTCTTGAAGACCAACTAAAACTGAGCAGGAACTCAGTTTCTCTCTAGTTACTCCCTTTGTTAACATATCTGCAGGGTTCTGTATAGTGTGTGTATTTTCCAACTTCAAATGTCCATCTTCCAAGGAAGATTGTATGAAGTGGTACCTCAACTGTATATGCTTAGTCTTCGAATGGAAGGTTGATTTATTTGCAAGATGAATTGCACTCTCACTGTCATATTACAACCTTCTATGCTTCTGCTTCTTTCCCAATTCCTCCATAAACCTTTGTAACCAAATCATCTCTTTACTAGCCTTTGTAGCAGCAACATACTTTGCCTCTATTGTTGAAAGTGCAACAACCTTTTGTAGTTTCGAAATCCAACTTACTGTTGTTCCACATATAGTAAAAACATACCCTGTGGTGCTCCTCCTGCTGTCTTTATCACCTACCATATCTAAATATACATATCCCTGTAGAAAAGTGTCTGAACCTCCAAAACATAATGCATGAGTAGTAGTACCTCTCAAATACCTAAGAATCCACTTTATTGCCTCCCAATGTTCTTTACCTGGATTGTTCATATAGTTGCTCACAACTCCCACTGCATGTGCAGTATCTGGTCTTGTGCAAACCATTTCATACATCAAGCTGCCAACTGTTGATGAATAAGGTACCCTGGACATGTATTCTATCTCCTCTTGTGTCTTGGGACACATTTCCTTAGTTAATTTTAAATGGTTGGCCAAAGGTGTACTAACTGGTTTTTTATTCTGCATTCTAAACCTCTCCAACACATTCTCTGTGTACTCACCCTGAGACAATGTCAATTTTCAATTTTTCCTGTCTCTTGTTATTCTCATGCCAAGGATTTTCTTTGCAGCACCCAAATCCTTCATCGCAAATGAATTGACTAATTTCTTCTTGAGCATATTTATATCTTGCATATTAGACCCTGCAACAAGAATGTGATCTACATACAATAGAAAGATAATATAGCTTTCATTTTCTAGCCTTTTAAAATAAACAAAGTGATCAGAATGACATCTACTATAACCTTGTTCTGTCGTAAACCTGTCAAACTTCAAATACCACTACCTTGGAGCTTGCTTTAGGCCATACAAGCTCTTCTTCAACCTGCATACCAAATTCTCCTTCCCTTTGACCTCGTACCCCTGTGGTTGTTGCATATAAATCTCTTCCTCCAAATCCCCATGGAGAAAAGTTGTTTTTACATCTAATTGTTCAAGATGCAAATCTTCTACTTCCACAAGACTTAAAATAGTCCTAATTGAAGTCATTTTAACAACAGGAGAAAATATTTCATTAAAATCTATACCTTTCTTTTGTGCAAACCCCTTTACAACAAGTCTGGCCTTGTACCACTTTTCTCCTCCATCTTCTTCCTTCAACTTGTAAACCCATTTATTCTGCAATGCTCTTTTTCCCGCTGGAAACTGAACCAAGTCCCAATTCTGATTATTTTCCAAGGAATCCATTTCCTCTTTCATGCCTTGCTCCCACTTATTTTTGGTGTCTACATGCATTTCCTCTTCATAACATTCTAGTTCACCAGAATCAGTCAACAATAAATAATACAATGAAGGAGAGTATCGTTCAGGGGGTATACTTAACCTGGTAGATCTTATAACAACACTTGCAGGTGTTTGAGGTGTCTATTGCTCCTGTTTTTGTACATTTTGATTTTCAGGTTCCTTTGGAATTTCTTTTTCAGTGATCTCATCAAGCACCGTGTATTCTTGTTTTTATTCTTCATGTTTATTTCCCTGCAACTGATCTTTGTACATGACCTTCTCATTGAATATGAAATCTCTACTCCTAATGATTTGTTATTTTCATAATCCCATAAGTGATAACCAAAATCATTAACATTGTATCCAATAAAGGTACACTTCTTGGATTTAGACTCAAGCTTTGTTCTATTTTCTTTATCAATATGGACAAATGCTTCACAACCGAAAGTTTTCAAAAAAGAATAGTTTACCTTTTTTTCTGTCCATTTCTCCTCTGGAATTCTACCATCCAAAGAGCTTGAAGGTCCTATGTTTATTAAGTAAACAGCAGTATCTATAGCATCTTCCCAGAACTATAAGGGCAAACCAGCATGTAATCTCATACTCCTTTCACACTCCATGATTGTCTCGTTCATCCTTTATGACACACCATTTTCTTGTGGTGTTCTTAGCACTGTCTTCTCTCTACAAATCCCATGGTATGAACAGTAATCATCAAACTTCTTGCTGCAATATTCACCTCCATTATCTGATCTGAGACACTTCAAACTTGTTCCTGTCTCATTCTCAACTAACGCTTTCCATTTCTTAAAAGTATCAAAACAACAGATTTTTTTCGAATGAAATAAACCCAAGTTTTTCTAGTTGCATCATCAATAAAAGTAACATAATAACGAGAGCCACCAAGAGATTATACTTGAGTTGGTTCCCATACATATGTATGCACAAGCTCTAACCTTTCATTCTTCTTTTCTTTTCCGACTCTGAGAAATCTGACTCTCTTTTGTTTTCCATAAACACAATGCTCACAGAAGTCCAAATCAATTTGTTTAAGATCTGGCAACAAATTT
>ML781106.1:1628166-1655619 GCA_009831015.1 Picea engelmannii | reverse complement strand
CTGACTCTCTTTTGTTTTCCATAAACACAATGCTCACAGAAGTCCAAATCAATTTGTTTAAGATCTGGCAACAAATTTCTTTTGTGAAGTATATGCATACCCTTCTCACTCATGTGTCCCAGCCTATGATGCCACAGTGTTGTTTCCACTCCTATAGAAGCTAAATATATAGAAGAGTCAGTAATACCAGTACATAAATACAATGTACCTACCTTCTCTCTTTTTTCTATCACCAGTGATCCTTTGATGACCTTCCACATCTTATCTGTAAATATGGATATAGAACCTTCACTTTCCAACTGCCCTGTTGAAATTAGATTTTTCATTAAATCTGGAACATGTCTTACCTCTTTCAACAACCATTGGTTTCCATTGCATTGCTTTATTTTTACCTTTCCCATTCCAACAATTTTGCATGGTGCATTATCACCCAAATGAACCTGTCCAAAATCACCTTGAACATAATCTAGAAAATGTTTCCTATGGATTGTGGCATGAAATGAAGCCCCTAAATCTACTACCCAAGACTCAGAAATATTATCTACATAAAGAATCAAAGAATCTTGTAACACATCACCTGTTACATTTGCTTCTTGATTTCTCTCATGTTGTCCATCTCTTTGTTTCTTTGGAGCTCTACAGTCTTTCTTCAGATGTCCTTTCTTCCCACAATTCCAACACTCTATCTTTCCAAGTCTGGATTTGGATCTGCCCTTCCTATAATTCCCATGGTTCCCTGAGTCCTTTCCTCTATCCTTTTGTCTTCCCCTATTCTCCATGTTCAACGCATTACCTGATGTCTCACTTGTGCTTTTTTGTCGCATTTCCTCACTAAGGATAACACCAACAACATCATCAAATTTTAAAGTATTTGAACCAGAGACAGAGTTACTTACAACCATGACCAAGCCATTTCATCTTTCTAGCAATGAGCACAAGATTAGAAGAACCCTAACCTCATCATCAAAGTCCACTTTTACGGAACTTAGTTGATTAGTAACCGTATTAAATTCATTTAAATGATCTGCAACAAACCCACCTTATGACATCTTCATATTAAATAATCTCTTCATTAGAAATACCTTATTGGACGCCAAAGGTTTTTCATACAGTTTAGCCAATGCGTCCATTAGATCCTTCGTTGTTTTTTCTTTTGAAATATTGAAATCCATTGACGTTGCCAAGCTTAGCTGTATCGTTCCTAGAGCCTTTTTGTCAAGAATCTCCCATTCTTCGTCCTTCATGGTCGTTGGCATCTTTTCTACTCCGCCCAATGGTAGGAATAGATCCGTCTGATATAAATAATCTTCCATCTGCATCTTCCATAACTGGTAGTTTTGGTCGTTAAATTTCTTGACCCTAAACTTTCCATCTTCCGATATTTCTCCCACTCGAACCAGGAACCCTCTTTTCCTGTGAGTTGCCTTTCACTCTAATACCAGTTGTTAGAAAAATAGGACCGCGGAGCAATAAAATAAAATAAAATGCGGAAACAAAACACAGAAGATACACAATACAATAGAGACACAGATTTACGTGGTTCACCCAGTGTGGGCTACGTCCACCAGAGAAATTGTCAGGTCCTTCCTTTATTATTATCCAGCAAATGAAGGGATACAACCTACAGAAAAACCCGATGTAACTTCCTCTTCTTTCTCTCACAATCTCCTCTCTCATAATACAATACTCGCAATCATGCATAGCCACAATACATTTCCCTCATAATAGAGGGTTTCCTTCTAGGGAAAAAACCCTAACATAATTTCTACCGTTAGATCTACGACCTTATAATGAACAGTCCAGATTTACAATGAAATTACAATATACTTTTACAAGGCAATTTTTCCTTCAGGGGCTTCGCCCCCGAACCCCCCGGACCCCACAAAGGGGGTACCCCCTCTCTGCACTCCCCTGTGTGGAAGAGTGTACATACTTCTGGGGTGTAAAGTCTTCATGGGGTATAAACACGGCTAAAAAACACAAGACCTCTGAGTCAGGAAGATAATCAGGCTCCACAACCAACAATCCTGTGATGAAATCCATTGTCACTACCTCCCACTTCCACTCAGGAATGGGTAAAGGTTGCAACAACCCTGTTGGGTGCCTATGCTCAGTTTTAACCTTCTAGCACTCCATACATCTAGCAATGTAATCTGMAATTTCTTTCTTCATACCTGGCCAAAAGTAATGGATTTTGACTGCTACCACTATTTTTGGATATCCAGGGTGCCCAACATAAGGCACATTATGCATTTCCTTCAAAATCATAAGTTTCAATTCCTAGACGCCAGGTACATAAATTTTTTTCTTGTACAAAAGTGTTCCTTCGGCTTCAAATTTATAATTTTCTACTTTTTGTGGCATCTCACCTTGTTGTAGCTTTGCTACCAATTCCCTCTACTACAAATATGCATTTGCAGCCTCCGAAATTATGCCTTTAATATCAGTTCGGTACATGATAATGGTTGTAGCATGTAATTCATGCACTCTCTTGTTGAGTGCATCGGCCACTTTGTTCTCTTTTCCTTTGATATGCTTGATATCAAAGTCATACTTACAAAAAAACTCCAACCACCTACTCTTCCTAGCATTCAAGGTTGGTTGAAACAAATACTTCATATCGTTATGGTCTGCCCTCAATTCGAACCTTCTTCCCATGAGGTAATGCCTTCATTTCTTTAGAGTGTGTACTATGGATGCCAACTCCAAATCATGAGTTGCATAGTTCCTTTTGTGCTCTTTCAACTTTTTGGATTCATAACAAATTACGAATCCATTCTGACTGAGGACTCCTCCCAGTCCTTCTTTGCATGTGTCTATACACACTACAAAGTCTTCATTCGGATCTACAATCCTCAGGATTGGAGCACTGGTTAACAGTTGCTTGAATCGTTGGAATCTTTTCTCACATTCCTCCGTCCATTGAAATTTCTTCTCTTTCCTTTGCAAAGAAGTGATAGGGTAAGCTATCCTTGAGAACCCTGCAATGAACCTTCTGTAATAACCAGCTAGACCCATAAAGTATCTGACTTCTGTCACATTTTTCGACACTGACCATTCCCTAATGGCCTCAATCTTCTCAAGATCCACGGCTATCCCATCTTTTGAGATGGTATGCCCCAAGTAATGGATATGCTTTTGATAAAACGAGCATTTTCTCAACTTGGCATACAGTTGGTGCTCTCTTAGCACTTGCAGCACCATCCTCACATCATGTTCATGCTCTTCTTTCGTCTTGGAATACACCAGGATGTCATCCAAAAACACTATGAAAAACTTGTCCAGATAGTCTATGAATACACCATTCATTAAACACATAAAAACAACGGATGCATTTGACAACCCAAATGGCACCACTGTGAATTCATGGTGACCATACCTTGTTCTAAAGGTGGTCTTACTGATGTCTTCATCATTTATTCTTACCTGGTGATATCCTGATCTAAGATCTATTTTCGAAAATATCTTAGCATCCTTCAACTGGTCAAAAAGATCATCAATCCTCAACAGAGGATATTTGTTCTTTACAGTCACTTTGTTCAACTTCCTAAAATCGATGCACAATCTCAACGTTCCATCCTTCTTCTTCACGAACAGGATCGGGGCTCCCCAAGGTGACATGCTTGGGCGTATATACCCCTTCTTCAGAATCTCTTCAAGTTGCAATTGCAATTCTTTTAGATCTGGTGTACTCATTTTGTAAGGAGATTTCGTTACTGGAGTTGCTCCAGGCATCAAGTTTACAGAGAAGTCAATATCTCTCTTCGGGGGTAATCCAGGTACTTCCTGGAATACATATTCAAACCCCTTGAGTACTACATGGTCTTCGATCTTTAAGACCTCATCCTTAGATGCTTCCTCCTCATGGGCTACAAATAATTGGCAGCCTTTCATGTAGCACTTCTTCAGTTGTTTGCTGAGATTTCCCTAATAGCAACAGCTCTGGGAATTCCTTGGACTATTTTCCTATTTCCTTCCTCATCCAAGAAAGTGAATGCCTTGTTACGACAGTCTAGGATGGCGTGGTGTTGGTCCAACCAATCCATCCCAATTAGACAATCATAGGAACCTAAAGGCAGAATGTTCAGTTCAACCCTTGTGCTCAGTCCATTCATGTCCATTGGACAGGACTTAACCAACTCTGTAACCTTTCTCTTGGCTCTTGCAACCAACTGCACTAACCAAGATTTCTCATGCTTGCTTCTTGGTAAATGTAAACTTTCCACCATCCTAGAGTCTACATAACTATGACTAGCACCTGAGCCAATTAAAATAGTAAAGGCATGGTTGTTGATCATACCTTCCACTTCAATCATGTGTGATTGAAATTTAGCTTGCTTGTTGTCCAAGGTTGCATAGATCCTAGGTACTCTACTGCCCATGTCCTCCATTGTTTCATCTTGCTGAACATTATGGACAACTCTCACTTTGCCATTTTTGTGGGGATAGTCTCTGTACTTGTGGTTTCCCTGACAGCCCCAACATTGAATGGGTGTCTGCCTTGGCCTTTTTCCCCCTACGTCAGTCGTTCTCGACTCTCTAAACAATGGTTTTCCTTGAGGAATGTTTCTGAAAAAAGGAGGTTTGTTTCCCTTTTGCCTATGCTCTTTCTTAAACTTCTTCTAGTCATCCCAAGCCTTTCAAAAAGTAGGCTTTTCTCTTTGTTGCTCATACAAGAATTTCTCTCTTCTTATAGTTTCTTCCATAGTCTTAGGGTCATCATATTGAATCTTGTCCCCAATGGAAGGTGGTATTCCACTCAGATACCTTTGAATTTTGACAATCTCATCTTTGATGAATGAAACATACTTCAACAACTCCAAAAACTTTCGTTAGTATTCTTCAATGGACATGTTTCCCAGCTTGAGTTCAAAGAACTCTTTCATCTTTCTGTCATAATATATTTTAGTCAAGTATTTATTTTTGAAATACCTCCTGAATTATTTCCAGGTAACATCTTTCTCTCTAATTTGTTGCACCTGCACAAGTTGATCCCACCACATGGATGTCTTTCCTTTCAGTTGATACATTGCAATTCGTCCTTCTGCATGAGAGGAATAATTCTGCAGTTGGAAATATTTCCTCATGCCAAGCAACCATGTTTTGGCATCTTCCTCCTTCTTGTGTTCTCCATCAAACGTAGGAGGCTTAATCTTGTTCATTTCACCCTTCATCTCATCCACTCCAGATCTCATGTGTTTTCTGGTAGGAGAGGGGCTTGAACTAACGTGTGCCTCCTTATTGGGATGTTTCGGGGAGTGAAGATGATGCCTGCTAATGCTTCTTGATCTTCTTTTCTTCTCAGGAATATTGTGACTCCTTGTTTTGCTTGAGTCGATCTCCTTATCTAACTTCTTTTCTATTCTCTCCAAACTATTCATCAACTTTAAGTTGAATTCCCCTTGTTGATCCTTGGCTTTCATGAGCTTTTGATTATCCGCTCAGTGACTCTGGGCATCTTTCTACAATCGTTCAATGATTTTCATCATACACTCTTCCTTATCTATCTCTTCTCCATGTCCATTGGAGTTCGATCCTTCAACTCCCAAATGGACATCTAGTCCTTTTACCTCATTCTCTGAACTGGAAGCATTCTATGTCTCCTCCATTTATCTGCACTCAATGGAAACTCTATTCGGTTCTGGCACTTGTTAAAATCTGCAAACAGAACGTGCAGACAACCGGAATTTTCCAAGCCATCATTCCTTAACAAATCCCACAGCATTCATAAACCAATCTGATTTAAGAAAAACATTCAGATTTCATTATCTTTATGAGCTCTTCTCTGCTCTGCAACTTTCGGGCACTAGCCCCTTTTCTCTTGGTCCCCAACCCATGCGATCACGGGCCATAACCAAGCGCTAGATCACTAGGTTCTTACTTGGGCCTTTGGCCTTCGGCTTATTTCCAGAGTAAAACGCAACAATCTCTCAGAGCTCCAGATTATTGAACCCGCGAAGTAGGGCGGATCTCAGTCCACGTCTACTCAACATCCGATGACTGACACTCACTATGGAACCTCATCATGTGAGTTCCAGGACTTCGAATCTTCAGGACTTCGGAGGATTTCACATCCACACACCCACAACGCCCCAAAACGTTAATTTCCGAACACTTCCATGTCATCTTTGGTGACGTTATTACGTCTCGTCACCCCGGCATTACGAAACTTTTTTGAAAGTTCTTTCTTCCATTCCCTTATGAACCATCCTTCTAGAGTGCCAAGTCTCTGGACTTCACAACTAGTGCCACGCATCCTCTGGGACCCACGGTTTCTCACATCACTTAACGCCTTTCAAATTGCGGGGGCATGCATCCACGGTTTGTAGTAACCCGCTTTTCGTCCCGCAATTCCTCTGACGTTGACACATAAACCCCGGGAAAACCGTGGTTTGGATTGCGGGACCGCCTTGGAGAATTAACTCCCGTGCAACTTGGGTCCCCGCAATGCCTCTTGGTCGTCGATATTTATGTATCGTGATCAATGCTAGTGTGGGTCCTCTGAATTTTAACTATGTTATTCAACCTCAGGGCCCACATAGTACAACTATAAACATTATGGGTGAGGGCACGTGGCAGGTATAGGAAAGTTCCACATCACCTCCTAGTGATGTCATCATGACTCACCACTTCGACTCTTTGGGCTTCGAGAGTTTCAACTCCTCTATGCTCAGTTTTTCCATGAGTGCTTTTCCCCGGAGTTCATGATCTATCGACGCGTTTCCTCCTTCACGATCAATGGCTATGAGTGACTTCGACACTTTGGGCTTCGGGAGTTTCAAACTCGCAGCACTTGCCTCCTCATGAAGTACTTCCACCTGAAGTACACGATCTCTTGATCGTGTCCTTCGCAACAGACGGTTGCGATCTACTTCGGTTATTTCTCTTTCTCCTCGATCACAGAAATTATGAAATGCTCTTGCTCCGGAGTTGTGGATCTTGCACCACTTATCAACCTGGATCATACGATTGTCAATCCTTTTCACTCAGATTCGACAGCTTGGGATCTGTTTCCTCCTCAGCGCTCTCCTTTGCTTTCCTGGACAAGGATCTAACGGTCCAGAATCCTTCCAACAACATATCTAACGACTGTTGTTGCTCCTCCTCCTGAGATTCATTACACGACCAAGGTAACTTCTTGGCACTCGGGAAGGTTCTAAGGTCCGAAATTAGTCCTTCTAGACATGATTTCCACTCGAAACCTTGGGTCCAAAGACCACTTATCTGGCCCATCCAGGATCAGCGTTGAAACCTTGCCTCTGATACCAATTTGTAACGTCCCCAGCCACCAACAGGTCAGGCAATGCTACTACGCGGAACATTCACATGTATACATAGATATATAACATGCATTTTAATCAATTAAAACATGTAATCACAATAATCACAGAATTATTCTTACCATTCAGATTCCGATGTAATAGACAGTAAATCAGATACGCAACAAAATACATGATAACATTTAAGCATCCCAAATCATGAATAAAATACATAATTAAGCACATAATTGATACTTATCTTTTAGGTTGGATTAAATCCACCAACTACGTGCAGACCTTCCACGAACCTCCCATCCTTAGACCCCAATGCTCATCACGCTCAGTAGTGGGTCAACCCCGAGATGGGACTAAGCTCCACCCCGGGCAAGGGAATCCTAGACTAGGCTAAGGTTACAGGAAAACTACACATTGCAACCAGAAGGATTATCCCAGGAGCCTTCTTACGCCCACTACTCACAGAATCTCATTCCCCACATCCTTGTTCCACCCGAGAGTATACACCTTCATTGTCACACAGTCCATCGGCTGCTTCACCTCCCTCTCTGGGTCTTGGCAACAGGTCGGATCAAGAATTCTTAGAGCTCTGTAGCTGGTGCTAGACTCTCTCTGGGAGAAAAACACTTCCCAGCAAACTCTCTCACATGAAGAGAGTTGCTCATAGGCCTGACAACTTGCCTCTTCAACCATGGTTCAACTCAATTCCCACAAGGTAAGGATAACAGCAACAACAATTAGTGAACACCACTCAGGAAAACAGAAGGCAGCAACCTAAGAACGGTTCAGGTATGGACTCAGCTCTCCAAGGGAAAATAAGCTGGGTTCACAGGACACACAGTAGACACGGCTCATTCCATGGGTTTGCCACTGGTTTTCAGGGTGCATGACAAGGAATCAACGTAGAGGTCGAACACAAACGCAAATGGTTCAGATGGAGGATAAATCACCTTCTCAGGAAAACATCACGTTTTTTTGGTTTCAGTGTTGCGTGAGGGTATGCAGAGATCAGACGCCAACCCACACGGTTCAGAGAGCGAAAGGAAGAATGGAGGACGAACCCCCAACACCAGCTGACTCTTCAGCTTTAACTGCATGCACCCAGGTCAACACTTATCTTCCTGGAGCTGCATGCGTTCCCTTTTGCACACGTTGGAGTTGCATGCGTAGCCTCTCCCAGGACTTAGGATAAAAACATGTCTTTCACACAGCTTTGGAATAATAATAAATTATTATTCTCAATGAATTAAGCCCCTAATCTTAGCCCCTCTTTCCAACCTTTCAGCCCCCTTTCCCTTACCCACTCTATGGAAGCTTAGTCCCCCATCACTCTTTCTTAGTGGTCGATCTGCACGCAACGATGTTTATATTTTATTAATGTTCTACATAATTACATATACAAAAATAGGATCTTGGCCTTTAACACTTAGGCTCTCCGGCCCAACAAACACATAAGCCCACTAGCTTATCAATACTCGGCTTACCAGTGTTGGGCTAATTATATCACTATAAATAGCTTACATAAAATGTCAACCCAGGAAGGTAAACTTTGAGGCACAAACACTGTATGTGCAGGACTAGAGCCTATCCTAATCTAATTTACTCATAATCTAATCCATTATAATTTAAGCTTCTCTAATCTAAAAATCATTCAAACTACTTGGATACTAGATTTCTGAATTCACTAATCCTATTTAAATTCAAGATTAAAATATTAACTAAATATCTAAATTTATAAAGCATGCAGATTTCAATTCTATCCTAGGCAGAAATGAAATATCTCTAAAAATTATCTTTAAACTAATCTAAAATTAAAGCATCTATTTCAGAATGAAATCTTATTCTAATGTAACTCATAAATTAAACTAAGTAACAGAAAATTATGGAATGACACAGAAAGAAAAATAAGGTACAGAAAGTGAATTTGCACCTATACTAACCTACATCTAGATGTCTTAACATCATATTTGAAATTTCAAAAGATATTGTTACTAAAGAAATCTAAGAAAACAAATGCTTGCAAGGAGAAAAAGAGGACTAAACTAACTTTAGAATTTAAACCTATACTAAAGCAAGTAAAACCCCGAAATCCTACAATTGAAGGCAACTAAATCGATTTTGTTTGTAAGCTTTAAAATCTATAAAAGAAACAAATGATGAAAAGATTGATTTCAAGCACATGTAAATCTATTTTCCACATTTATTTATCAATCCTTCTAAGTACAATTTCTTTCTCTAATGAAAACAGAAAATGGTATTTAACTTATCTATCTTATCTAAAAACTAAATTTATAAAGAAAGGGCTTATGATCTTCTTGGTGGATCCTTGCCAAGAAAGCCACAAGTCCTTCAGTAACTTGCAGACTAAATTCTACTCTACAGCCATTATTCTAAAAATAAAATATTAAACATGGAAACAAACTATGTAATAATTTTAAAAAGTCTTTAATCTATCATCAACTCAAAATAATATAAGCAACAGTGATTTTCAATCTTTATTCAATTCATGAATTCGGTATTTGAAACAACACAATCTTCCTCCATATTCATCTCGTGTCTAGCCCATTGTTTTCCTCCTCTTTTACATTTCAATCCAAGGCTTTTTATAGCTTATGGACACAGATAACTAATCCCAGCATATTCGCAAAAGATCCTATCTTCTAATAAATGTTTACAACCGATTGCAAAAAGCAAGCAATTATGCTTGAATCATGCTTATATAAACTTGTTATTTAATATCAAATCTTCATCTCTATGGCACGTAGTGCCTAGAGATGAAGATTATATTGATTGCTTATGAGTCATCACGAGATTCAAGATGAACGAATCCGAGTTTTCTTGAGCAAGCTGGCAGCGCCTGGAGTTATAGAGATCCTTCATACTAAAGTAAGCTGCAAAATCTAAGATAATAAGTCATGAATCCTTTAAGAATCATATTTAATCATTAAAAAAAAGGAAATTAAAAGATTTTAATCAATGACCATATCTTACTATACTTGTTGGATATTTGGTTATATGAGTAAAAATATAGATGAGTTTATGAGGTCTCAGATCAAAATAAGAGGTGAAGAAGTGAATATGGACAGTGTAAAAAGTGTCAAATTAGCGAGCCAACAACCAGCCTATAAAATATGTTTACAATTCATAAATACAATAGGAGCTCGTCCTTGGGGATATTATAATGTTATTTCAGCTCCCTGTTGTGAATGATGATATTGATGATGAGAAAAACTTTTGATTATTTATAGATATGTCAGTCAGTGTTCCAGATGATGTTGATGTTGTTGCCCTCTCTCTCTCTCCTGATGATGTTGTAGAATACCCTTCTTGTTAAGGGGGAGTTTTGAAATATTGTAACTACAAAGAGTATTCTATTTATTATTTATTTATTATTCATTAGATCAATCCCCTTTTGTGGATTGATCATGTCAAGCATTGTAATTGACCAAATCCCCTTTTTTGGATTGGTCAAACCCTAATTGTATTATGAAAATTAAGAAGTCGGTCATGCCCAGCGAAGAGAAACCTTTTCAACACCTGTCAGTTTGTATAAATAAAGGAAGCCAGCACCTCATTTGTTCACTCACTCAACTCACTCATATAGTGCGCAAGTTTGAAGGAAGTTGTAGTTACCAGTTGCCAAAAGAAGGAGGAGAGAGAGGCGCATTTCTTAGTAGAGGATATTCTCTAGTGTTTGGTTTATTGTCTTGGCATTGTATTGACTATCTATATTAAGGAAGTTTTTGTTGGGTTTTCTTCCCCATGAGGGTTTCCCGGGATAAATGTTGTGTATCTTGTGATTTTGTTTCTCTCAATGATATTATCTATGTTATGGTTATCTAGTAAATTGAAAAGAAACCTAATAATAGCTCAAACTTTAACAGAGAGTTGGGTCTCGAGCTAGTTTATTTTGAGGAAAATCGCTTTTGCCAACCCAAGTAGTGTCCCAGGGCGAAACAAAAGAGAGACACAGGAGCAGAAGATTCCATTCATCTGTTGCTTGAGGAATCCCTCATGTGATAGAGGGACGAAATGATGGAAATTTTTTCCCACATCCTTCGACGACTGCCAACAACAACAAATGCATATTTATCAAGCAACCACTTTGGAGGCACCGTCCCTTTCAAGGTACAAGTTAATTTTGATATTCTTGTGTTTGAAGTTCAGATAGATGTGGATGCTTTCGAAATGTGGTTAAATATGTTAGAAGGTTATTTCTTTGTCCACAATTTTTTCGACAAGGAAAACATCACCTTTAACCATAATGGATCTTGAAAGGCTCCAAAATCAAATTTCTCAAATTATCAATAAAACAACATGATCATGAATTCTTCGTCGTAATCTTTCCGGTGGCACAAACAGATCGAAAAACGGAGTCTCTATGAAAAAGTTATCGCAATCTGAAGTTTGGGTCAAACATTTGAAAAGTCAACTGGTCAAGAGACACGTGGAAGCTTCTAAATTAGAAAAGTGGCAGCCATCAGGTGATGACATGTGGTATCATTAGGTCATGAGAAGTGGCAAAGGTTCATGATGACAAGTGTCAAATTTTTTATAGTCCATGTGACAAAAGATTGGCCAATCATGTGCTAACACATGGTCCAATCCAAGGGTGACACATGTCACCATGGACAAGGCCTTAAAAAGGTCAAATTTATATTGTTGGACTCCATGGGATTCGATCCCATGACTTGCCTCTTCAAATGACTTAAGCACAATGAGCTAACCACAAAGGGCGAATTAGTACTTTAGAAAAAAAACTCACTTTTCATAAATTTAAACTTAAGCACTTTTTCCAACTAAGGGAGGTGCGCCCCTTAGCACTAGGCCATATGGCCCTCATATGACCACAGAAGGGGGATGCGTGCCCTAACTAGGGGCTTAAGAAAATTGTTTTCCAAATTTTGGGTTTTGACATTATTTTAGTGGATTTTTAGCTGACTTTTAGTGATTTTTGAGGATGTTTGGCCCTCTGAAGGGGATCTGAGGCCAGAAAGTTGGGGGGAAGTTGGATTTTGACCCCCAACTCAGAATATATATAAACTAGAGGTTTTTGACAGTCCAAAAAAGTTCAGAACATGAGAAATGTTGTAGAATTGTGAAGCCAAAGACATTTTTATGCAGGGAAGCCAATGAGGAAAGGAACTTTGCGGGCCAGTTTCGGGAGCTACACTCGGCCTTTTTCAGTGTCGTCGGTTGTGTTGGAATATTGAGGTCAAGCAGAACACAGCCATACCATTTTGTAATACATTTGAAACTTTTCTGATGTACTTTTGAAGAATTTAAGACAAATAAGAAAGCCTCACACACTGAGACAAAGGCCCGAAGACGTAGGCGATCTTGCCAAACTCCGTTAACAACTTTGTTTTTATGGTTTGTTGATTCTTTGTGCTTACTTTTAGATATGAATTTCTTATTATGGCTGCCATGTTATATCATTAATTCTTCCTCTTTCTTCAATTCCTAAATGGTTAATGAACTCATGTTTTAAAACTTAACCATAGTCTTTAAAATATCTTTTCGGATCAAGAGGTATCAGAGCAGGTTGACAATTGGTTTTTGAATTTTGCATGATTACCAGGGAAAGACTGAATCGTCTTGAAGGAGAGCTTGTTGAATATAATCTTGAGATTGGATCAGGAAAGAGAACTTCTCAAAGTGAGAATATGGCATCGGAAGAGGGACTTTCTCATGACGAGATAGAGTTTCGAAAGACCTTATTCACCATGTCACAGATGGTAAAGGTTCTATATGATGATTACTTGGAGCGGAAGAGACCGATTCTAGGTGAATATTCAAAGGATAGAAGTGAAGAAGGAAAGGATCCTCCTAAAAATCCTCCTTCACCTCCTTCTTCTCCATCAAATTCTTCTTCTTCAACTACAAGATCCAAATCCACCGCAAGAAAACATTCCCATAAACATAAACATGATATGCCTTTACTTAAGCTTGATGTGAAGTTTGAATTACCCATGTATGATGGTGAATTCAATGCAGAGAGGTTTGATAATTGGGTTAGACAGATGGAATTTTATTGCAGTGTGCAACAAATCAAATATGAGGCAACTCAAATCAAATTGGCATCACTTTGACTTCCAGGCACAACACTCATCTGGTGGCAAAGCAAGTTGCAAAATGGCAAGCAACAAGTGGGTAATGTATTTCCATCATGGAAAGTTTTTGTTTCTACACTTAAAAAACAATTTTATCATTTGGGTTATAAAGAGAAGGCTTTAATTGAATGACAAGGTTTTAAACTAAGAAAGGGACAAGCAGTTCAAGAATACACAGATGAATTTCGTAAGATGGCATTAATGTTAGACAATCCATTACATATTCAAGAAACTCTTATGAAGTATATAGGAGGTTTACTTGCACATATTCGTAGTATTGTATTTATGTTTGGACCTACTAATATTGATGAGGTTTATTTTCAAGCAACATACATTGAGGCAGGGAAAACAAGAGTTGGTTTATCAAGGGAATCGTCTTCAAGGAAAGAGGACAAAAGGAAGGGGAATTGCAAGAAATCAAATTCAGTGACAAGAAGGTAAGAGGAGCTCTCTTGCAAGCATTGCAAGAAAGAAGGGCATGATGATGACCATTGTTGGCAATTGTATCCCTAGAAGAGATCGAAACGGTTCAAAGAGAGAAAAGGGAGGCAAACAATTGCAACAGCAACATGGCCAATGGACTTGGGATCATATTCGGGTGATGAGTCTAAAACCACAGTAGTTGGTGTGACAGGTAAAATTGGTGATGGATATGATTCTAGAAGTAATTTGTTTCACATAAGGGTCATAATGAAGCATACTAAGGTCGACACATTTATAGATAGTGGATCTCGATCTAACTTGATTTTAGAGGAAGTGGTTAAAAATTGGGATTAAACACTCAAATACATCATAAACCTTACTCACTTAAATGGATAAGCAACAATCATAAATTACACATAACAAAGTAATGCACTTTAAAGTTTTCAATTTCATCAAAGTTTGTGGATGAGGTAACATGTGATGTGGTGCCACTCAATGAATGTGGAATGGTCTTAGGCAATCCTTATTTGTGTGATCGCAAAGCAATCTTCTACGAGTAACATAATCAATATCACTTAACCAAAGAAGGCAATGAATATGTTGTACATGCTCATCACTTAAAAGAAAATCAATCTCTTCAAACAATGGAACAATTAAGGAAGGCACTTTATGCAAGAAACACACCTATAATTGTGCCAAATCAAGCAGATGGTCTTAAGCATGAACATGAGATGATTGTAGAATGGAAGTTCAATCATACTTTGCTTCAAGATAAGTTAATGTCATGCAAGTACTACAAACATATTAGCTCATTTGCAGTCATATTTCTGATGTTATCGATGCTAATGTTTTCAACATGGATGGTAGTGGCTTCAGTAAGATGTGAAAGAGTACAAGTGGCTAACAATATGATGTCAGTTTTCATGGTTGTTTTGCAATTGATATTTATGACACAGTTGCACAGGACAGAGTTTAAAGATAAAGAACAAGTGGAGTGCCCTATCCCACACTTGATGACTGGTTAATACCCTTTTGGAGGACCAAAAGGTCTTAGTGGGGAGGTGTGATCCAAATGGATCTTGAAAGGATCAAAAATCAAATTTCTCAAATGCTCAAGAAAAATGACATGCTCGTGAATTTCTCGTCGTAGGCTTTCTAGTGGCTCAAACGGATCGAAAAACGAAGTGTGTATGCAAATGTTATCGCAATCTGAAGTTTGGGTCAAACAAGTAAAAAGTCAGTTGGTCAAGGGACACATGGAATCTTCAACATGTGACACGCGGTAGCTTCTAAATTCGACAACTAGAAGCCATCAGGTGATGACATGTGGTATCACTAGGTCATGACAAGTGGCAAGGGATCATGATGACTAGTGTCAAAGTTTTGATAGTCCATGTGGAAAAATATTGGCCAACCATGGGCTAACACATGGTCCAATCCAAGAGTGACACATGTCACCATGGTCAAGGCCTTAAAAAGGTCAAATTTATATTGTTGGACTCCATGGGATTCGATCCCATGACCTGCCTCTTCAAATGACTTAAGAACAATGAGCTAACCACAAACGACGAATTAGTACTTTAGAAAAAAAACTCACTTTTCATAAATTTAAACTTAAGCACCTTTTCCAGCTAAAGAAGGTGTGCACCTTAGCACTAGGAAAAATGGCCCTCATATGACCACATAAGGGGGGGGGGGGTGTCCTAACTAGGGTCTTAAGCAGAGTTTTTTGCCAAATTTTGGGTTTTGACCTTATCTTAGTGGATTTTTAGCTGATTTTTAGTGATTTTTTAGGATTTTTGGCCCTCTGAAGGGGATCTGAGCCCAATCTAAGGCCAGAAAATTGGGGGGGAGTTGGATTTCAACCCCCAAATCAGAATATATATAAACCAAAGGTTTTTGATAGACCAAACAAGTTCAAAACATGATAAATGTTGTAGAATTGTGAAGCCAAAGACATTTTTATGCAGGGAAGCCATTGACGAGAGGAACTTTGCGGGCCAATTCTGAGAGCTACACTCAGCCTTTTTTAGTGTCATTAGTTGTGTTAGATTCTTGAGGTCGATCAGAACACAGCCAAACAATTTTGTAATCCATTTGACACTTTTCTGATGTAATTTTGAAGCATTTAAGAGAAATAAGAAAGCCTCACCCACTGAGACAAAGGCCCGGAGACGTAGGTGATCTTGTCGAAATCCGTTAACAACTTTTAAGTTATGGTTTGCTGATTCTTTGTGCTTACTTTCAGATCTACATTTCTTATTATGGCTTCCATGTTATATCATTAATTCTTCCTCTTTATTCAAATCCTAAATGGTTAATGAACTCATGTTTTAAAACTTAACCATAGTATTTAAAAGATCTTTTTGGATCAAGAGGTATCAGAGCAGGTTGACGATTGGTTTTTGAGTTTGCATGATTACATGGGAAAGGCTGAATCATGTTGAAGGCGAGCTTGTTGAATAGAATCCTGAGATTGGATCGAGAAAGAGAACTTCTCAAAGTGAGAAGATGGCAATGGAAGAGGGACTTTCTCATGACGAGATAGAGTTTCGAAAGACCTTCTTCGCCATGTCAGATGGTAAAAAATTTATATGATGATTACTTGGAGTGGAAAAGACCGATTCTAGGTTAATGGTCTTAGGTAGTCCTTATTTGTATGATCGAAAAGAAATCTTCTACAGGGAACATAATCAATATCACTTAACCAAAGAAGGTAATGAATATGTTGTACATGCTCATCACTTAAAAGCAAATCAATCTCTTCAAACAATGGAACAATTAAGGAAGGCAGTTTATGCAAGCAACACACCTATAATTGTGCCAAATCAAGCAATTGATATTAAGCATGAACATGAGATGATTGTAGAATGGAAGTTCAATCATACTTTGTTTCAAGATAAGCTAATGTTGTGCAAGTACTACAAACATATTAGCTCATTTGCAGTCATATTTCTAATGTTATTGATGCTAATGTTTTCAACATGGATGGTAGTGGCTTCAATAAGATGTGAAAGAGCACAAGTGGCTAACAATATGATGTCAGTTGTCAAGGTTGTTTTGCAATTGATATTGATGAGACAGGTGCACAGGACAGAGTTTAAAGACAAAGAACAAGTGGTGTGGCCTATCCCACACTTGATGACTGGTTAATACCCATGTGGAGGACCAAAAGGTCTTAGTGGGGAGGTGTGATCCAAATGGATCTTGAAAGGATCAAAAATAAAATTTCTCAAATGATCAAGAAAAACCACATGATCCCGAAGTGCTCGTCATAAGATTTTTGGTGGCACAAACGGATTGAAAAACGGAGTGAGTATGCAAAAGTTATCGCAATATGAAGTTTGGGTCAAACAGGTAAAAAGTCAACTGGTCAAGGGACACATGGCAGATTTTAAATTCGACAAGTGGCAGCCATCAGGTGATGACATTTGGTATCACTAGTTCATGACAAGTGGCAAGGGTTCATGATGACAAGTGTCAAAGTTTTGATAGTCCATGTGGCAAAAGATTGGCCAACCATGGGCTGACACATGGTCCAATCCAAGGGCGACACATGTCACCATCGTCAAGGCCTTAAAAACGTTAAATTTATATTGTTGAACTCCATGGGATTCGATCCCATGACCTGCCTCTTCAAATGACTTAAGCACAATGAGCTAACCACAAAGGGTGAATTAGTACTTTAGGAAAAAAACTCACTTTTCATAAATTTAAACTTAAGCACCTTTTCCAGCTAAGGGAGGTGTGCCCCTTAGCATTGGGCCACATGGCCCTCGTATGACCATAGAAGGGGGGTGTGCGCCCTAACTAGGGGCTTAAGCATATTTTTTGCCAAATTTTGGGTTTTGACCTTATTTTAGAGGATTTTTACCTGATTTTTAGTGATTTTTGATGATTTTTGGCCCTCTTAAGGGATCTGAACCCAATCTAAGGCCAAAAAGTTGGGGGGGAGTTGGATTTCTTCCTCCAACTCAGAATATATATAAACCAGAGGTTTTTGACAGTCCAAACAATTTCATAACATGAGAAATGTTGTAGAATTGTGAAGCCAAAGACATATTTATGCAGGGAAGCCATTGAGGAGAGGAACTTTGCGGGTCAATTTTGGGAGCTACACTCAGCCTTTTTCAGTGTCGTCAATTGTGTTGGATTATTGAGGTCGAGAAGAACATAGCCAAACCAGTTTGTAATCCATTTGACACTTTTCTGATGTACTTTTGAATCATTTAAGAGAAATAAGAAAGCCTCACCCATTGAGACAAAGGCCCGGAGACGTGGGCGATCTTGCCGAACTCCGTTAACAACTTTGTTTTTATGGTTTGTTGATTCTTTGTGCTTACTTTTAGATATGAATTTCTTATTATGGTTGCCATGTTATATCATTAAATCTTCCTCTTTCTTCAATTCCTAAATGGTTAATGAACTCATGTTTTAAAACTTAACCATAGTCTTTAAAATATATTTTTGGATCAAGAGGTATCAGAGCAGGTTGACGGTTGGTTTTTGAGTTTGCATGATTACCAGGGAAAGGATGAATCATGGTGAAGGCAATCTTGTTGAAGAGAATCCTGAGATTGGATCGAGAAAGATAACTTCTCAAAGTGAGAAGATGGCATCGGAAGAGGGACTTTCTCATGACGAGATAGAGTTTCTAAAGACCTTCTTCGCCATCTTGGAGATGGTAAAGGTTTTATATGAAGATTACTTGGAGTGGAAGAGACCGATTCTAGGTGAATCTTCAAAGGACAAAAGTGAAGAAGGAAAGGATTCTCCTAAAACGCCTCCTTCACCTCCTTCTTCTCCATCAACTTCTTCTTCTTTAAGTACAAGTTCCAAATCCACCACAAGAAAAAATTCCCATAAACATAAACATGATATGCCTTTACTTAAGCTTGATGTGAAGTTTGATTTACCCATGTATGATGGTGAACTCAATGTAGAGAGGCTTGATAACTGGTTCATATGGATGGAAGTTTATTGCAGTGTGAAACAAATCAAAGATGAGGCAACTCAAATCAAATTGGCATCACTTTGACTTGCAAGCACAACACTCATATGGTGGCAAAGCAAGTTGCAAAATGGCACGCAACATGTGGGTAATGTATTTCCATCATTGAAAGTTTTTGTTTCTTCACTTCATCCAAATTTTATGAGCAGAACGAAATGACTACAGATTATTAACAGGTGCTTAACACAAAATAATAGAGATACATTAAAATTGGTTTTCTATTCAATAAGGAAATAAGTTGAAACTGTAAAATGCAGTGGAAAACAAGCTTGTTGGAATGGTGGTGACTTATCTCTGAGAAGAGATGTGATGGTCGCACTCATTTGCAAGAATATGGTTACAATGAGGCTATAAAGGCCTTTTCACAATAAACAAGAATGTCAAAAACCCTCGATATCCAAAAACCGAACCCTAGGAGATGAAGCGCCAAAAGTCATGTGGGCCCCCTTTGGGTAAGTCAGTACATCAACTTCTCGGGGTCGTAAGTTTTGCATACGATCTATGTTTGACACGCTTAATACCTCGTTAGAAAGATATATCTGAGGACTACATCTTCAGTGTGAGAAACATCGAAGGAAACTCCATGTTTCTCCCCATTTTCCCAAAAAACGTCATTTAGGGCCTCAAAACGGCTTCGAAAGTTTCATGATCTGAAAAACTACTAAAAATAGTAAATTACCAAAATTGCCAAAAAATTGTTTTCAGACAGTTGGAAAAGGTGGGTGGCCACCGATATCCACCTGGATCAATCATCCCTCCTTAGGAAGCAATGGTCTCCATTGCATTGAGTCCCCCCATCAGATGAGGAAATTTCTATTGAATTTGGCCCCGGGTGAGCCATTGCCTTGGTGCAAGAGTTGCCCTGCTTTGACAACTCGATAAATTTGGATCCTTTGTTGTCGAGTGCCCTTGATCTGTGTGTCCACAATCTGATCATTGGATTCATGTTGTATGCAGTCGAGTTTGAGCTCTTTTGGTTTCAGTTGTTCTGCTACTTCTGAGGTGTCCAATAATGGTGGGAAATAAGGGCGAAGGAGATCCACGTTGAACACTGGGTGCAGGCCAAGGAATGGAGGAATGTTGAGCTCAAAATCATTATTCCTCACAGCCTTGGTGATGGTGTACGACCCATAATGGATTGGTTGAAGCTTCCGATGGGGTCCTATAAGGCCTTCTTTCTGCAAGTGCAACCAAACTTTGTCGCCCACCTGAAACTTATGTGGCACCCAATGTTGATCATGGCACTGCTTGTACTTCTCATTGCACTTCTATAGGATGTCTTGAACCTGTTGGAGGATGTGTTGGATCCACTCAATGAACTAGATGGCTTTGTCAGCTTCAGTTGGAGCAGGAGATGATTCGGTCGAGGTGATCGCAAGGGGAAGTGAAACATATATGGGACCCAATGGTTGGAATCCCAACCCCACCTGAAAGGGGTTGTGGCCGGTTGAGCTATGCAGGGCTCATTTGTAGCTATGTTGGACATAGGGAAGGCTCTCATCCCATGTTCGAAGGTTCTTGTAATTATACATGTGAAGGATATGCACAATCATTTGATTTGCGACCTCAGATTGGCCATCTGACTGGGGGTGGAAGGTTGTGGATTTGGTGAGCTTGGTGTCCAGCAGTGACCAGAGGCTCGACCAGAATGTGATGAGAAATAAATTGTCCCAATCTAAGACAATGGTTTGTGGGATTCCAAAATGTAATCAGACTCGTTCAAAGAAGAGCTTGGAAGTGGCCTCTGATGTGATGCTCTTCTTGCAGGCAACCAAAATCGCCATCTTAGAAAAGCGATCAACAACCACAAAAACACAGTCATTTCCTCGCTTGGTGGATGGGAGGCCCAACATGTGATCCATTGAGATGGATACCCATGGCCTGTCAAGAGTAGGAAGAGGGGTGTCTAGGCCCTATTTCTTAGTGTTTGGTTTGGCAATAGTGCAGGCAGTGCAGGACCTAATATACTTGTTGACCTCCTGTCGAAGTTTCGGCCAGTAGAAATGTTTCTGTAGCATCGCCATTGTCTTTTCGACGTTGAAGTTTCCTGCCACCCGACTGTAGTGGGCTTCCCATATCATCTTCTCTCACTCGCTTATTGGAACATAGATATGTCCCAGACGACACAACAACCCATCCTGGAGATGGAAATTATCGACAACTGCGTTTGCACCCAACATTTGGTAGGTGGTGGCGAAGTCTGTGTCTGTCTCATAGAGTTGGGGTCATCCAGAGGTCTCATGGCTGGAAGATTCTAGCATCATGGTGAGTGTCGCGATTGGCGGTCTATTGAGGCAATCGGCGACGCGGTTGGTGCTTCCTGTTTTATACTTGATGTTGAGGTGGAATTGCTGCAAGTATGTGGACCACTTTTGATGGCAGTCATTCTTCAATTTTCCTTGTGTCTGCATGAACTGTAGTGGCTCATGATCAATGTGGATGATTGTCTCCTTCCCAAGAATTTAATGTCTCCATTGGTGGCAGTCTTGCACAATGGAGTACATTTATTTTTCATAAATAGGGTACTTATGGACAGCATCTGATAGTGTCTCACTATGATAGGCCACGGGGTGGCCGTGCTAAGTGAGAACGACACCCATAGCATAGTTTGAAGCATCTATCTTGATCTCAAAGGGTTGTTGCAGGTCTGGTAGTGAAAGTATTGGGGCTAAGCACAAGCACTACTTCAAATCATTGAACCCTTGTTGTTGGGACTGGCCCCACACAAGTTTCGCCTTACCACCACCCCTAGTTATTTGGCTAAGGGCCCATGCAATATGGTAGAAATTGGCAAGGCCCAAGAAGCTCTGAAGCTCAATGAGTGTGGTTGGGGATGGTCAGTCATGGATGACTTGGATCTTGGATAGATCCACATGTACACCATGTTGATCAATGATGTAGCCCAGGTAATGGGCCTTGTCCATGCCGAAGGAGCATTTTTCCAAGTTGGTGTATAGCTTGTGTTGTCGCAAGGTGTGCAGAACTTGTTGAATATGTTGTAAGTGTTCAGCCCAAGTCTTGTTGTAAATGAGAATTTCATCCAGATACACCGCTACAAAATTATTAGTGAATGGTTGCAGTATATCGTCCATCATCCTCATGAAAGTGGTTGGATCATTTGTCAAACCAAAGGGCATGACCAACCATTCAAAAAGACCTTCCTTTGACTTGAATGTGGTCTTCCATACATCTGTTTGTTCTATCGGGACTTGGTGGTAGCCAAACTTAATATCAATCTTACTGAATTATTTCACCCCCATGAGTTGATCAAGGAGGTCATCGATTCGGGGAATTGGGTACTAGTTTATGACTGTGATTTTATTCAGAGACCGGTAATCAATGCAGAGTCATCAAGTTCCATCTTTCTTCTATACCAGCACGATTGGGCTCCCGCAAGGTGATGAGCTGGGACGGATGTGCCCCTTGTGGAGTAGTTCTTGGATCTATCACTTGATCTCCTCATTCTCTAACAGAGAGCAGCGATAGACTGTCCCATTGGGCAGCGGTGCGTCGGGGGTCAGATCAATGGGGTGCTTGACCTGGCAGTGTAGAGGTACCCCGGTAGGTGAGGAGAAGATATTTGATTATTCTTCCATGACCTTATCTACTTGCTTATGTTGTGTGGAGATGTCAATCGCAGAGACCCTAGATGTGGTTGTGATCTTTCACTCATTCTGAGAGTGAATCACAAAGAAGACAAACTTCCCCGTCTGAGAGATGACCTTCCTACATTGCTTAGCAGAGATCAAGGAAATAGCACTAGGTAGTGTTAGCACTTGGTAAATTTCCTAGAGGTTGACAGTAGAAGAAATATACTAAGGTAACTTTATCCAACCACTTTTGAAGCTGGGATCTAGCCCTTCCAACTTCAGAGAGGGATCTCTCTATGTGATTTAGCTATGTTTCCAATTTTAAATATTAAGCTAGGTAAAGTAATAGGTCAGGTTTGTTGTCAAAGTGTTTTTCGAATTGGTTGAGACAGTCTACACATCCATAGGGCTATGGGGTCTGTGTTTTAATAAAATATGAAATCCGAACCAGAAACGCAAAGGGAAAACTTTCACAGGGAGAGATAATATAATCACTGGATCTTTTAGTAGTTTAAATGATGAACAGCAGAAAAGATGAGAAGGATAATTTCAACAAAGAAGCAGTTAAGAATTTCTTTATTGAAAACACCAGAAGATAAAATGCTAAAATCTTTCCGAGTCAGAAACGGGGTATACAAGATAAATCCTGCAACATTCGCTACTCTTAAATATTAGATTCAGAAAAACAAAATGATGACAAAGCGAGAATAACATTCAACTAAGAGAGAAAAACGTCACCAGTGAATACACGCAAGAATCCTGTAAAAGTGCCTCCTTTTTATTAATGGAAGAACTCTTCAACAATATTACAGTCTGATAGCGTCAGTGTGTGAATATCAACAACCCTCAATACTTCGAAAGATGAAGTATTTATAACTCAAATTACAAATGTTTCTGTCATTAATGACCAGGACATGCTAAATCTATTTTTAGCCTAACTAATTTAACAAATTTCCTAAATCTAGGAACTGCTTGATGACATGGTGTAACTGCACGCTGATTTCTGGGTGGGTCGTTGATGAAGCCTCTACATGACTTCATATGACTGGATAGCTGGCTGGAACTGGACAGCTCATCTTCTAATCAATCAGATCACAGAGTTCCTCCCATCTAAGATGACTGGGCACGTTGACTTTGAGCAGCCTTCGATACACCTCGTCCATCTCCGTGTACTTGGAAAATGTAGGCTTTGTGAGGAAGATGTATCGAATCTCGTGTTGGATACTGATGTCCCGCTGAAGGGCATCTAGAAATTCCTTGTCAGTGATGCTCCCTTGAATCCCTGCAAACTTTGAACTATCCTTAGACACATTAGCTAATATCTTCTTGTAATCTGGGAGTGTCATCAGTTTATCATTAATTACCTTCGGACAAGGTAGACCTTTCTTCTGGAGAGCCTCAATCTTACTGAAGAATCTTTGTACCCCCAAGTCCATAGGTTGAACCTTCTCTTCCAACTGAAGCATTAATCCTCTCTTGGTCAAAACTCTTTTGACCTCAAGGATGGTCTCTGTTCTATCTTCAATCTTCAGCTCTTCCAGCTCTTCCCTGGTCTTAGAATTTAGGAACTTGATGATCTCGTTTGCCTGTGTTGGCATGTCTCCCAATTCTACTCTGATATTCTCAATGGTCGGTTTTCTCCTCTGGACCAATTCATTCTGCTCAAACATGATCTAGATCATTGGCCATATCTCATTCATGGATTTATTGATATCTGTCCATACACTCTCTTTCACTTCAGCTAAAGTCTTTCTTGCCACTGTTTGCTTCCGGAGCTGCTGTAAATCCTGCTTGAGCTGCTTTGTTACCTGCTTTTCCTTGAAGAGGCTGGTCTGGAAGGAGGATTTGAGTTCCTGAAGGTTCTCAATCTCCTTTTTAAGCCAGCTGATCTCTGTTTCCTGCAGGTTCATTTTTTCCATGGACTCAGCCAGATCAGTTGTCTTCTTCTGGGATGTCAATGGAGTAGTGGATGGGACTGTTGTCACTGACACTGTACTCACTCCCGAAATCAGAATGGCACTCAATGGAATGACTTCCATTGGCTTTAGTTGCTCCTTCTCTTTTAATAGTTTCTCCATCTCAGCTTCCATTTCTTTGAGTTGTGCATTCTGCTCCATGAGCAGCTTGAGCATTTCATCCTTCTCGCCTTCTTTCTTTGCTATCTCCCTCGCCTGCGAATCCTCTGTGGGTGGGAGCTTCAGTTGCTTCCTCAAGGATGCTATGTCAGCATTTTACTTCTTTATCATTTCCTCGACTACTTTCATGTTTGAAGGGTCATAACCGATCTTGAGGACCAGCTCCTCCAGAGTTTTGATCCTATTGTCCTTTGCAAAGGACGATATATTATCCATCTTTAATTGTGTTTGAACATTGTTCAGGGACACCTGTAATTTCGACGCAGCAGTAGAAGCATGTGCCAGAGTGTAGAAAACCATTTCCCTTGTCTGCTTGTGCAGATCCATTTGATCGACCAGATGCACATCCTTCGTTTGGAATTCGAAGGTGGCCCTTTTATAATCAGTGATCGCCTTGGGGTCTGGTACCTGTGCCTAGAGGAAGGCCATGTGCATGCTGCCCTTTTCTGTGTCAAATGCAGACAGCAGCCTATGTTGCGCAGTCGACGTCTGCTTCCAAAACTGAGCGCAAGTACTGTTGGTAAGGGTCTGGTTCCTTTTCTTGATCAGCTCGTACTTCTCGAAAATACTCAGCTTAGGTCCCACCTTACCAGGTTGAGTGCTCAATGGAGAGTATGTGGACTGCTTCGGCAATGATGGGGTAATGACCTTATAGAGGCTCGACCCGAAGGGTGGAATAACAGACTTGGTCACTGTGGTGGACGAGGCTTCTTTTTCCCCAGTCAAGCCAGGGACTGACGAAGTCTTAGGCCTCTTGGTGTGCAACTGGAATTCCTCGGAAGATACCTCAGTGACAGGCGAAGATAAATCCTGCCTCGGCCTCTTCTCTTTTGGGACCTGTGGCGTGGTCGTTGGTGACACAGTGGTTGGGGGTACCTGTTGTTCCACTTCGACTAATGTGTTAGGCTCCCACACTGTCTGATTTGCAAATTTTTCCACCTAAGGCCTAGCTTCATGAACATATGGGATGTTCTTGTTCTTCACCCTCATCTCTGAGATGATCCCATAAGGATCATAGTGCCATGGGAAACTCATGAAGTACTTCATTTCTCTCAGCATCTAGTCTGCTTCTTCCCCAGTGCCACGACTGTTGCAGATGAAGGATCCAATTTGCCCCTTGATTCTAAGTTGCTGCTTTTTCTTCAATGATACAAAATGGATATCATCTGAATTTATAATCTGCCTTATATATTCTAGAGCAAAGATTCTAACAGGCAAATATTTGGGCAGCTTATACGGTGCCAACTTGCACCCGTATACTCTGATCTCTGTATAATTTTGATACAAGTACCAATCCCTGGTCTTTGTGTTGTTTGAGAGATGTAGGATTCTCTGGACTTTGTCATTTATTCAAGGCTCGGGCCTGCCGCTCAGCATACTTACCACAGGGTGGTAGAATTGATCGATGAACCCCTTGAAACTGTACTCTGTGGAGTTATGCTTGATCAAGGAAGTCCATGCTGTGACTGCCTAAGGTTTACCATCTTCATCCATCTTCTGCATGGAAAAACTAAATTTATCCGCATGGAAGAAGACGAACAAGTAGGCTAGTATTGATGAATATCTGAACATGCCTTTCGTGCCAAAATTCACGAACTGTTCGTGAATATTGTCTGCCAAGAATGTGCTGAAATCAAACTGGGTGGTGGGATTTTCATCAGTGGAGAAAATGGATAGAAAACCCAGAATGGGCGCATCTACCCACTGATCAGAATAGTATCCCAACAGAGTGCAAAGGGATGAGATGACCTGGTTTCCCTTAGTCAAGAACATGGAAGACGTATAAGGGGGATTTGTGGAGGGGAATTGAGCAGATGTGGGAAGGAAAAGCTCGAATATTTGAGCTCTTTGGGGAAAAGTCATTTTCTAGTACAACTCTGTAAGGATTTCCAGGTTGAAAGGAGACGCAGAGTCGGCTCGGGGGATTTGCATCATCTGGTCTATGGACTCGGGCGTGATGAGGAAAATGATCTCTCCAGATGAGGATACGACGGCTCTTTGTTCGGGAATATAGTGGGCTTGACACTTGAGAGCGAATTCGGGAAAATGGTGGATCTGAGGGAAGAGGTAGAGGGGTAAATTGGACTCCCAGAGTCCAATTTCATCACTTTGGTCCAGGAAAACTTCCCTGAGCCATGACTGGAGGTTCGAGAAATCAAAGTCACATTTTGTATCTGTAATCAACCGGTCTTTGTCGACCAGTGGGATCGTGTCCAGGTCGACAAAAGGCGGGAGAAACAGATTCTCCTCTCCTTCTGCTTGTTTGGATTTTGGCGCCATTTCTGTAACAGTACCTGCAATCAACACAACGTTAGTGGGGGAGACTGACTGTGGATGAGAGTGACGGAAAGTAACGGAGGAGTGAGCGGTGAATTTCTCTGGTGCGATGGGTGAATAGCAAAATTAAGGGAAATAATGGTAGTTTTATTTAAAATGGGGTTAGTTGGGCACGGGAGACAGGTCAGCTGGATAACGGATAAGTTATCTAATAATAAATGGCCAACGAATCACTTTGAGGGTGAGATGGCAGGTGACGGTGATTGAGGGATACGAATGGGTGACGTGGAGGCTATCTATTGGAGGTAAAAGTCATAGTAAGGGGCTTTCCACGAGTGAATGGGGGGGGAAAGACTAACAGCAGTTATGGGACATGACCCGTTCGGGAAAGATGAAAGGTGGCGTCCCAAGGTGACGGAGGTCTGTCCGATAGCAGATGGAGATGGAAATCGTGGCCATTAAAATGATGCCACGTATAGAGAGGGGCCCGCCATAGGGAAGATTCCATTATGGACCCCCCGCAGTTAAAAACAGATCATCCGGGGGGGTCCGAAATCCATTTTGGGTCGTTGATCTGTGCACCTATTTCCTGGTCGCAGATCTTTGCACACCTTTTATCACTCATTCCGG
>ML781106.1:1597805-1618074 GCA_009831015.1 Picea engelmannii | reverse complement strand
TACAATTACTGACTTGGTTAATCCTCAATGGGGATTAACCTAATAATAAAAATAATAATAATGACATGATTAATCCACAATGGGGATTTAATCCAATAACAAAATAATAAGAATGCTCTTCGCAGTTACATTATTTCAACAGTTCTTACATTGCAGAAAGTCTTCTATCTGATCATCATTACCAAACACTTGCCAGTACCTGATATTGTCGGGAACTGTCGGTCTACATTTCACCTCAACAGTGTATGGACGAGTCGGGGGGAAAGGAATCTTGCATGTGGCTGCTGACGTGGCCAATCCATCCGCTAGAATGTTTTGTCCCCTCGGCATTACTTGTAAGTCAACTTCAGTAAAACATCTCAAGGCGTCAAGAATAGCATTCATATAAGCTCTAAGACGTGGGTGTTTTGAAGCATACTCACCTTTGACTTGTTTGATTATCAACTCAGAGTCGCCTCTTACCATTATATGTTTAGCACCAACTTTTTTCAAAAGCTTCAAACCGAGCATCAAAGCTTCATACTCAGCAATATTGTTAGTACACTGGAAATTTAATTTGTAAGAATGATTTTCTGAATACCTGTTTCTGTGATTATGCAACCAGACTCCTACTCCTGCTCCTTCTTTGCTCACAGCGCCATCAAAATCCATACTCCAGAAATCAGCAGGTAATTCTTTAGTTATCACGTTCTTCATCCTTGCTACCTCAACGATTTTTGGGTCTTCATATTGACCAGATGTGTCTTCCATCAGCTGAGTATCTTGCTCTTCCGTGTCGCCATCATTTTACAAGATAAACGAATCCAAATCGGAATGTGCAGAATAAAGGGGATAGTTGTGCGGCTTTTCTTGGCTGTTAACCATGTACTTCATCAATGTTTCTTTGTACAGCCTCCTTTGTTGCCCAAACACTGGGATAGTGGCATAAGACATATCCAGCAGCAGGGTTCCTTTCAACTTAGCCCCCCAAGACCGGGATAGCAACATTCCATACTTCGACGGGATGTCTGCGACCACCACATCCATTACCATGCTCTTCGCAGGAATCTGAACCAAGGTGATGCATAGATCCTTGATCAAACCAATACATTTAACTTTGTTGGAGTCGAATGAGTGTAAATCCTTGTATGGTCTGTTGACCTCCAGTCCCAGTTTTTCCATTACTGCTTTAGGCATCAGATTGTGGAAGGTGCTCGAATCCAGCATAGCATTATGCAAGATCAAGTCATGTATGTTTATACTGATGTAAAAAGGAGCAACCTCGCCAGTATCATCTTGACCATCTACTTCAGGTCCGAAGAGAAGTTCAGGATGATCATCAGTAAGGTTCATAGTGTCTGAATGATTTACTGATCCAATGGTTACGGCCTTCATGCCTATGTCAAGTTCAATCGCCAGTGATTTGATTACATGTGAACGATACCCGTCTCTGTTCATCAATTTTGTAAGTGGGATGGGGATTTTTATTTTTGCCAATTCCCCCTCAAGGCTAAAGGGTGTAGGAGCTCTGCCTTGGCTCAGCAGTTCTGGTTTGTCCACCATATTCTTTGGCTCAGAAGTACTCGGTGGATTAATAGGTGAAGCCTCAGGTTGTAATGGCCTTTTCAGAATGGTGATGTTTTTCTTCACGGGAGCGTCGGCATTACTCTTCTCCGGAAACTTCTCAGCAATACTTTTCTCAGGAGTCTTCTCAGCAGATGGTTCAGAGGTCTTTTTGATTTCGACTACCTTCTTGGTTTCAGTCGTCTTCTTTGGAGAACTCCCTTCTGTCTTCTTACTACGCAGATTGTACTGCCGGTGTACCTCCAGAATAGCATTCTCAAAGGCATGTTGTTCTGCATCTTCGGCTTCTTCACTTACCTTTGTTTGATTGAGCAGAAAGAGTTCCTTCTCTTCTTGGGTGAGGAAAATAGCCTCGTTGTCGTGAATTCCCATGAGATTGATGTGAGTGTCCTTCAATTCCTCAATCACTCCATCCCCTTCATCAGCATAGTTTTCCTGTAGAGGAGGTCTGATCTGCTGGTCTGGACCCCTCTGCTCCCTTTGATCCCTAGGGTCTCTCTGTCTGATTTGCGGAGGGTTTCTCCTAAAGTTAGGGTTCTGAACCTGGGGAACTAGTGGGTTTTCTCTTGGAGGATTTCTGTCTGACACAGTAAGTCTTTCCATCATTATCTCCACTGCTCTGGCCAAAGAATCCAATCTGGAATCAGTGGTCGACGTGGAAGGTTCTTCTTTGATCGTGACTCTCCTTTCTGACCTTTGACGTGCCCTTTTCGCCAACAGATTGGCCTCCACACTTATAGCACTTTTCTACATGTCTGCCAATGTGGTGGAATTTCTTTCTCTTAATTGGTATGAAATATCGACATCAAAACCATCAGGGAATTTTATCAACGCCACGCCCTGGGGAGGTTTGATTTCGGCTGGAATTGCGTTGTACAGATTAATGAAACGGGTGCAATAATCTTGTATCGTCTCACCTTGATTTCTTCTTATAGTGTCGTATTCTGACAATATCTGGAGAGGGTTTTTCTTTACCTCCCATATGTCAAGAAAACTCCTTTGGAATGCGACAAGGTCAGGGACTGAAGCGGCAGGTAAATCTTTGAACCATTTCTTGACGTCACCTGTCAGACTTTGGGCAAACAGTCGCATTTGAACGTCAGCCTCATCAACTTCTTGTAGGTCAAAATAGTCATTCATTTTTTCAACATGTTGTTGGGCGTTTAAAGGTCCGGTTGCATCGAACTGTGGAAGTCTTGTTTGATAGTCTTGGCGCATGGCATGTAGCAGCGCAGCCAACACCAAAGGAGCATATCGAGCTACCATGATGGGTGGAGGAGGTGGGACGACAACCTGGATGGTCGACGAGGTAGCGACTGAAGACGAGGACGAGGAGGGACTGGATAGTATTGATGGAGTGAATTGTGGTTTAGTCGTGGGAGACAAAACTTCGGGGGTTCGGGGTTGCAACATTGTTGGGTCAAAGACGATTCCAGTCACAAAACTGTCGGACCGTGTTCTAGCTAGGATTTGCTGTGGAAAAGTATCGAGGTAGGGGTTCTGAGAGATAACTGGTTTTCCTGAAAAGGATAGGGACTTAGGAAGGGGAATATGACTCACTGAACTGACAGCTAAGGTCTTTCACCTGAGCAACTGTTCGGGGTTATCTATCACTATCGCGGGTTCTGGGTTTGGGTGAGATCGAGTATGAACTTTCTTGGAAGCCAGAACTCTTTTTGGTTTTTTATATATATTTTTTTTAATTTTGCGAGTCTGAAAATAATATGTACAAAGTTTGATCAACCTCTAAACATTACTTTCCTCTCAAAATCGAACGTTCTTTTTAGGGGAAAGAAAACGTGAAATTAGCAATTTTTAGTTCCTCCCCAGTATGGTCGCCATTATGTTAGCACTCGGTAAATTTCCTAGAGGTTGAAAAAAAAAAATCCACAAAGGTAACTTTATCCAACTGCTTTTAAAGCTGGGATCTAGCCCTTCCATCTTCAGAGAGGGATCTCTCTATATGATTTATCTTTGTTTTTAACTTTAGATGTTAGGCTAGGTAAAGAAGTAGGTGGGTTTTGTTGTCAAAGTGTTTTTAAATTGGTTGAGACAGTCTACACATCCATTGGGCTATGGGGTCTGTGTTTAGATAAATATGAAATACCACCAGAAACGTGAAGGAAGACTTCCACAGGGCGAGATAATATACTCACTGGATCTTTTAGTAGCTTAAATGATGAACAAAAGAAAAGATGAGAGAGATAAATTCAACTAAGAAGCATTTAAGAATTTCTTAATTGAAAACACCAGAAGATAAACACAAAAATCTTTCGAGTCAGAAACGGGGTATCCAAGATAAATCTTGCAAAATTCAATACTCTTAAAGATTAGTTTCAGAAAAAAATATGACCACAAAGCAAGAATAACATTCAACTTAGAGAATAAACATCACCAGTGAATACACGCAAGAATCCTGTAAAAGTGCCTCCTTTTTATTAATGGCAGATCTCTTCAAAAATGATACAATCTAATAGCGTCAGGGTCTAAAGATCAACAACCTCCAATACTTCGAAAGGTGAAGTATTTATAATTCAAATTACAAACGTTCCTGTCATAACTGATCAGGACGTGCTCATTCTATTTTTAGCCTAACTAATTTTAACTAATCAAACTGATTGATGACTTGGTGCAATTGCACGCGGAAATTCTGGGTAGACCGTTGATGAAGCCTTTGCACGACCTCATCTGACTGGACAAGTGACTGGACCTAGACAGCTCATCTGCTAATCGAGCAGATCACAAAGTTCCTCCCATCTAAGATGACTAGGCACAGTGACTTTGAGCAGTCTCTGATACACTGCGTCCATTTCCGTATACTTGGCGAATGTGGGCTTAGTGAGGAATATGTATCGAATATCGTGTTGGATGCTGATGTCCAACTGAAGAGCGTCCAGGAATGCTTTGCCGGTGATGCTCTCTTGTATTCCAGAAAACTTTGAATTGTCCTTAGACACTTCAGACAGTCTCTTTTTGTAATCTGGGAGTGTCATCAGTTTATCATTACTAACCTTCAGACCGGGGAGACCTTTTTTCTGGAGAGCCTCGATCTTGCTGAAGAATTTATGTACCCCTAGGTCCATGGTCTGAACCTTTTCTTCCAGTTGAAGCATTAATCCTCTCTTGGTCAAAACTCTTTTGACCTCAAGGATGGTCTATGTTCTGTCCTCTATCTTCAACTCTTCTAGCTCTTCTCTGGTCTTAGAATTGAGGAATTTGATGATATCATTTTCCTGAGTTGGTCTATCTCCCAATTCTACTCTGATCTTCTCAATGGAATGTTTGCTCCTTTGGACCAACTCATTCTGTTCAAACATAATTTGAATCATGGGCCAGATCTCATTTATGGACTTTGTGATGTCTGTCCATACATTCTCTTTGACCTCAGCCAAAGTCTTCCCTGCCACTGTTTGCTTTTGGAGCTGTTGTAGTTCCTTCCTGAGCTGCTCAGTTACCTGCTTTTCTTTGGAAAGACTGGTCTGGAAAGAAGTTTTGAGTTCCTGGAGGTTCTCAACTTCCTTCTTAAGCCTGCTGATTTCTGTCTCTTGCAGGTTCATCTTTTCCATGGATTGGGCGAGGTCGGTTGTCCCTTCTTGTGATGTCACTGGAGTTGCAGATGGGATTACTGTCACTACTGTTGTGCTTGCTCCTGAGATAGGAATGGCACTCAATGGAATGAGTTCCATTGGCTTCATCTACTCCTCTTTTAGTAATCTCTCCATCTCAGCCTCCATCTCTTTGAGCTGGGCGTTCTGCTCCATGAGCATCCTGAGAATTTCATCCCTTTCACCTTCCTTCTCTGCTATCTCCTTCGCCTGTGAGTCCTCTGTGGGCAGGAGTTTCAGTTGTTTCCTTAAAGCGGCGATGTCTGCATTCTTCTTCTTGATCATCTCCTCTGCAGCTTTGACGTTGGAGGGGTCATAGCCGATCTTGAGGACCAGCTCTTCCAAAGTTTTGATTCTGTTGTCTTTTGCGAAGGATGATATCTTCTCCAGCTTGAGTTGTGTCTGAGCATTGTTCAATGATACCTGTAATTTTGCTGCAGAAGTTGAATCATGTGCAAACATATGGAATACCATCCCCCCTGTTTGTTTGTGCAGATCCATCTGATCTGCTGGGTGCATGTCCTTCGTCTGAAATTCGAAGGTGGCCCTCTTGTAGTATGTGATAACCTTGGGGTCTGGTACTTGTGCCTGGAGGAAGGCCATGTGCATCCTGTCCCTTTCTGTGTCAAATGCAGATAGCAGCCTATGCTGCGCAGTGGACGACTGCTTCTGAAACTGAGCGTAAGTACTGCTAGTAAGGGTCTGATTTATTTTCTTGATCAGCTCGTACTTCTCGAAAATGCTCAACTTGGGCCCAGTTTTGCCCGGATGAGTGTCCAATGGGGAGTCAGTGGATTTCTTCGGTATTGCTGGGGTGATGCCCTGATATAGGCTCGATCCGAAAGGTGGATTGAAAGTCTTGACCACTGTGGTGGGCGGGGCTTCTTGTTCTACAGTCGGACCAGGCACTGAAACTGTGTTGGGCCTCTTAGTGTGCAACTGGAACTCTTCTGATGATACCTCCGTGACCAGCGGAGACGACTCTTGTCGAGGCCTTTTTTCCTTAGGGACCTGTGGTGTGGTAGTTGGTGGCACATTCATCGGCGGGACCTGTTGTTCCACTTCGACCAAGGTGTCAGGCACCCACACAGTCTGGTTGGCGAATTTTTCAATCTCGGGCTTGGACTCATGAACGTACGGGATGTTTTTGTTCTTCACCCGCATTTCTAAGATGATACCGCATGGGTCATAGTGCTAGGGGAAGCTTAAGAAAAACTTCATCTCTCTCAGCATCTGGTCCGCTTCTTCTCCGACGCCACAACTGTTGCAGATGAAGGAACCAATCTGCCCCTTGATTCGAAGTTGTTGCTTCTTCTTCAATGATACGAAATGAATATCATCAGAATTCATGATCTGTCTTATATTATCTAATGCAAAGATTCTTACTGGCACATATTTGGGCAGCTTGTAGGGTGCCAACTCGCACCCGAATACTTTGATCTCGGAGTGGTTTTGATACAGGTACCAATCGTCGGTCTTCGTGTTGTCCGAGAGATGCAGAATTCTCTGGACTTCGTCGTTTATTCGAGGCTCGGGCCTGCTGCTCAACATGCTTACCACAGGGTGGTAGAACAGATTGATGAATGCTTTGAAGCTGTATTCTGTGGAATTATGTTTCAACAAAGAGGTCCATGTTATGACTGGTTAAGGCCTCCCATTTGTGTCCATTTTCTGCATGGAAAAACTAAACTTATCTGCTTGATAGAAAATAAACATGTAGGCCAGTAAAGACGAATATCTGAACATGCCTTCCGTGCCAAAATTCACGAACTGTTCGTGAATATTGTTGGCCAAGAAGGTGTTGTAATCAAACTGTGTGGTAGGTTTTTCATCAATGGAGAAAATGGATAGAAAACCCAGAATGGGCTCATCTACTCACTGGTCAGAATAGTACCCTAACAGAGTACAAAGGGAGGAAATGACTTGGTTTCCTTTGGTGGAGAACATGGACGACGGGTAAGGGGGATTTGTGGAAGGGAATTGAGCGGAGGTGGGAAGAAAAAGCTCGAATATTTGAGCTCTCTGGGGAAACGTCATCTTCTGATATAAATCTGTAAGGATCTCTAGGTTGAAAGGAGACACAGACTCGGCATGGGGAATTTGCATCATCTGGTCTATGTCTTCGGGAGTGATGAGGAACAGGGTGTCTCCGGATGAGGATATGATGGCTCTCTATTCGGGAATATAGTGAGCTTGGAATTTAAGTGAAAACTCGGGAAAATGATGGATTTGGGGAAAGAGGTACAGGGGTAAATTGGACTCCCAGAGTCCAATTTCATCGCTCTGGTCCAGGAAAACCTCCCGGAGCCATGACTGGAGGTGTGAAAAATCGAAATCACTCTTGGTATCAGTGATCAATTTGTCTTTGTCGACCAATGGGATTTTGTCCAGGTCGACAGGAGGTGGGAGAAAAGGATTCTCCTCTCCTTCTGCTTGTCTTGGCTTTGGCGCCATCTCTACAACAGTACCTGCAAATAACACGAAGTTAGTGGGGTCGACTGACTATGGATGAAGGCGACGGGATGTAACGGAGGGGAAGGCTATGAGTTTTTCTGGTGCGACGAGTGAACAGCGAAAATGGGGGAGAACGGTAATTTTATTTAAAACTGGGGTCGGTCGGGCGCGGGAGACAGGTCAGCAGGATAACGGGTATGTTATCCAGTAATAAATGGACAACGGGCCACTTGGGGGTGAGATGGCAGGTGACGGTGGCCAAAACATACAGAAGGCTGATGTGGCTRCTAGGGATTGGAGGTGAGAGTCACAATAAGGGGTTGGTCATGAGTGGAAAAGGGTAGGGGACTGACAGCGGGGACTGACAACAGTAATGTGATTTGATATAACTCGGGAGCAAGTGGAACAAGTGGAAAATGACGTCCATGAGTGACGGGGGCTGTCAGATAGCAGATGGTGATGGGACTTCAGGACCAATAGGCTGACACCACGCATGACAAGGGGACCGCCAGAGGGGAAAAACTATTTCGTACCCCCCCCTTGGTTAAAAGCAGATCACCAGGGGGGGTTCGAAATCCAATTAGGGTCGTTGATCTATGCGCCCTCTTCCTGGCCGCAGATCTTAGCACGTCGTTTATCATTCATTCCGGACCCCCCCCCCCTCCGTTAAAGGTAGAACAGACGGGGGGGTCTGGAATCAAATCTAAACCGTGGATTTACGTGCTCGTTCATGGACCTTCCATATCTGTGCAAATCTTATCACCGATTCCGGACCCCCCCCGCCCCCCTCGGTTAAAAGCAGAACGGTCGGGGGGGTCCGGAATGCTCTGTGCRTCGTAGATCTGAGTGCCGCGATCTAGACCGTCAAAATGTGCAATGAGCATAAACTGGGGCGCGGAGAACACACGCACTGGGAAAACTTAGGATAAAAGTATTTTTATGGGTTTTTTCCCAAACTTTCAAATGACACCACCAAGGGACTTCGATCAAGCAACCTTTTAAGCATTTGAGACATGGTGCAACATTTTTCATCAAGCTGGATTTATTGGATTGAAACAATGAAGCAACTAACCTACATGCTAACCTATCTTCTTATGACAATTAACCCAGATTAAACTGTTGGGTTAAGAAATTACTCTACCCTAGGGCTATTTGACCAGGATTAGACAGTCTGGCCAGATTTATTCACTAATCTAACCTAGACACTTTGGCTAAAATTAAACTGTTTAGCCAAATCTTTCACTACCCTATCAACATCAAATTCAAAAGAACTTGGCCATGCTTGAAAGGTATGGCCAAGTTACTATTATTGCATGGGGATTTTATTTCAATTATTTTATGCCCTCTTTTTCTTTTCTTTTTTCTTTTTTCTTTTTCTTTTTTCTTTTTTCTCTTTTCTTTTTCTCAAATTATTTGCAGAATGAAAAATCATTTGTCAACAAAAATACTAGAGACAGATAATATCCCAGTCACCAATTGATTCCCATAATTTATGGGGCGATAACAACGGCTCCACCTGGGGATGGTACTTTCTCTGTGAAGTGCCAAGAATCTTGGTTTCTGTAGTCCTGAAAATTTATGCCTAGTAGCCTTCATTGGTTTTATTCTTAAAACTTGTAAAAACAATGGTTAGCAGCTTAGGGCCTTCTCTTCGGGCTTCAACCAATTGACTGATGTTCTTCACTCATAAAATGCAAGTAAAAATGAAAATTAAAATGGTATGTACAATGGAGAGTGAGCACTCAAATCTTCTACTGAGGTGGGACATAATGTTTCAGCATTCTGCCATTCACAGGTGCTCCTGGCAGATCTGACCCATCAACGTTGTTTAGCAAGAAAGCATTGTTTCCCCTGAAATTTTGGATCATGTATGGCCCGGTCCACAGATTATCAAATTTTCCATGCTTTCCCTTGTCCTCATTCATGGCATCCCATCTCAATACCAAATCTCCTAGCTCGAAATCATCCTCCTTGGTTTGTTTGTCAAAGATCTTCTTGATATTTTCTTGGACGACCTGAGTTTTGTTGAAAACATCTTCCCTAGTCTGCTGCAAATGGATCATCTGGTTGATCCTTCGTTGTGATTCATTTGGCTCAACTTGTACCTCTTGAAGCAACTTCATGACAGGGACTCCTAAAGAAGTGGGGAAAATTGCCTCTGTACCATAGACCAGCTGGTATGGTGACATACCAATTGACCTTTTGGTGGTCAGCTTGTCAGCCCATAAAGCAAAAAACCAACTTATTGTGCCATGATTTCTTGTTTTCCTGCAATGTTTTCTTGATGATATTTACCAAAGTTTTGTTTGAAGATTCCGCCAACCCATTCCCCTGATGGTAGTAGGCTGTGGAATGCCCCAAACCAATGTGATACTAGTTGCAGAAATCTATGAGCTTCTTTGACCGAAAAGAAGTTGCATTATCAGCTATGATCTTTCTAGGACATCCAAAGCGAGACAAGATACTATTTTCAAGGAATTTGATAATAACAGAGTCAGTGGCTTGCCTGCTTGGTACTGCTTCGATCCATTTGGTAAAGTAATCGGTGGCAGTGATAATCCACCTGTGTTGGCCTGAAGAAGGGGGGTGTATTTCTCCAATGAAGTCCAGTCCCCATTGCTGGAAAGGGGCTTCAACTGAGATCGGTTTCAGGGGGAGAGGAAGGAGTTTCCTTTTTCCTTCAAACAGCTGACATTGATGACATGCAGTCACTTTATGATGTACATCGGCGAATAGGGTGGTCCAATAGAATCCAGCTCTGAGTATTTTGTTGGCTGTAACCTTCCAGTTCAAATGGCCACCACATTCTCCTGCATGAAATTCTTGTAACACTTTATCAGCTTCATCTTTCAATAAACAATTTAACAGAATGCCTCCAGGATCTTTCCAATACAAATTGCCTTCTAGAATACATAATTTTAAGGCTTTCAACTTTAAAAATCTAGCTTTAGTCTTAGTCAAACCAGGGAGAGCTTGTAAATTTTGAAAAACGAATATGAGGTCTACGTACCATGGAGAGTTGAGAAATACCTCTCTCACACTTGGAGTAGCCATCTCGCCCTGTTCGTCTGCTGCAACTAAAAAATTAATGTCAAGAGCATGAAAGTTAGATTCAGCCATTAATTTTGTCAGTCCTTGACCCTTGACTAGTTTTGTAGGCTTAATCTCTATATCGTATTCTAAAATCACCGCAATCCATTTTCCCCTTCTTCCATCCGGATTGTCCTGTGTCAAAATGTCTTTTACTACTGCATTCGGAACATAAGCTATGGTGTGGGAATGGAGAATGTAGACCCTAAAATATTTTATAGCTTTCACCAAGGCAAAAGCTTGTTTATCCATTATCTTGTAATTCAGAGCAGCGTCTCTTAACGCTTTACTAAAGAAAGCAATGGGTTGTTCATACCCTTCACTGTTCTTTTGTAGTAACACCGTTGCTATCGTATGTTCAGAGACGAAAGAAAAAAGATAGAAATCCTTAGTAAAATCAGGACTGATCAAAACAGGGGCTTCTGTGAGTGCTCGTTTGACTTGTTCGAAAGACTGTCTAGACTCGGAGTCCCATTTTATTTTTACATCCTTTTTTAGCATATTTGTAATGTTTCTAAGGAGATCGGCCAGATTGGGAATGAATCTTAGTAGAAAGTTTATTCTCCCGATAAAAGACTGCAGTTGTTTGAGGTTTCTTGGGTGTTCTAATTTTTGTATGGCCTCAATTCTACTGGGGTCTATTTTGATTCCATCCTTGGAGATGATGTGTCCTAGCAGTTTTCCTTCCTCTAAGCCGAAAAGGCTTTTCTTAGGATTTAACGAAATCCCAAACCTTCTACATTTCTCGAAGACTCGTCTAAGGTGTCGCAGATGCTCATCATCAGATCGGGAAAACACAGTTACATCATCTAAATAGACGACAATAAACTTACCTGATTCTTCCACAAAAGCGATATCCATTGCTCTCTGGAATGTGGCTCCTACGTTCATCAGACCAAAAGGCATTTTCACATACATGAAAGTGCCCCATGGTGTGGTGAAAGCGGTTTTGTCTTGGTCATTCGGGTGAACTAGGACCTGATTGTAACCCGAGAAACCATCCAGCAGAGAAATTCGACTGGATCTGACCACCCTTTGCAGGATGTGGTCCATTTTCGACAAGGGGTAATTATCCTTCAGGGAGACTTTATTCAGATTTCGGAAATCTATGCAGAGTCTGATTTCCCCAGATTTCTTACGTGTAGGGACCAAATTAGAGACCCATTTGGAAAAACGCAAAGGGACTATGATTTTGGCATTGTACATTTTTTTGATTTCCTTTTCTATCAGAGGGAGCAAATTGGGATTTATCCTCCTAAGTTTCTGTCGGAACGGTTTTTGGTCTTCCTTTATTGGAATCCTGTGTTGTATGATGCTGGTATCATAAGCTTTCAAATCCTCATATCCCAAGGCAAAGACATCCGAATATTCTTTGAACAGCTCAATGTATTTGATTTTTTGCTCTTGGGGTAATGATTTAGATAGTTTGACTATCCTAGGTTTCTCCTCAGTCCCTATATTACAGTCTTCTACCTCTTGTCCATGCGCTTCAATTTTGGGTTTTTTGGCTACGTCGTTAAAATCAAACAAATCCTCTAAAGGAACTAAACCCCTAGGCAAAACATTGATTTTCAAATGTAAGACGTCGGTCTCCATCTCATCATCGCCTAATTCTCCTGAATCTACGCTATTTACACTATCAATTTCAAAATATGATCTATTTACATTTTCATCTTCATTCTCTGAATCTATATTTGTACATTCAAAATAGTTTTTACACTGCAGAAAGTCTTCGATTTGATCATCATTACCAAACACTTGCCAGTACCTGATATTGTCGGGAACGGTTGGTCTGCATTTCACCTCAACAGTGTATGGGCGAGTCGAGCGGAAAGGAATCTTACATGTGGCTATTGACGTAGCCAATCCGTCTGCCAGAATGTTTTGTCCCCTCGGCATTACCTACAAGTCAACTTCAGTGAAACATCTAAGGGCATCAAGAACAGCATTCCTATAAGCTCTAAGACGTGGGTGTTTCGCAGCATACTCACCTTTGATCTGCTTTATTATCAACTCAGAATCACCTCTTACCATAATCTGTTTAGCAGCAACTCTTTTCAAAAGCTTCAGACCGAGCATCAAGGCTTCATACTCGGTAATATTGTTAGTGCATTGGAAATTTAATTTGTAAGAATGGTTTTCTGAATACCTGTTTCGGTGATTATGCATCCAGACTTCTGCTCCAACTCCTTCTTTCTCACTGCTCCATCAAAATCCATGCTCCAGAAATTCGTCGGTAGCTCTTCAGTTATCACGTTTTTCATCTTTGCTACCTCAATGATTTCTTGGCCTTCGTCCGGACTAGATGTATCTTCTCCCAGCTGAGTGTCTTGCTCTCCTGTGTCACCATCATTATACAAGATAAAGGAATCCAGGTCGGAATGCGCGGAGTAGAGAGGATAGTTATGCAGCTTTTCTTGGCTACTAACCATGTATTTCATCAACGTTTCTTTGTATAGCCTTCTTTGTTTCCCGAAAACTGGGATAGTGGCATAGGACATATCTAGCTGCAGGGTTCCTCTCAACTTAGCCGCCCAAGACCGGGATAGCAACATTCCATACTTCGGAGGGATGTCTGCAACTACCACATCCATTACCATGCTCTTTGCAAGAATCTGAACCAGGGTGATACATAGGTCCTTGATCAAACAAATACACCTAACTTTACTGGAGTCAAATGAGTGTAAATCTTTGTAAGGTCTGGTGACCTCCAGTCCCAGTTTCTCCATCACTGCTTTAGGCATCAGATTGTGGGAAGCACCTGAATCCAACATAGCGTTATGCAAGATCAGGTCATGTATGTTTAAACTGATGTAAAAAGGAACGACATCACCAGTATCATCTCGACCATCTACTTCAGGTCCGAACAGGAGTTCGGGTTGATCATCAGTAAGGTTCACAGTGTCTGAGTGATTTTCTTATCAAATGGTTAAGGCCTCCGTGCCTATGCCAGGTTCAATGATCAGTGCTTTAATCACCTGTGAACGATAAACATCCTTGTTCATCAACTCAGAAAGTGGAATGGGAATTTTTACTTTGGCTAATTCCCCCTCAAGGCTGAAAGGTGTAGGAGTTCTGCCTTGGCTCATCAATTCTGGTTTTTCCACCATGCTCTTCTGGTCAGAAGTACTTGGTGGATTAACAGGTGGAACCTTGGGTTGTGACGATCTTTTCAGAATAGTAAGGTTTTTCTTCACAGGAACTTTGGCAGTACTCTTCTCAGGCCTCTTCTCGACAGATGGCTCAGAGGTCTTCTTGGTTTCGGTCACCTTCTTCGTTTCAATCATCTTTTTTGGGGAACTCCCTTCCATCTTTTTACTCCGCAGATTATATTGTCGATGTACCTCGAAAATGAAATTTTTGAATGCCTGTTGTTCTGCATGTTCGGGTTCTTCACTTACTTTGGTTTGATTAAGAAGGAAAATTTCTTGCTCTTCTTGGGTAAGGAAAATAGCTTCATTATCGTGAATACCCATGAGATTTATGTGAGTATCCTCTAATTCCTCAATAACTTCCTCCCCTTCATCAGCATAATTTTCTTGCAGGGGAGGTCTGATCTGCTGCTCTAGACCTCTCTGCTCTCTTTGATCCCTAGGATCTCTCTATCTGATTTGAGGAGGGTTTCTCCTAAAGTTAGGGTTCCGAACCTGAGGAGCCGGTGGGTTTTCTCTTGGAGGATTTCTATCTGACACAGTAAGTCTCTCCATCATTCTTTCCATTGCTCTGGCCAAAGAATCCAATTTGGAATCTAAAGTTGATGTGGAAGGTTCTTCTTTAATTGTGACTCTCCTTTCTGACCTCTGACGTGCCCTTTTTGCCAACAAGTTGGCCTCCACACTGATAGTACTTTTATGCATGTCTTCCAGGGTGGTAGAATTCCTTTCCCTTAGTTGGTATGACATGTCAGTGTCAAAACCATCAGGGAATTTTATCAATGCCAAACCCTGTGGAGGTTTGATTTCAGTTGGGATTGCGTTGTACAAGTTATTGAAACGAGTTCAGTAATCTTGTACTGTCTCACCTTGATTTCTTCTAATATTTTTGTATTCTGACAAGATTTGGAGAGGGTTTTTCTTTACCTCCCATTTGTCTAGAAAACTCCTTTGGAATGCGGTAAGTTCAAGGACGGAGGCAGCACGCAAACCTTTGTACTATTTTTTAACATCACCTGTCAAATTTTGGGAAAACAATCTCATTTGAACATCAGCTTCATCTACTTCATGCAAATCATAATAGTCATTCATTTTATCTATGTATTGTTGTGCGCTCAAAGGTCTTGTTGCATCGAACTGTGGAAGCCTTGTTTGATAGTCTTGGGGCATGGCATGAAGAGGCGCAGCCAACACCAAGGGAGCATATCTAGCTGCCATGATGTATGGAGGAGGTGGGATAATAGACTAGATGATTGGTGAGGTAGTGACTGAAGACGAGAACGAGGAGCGAATAGATATCACTGAGGGAGTGATTTGTGGTTTAGCAGTGGGAGACAGAACTTCGGGGGTTCGGGGTTGCAAAACGCTTGGATCAAAAATGATTCCAGTCACAAAACTATCGGACCATGTTCTAACCAGGCTTTGTTGGGAAAAGGTATCAAAGTCATGGTTTTGAAAGGTAATGGGTTTCCCTGAAAAGGAAAAGGACTTATGCAAGGGAGTATGACTCACTGAGCTTTCAACTACGGTTTTCTTCCTGAGTAATTGTTCAGGGTTATCTGTCACTATCGCAGGTTTTGGGTCTGGATGAGATCGAGTATAAACATTCTTAGGAGCCAGATTTCTTTTTGATTTTTTATATATATAATTTTTAGTTTTATGAATCCGAAAATAATATGTACAAATTTCGATCGACCTCTAAACATTACCTTATTCTCAAATTTGCAATATTGCAGGAACAAAACTTTCTTTTTAGGGAAAAGAAAACGTGAAATTATAAATTTTGTGTTATGTTCCCCAGTGGAGTCGCCACTATGTTAGCACTTGGTAAATTTCCTAGAGGTTGACAGCAGAAGAAATCTACTAAGGTAACTTTATCTAACCACTTTTGAAGCTGGGATCTAGTCCCTCCAACTTCATAGAGGGATCTCTCTATATGATTTAGCTATGTTTCCAATTTTAAATATTAGGCTAGGTAAAGTAATAGGTCAGGTTTGTTGTCAAAGTGTTTTTCGAATTGGTTGAGACAGTGTACACATCCATTGGGCTATGGGGTCTGTGTTTTAATAAAATATGAAATCCGAACCAGAAACGCAAAGGGAAAACTTTCACAGGGAAAGATAATATAATCACTGGATCTTTTAGTAGTTTAAATGATGAACAGTAGAAAAGATGAGAAAGATAATTTCAACAAAGAAGCAGTTAAGAATTTCTTTATTGAAAACACCAGAAAATAAAACGCTAAAATCTTTTCGAGTCAGAAACAGGGTATACAAGATAAATCCTGCAACATTCGCTACTCTTAAAGATTAGATTCAGAAAAACAAAATGATGACAAAGCGATAATAACATTCAACTAAGAGAGAAAAATGTCACCAATGAATACACGCAAGAATCCTGTAAAAGTGCCTCCTTTTTATTAATGGAAGATCTCTTCAACAATATTACAGTCTGATAGCGTCAGGGTGTGAAGATCAACAACCCTCAATACTTTGAAAGATGAAATATTTATAACTCAAATTACAAACGTTCCTGTCATTAATGACCGGGACGTGCTAAATCTATTTTTAGCCTAACTAATTTAACAAATTTCCTAAATCTAGGAACTGCTTGATGGCATGGTGTAACTGCACGCTGATTTCTGGGTGGGCCGTTGATGAAGCCTCTGCATGACTTCATCTGACTGGACAGCTGGTTGGAACTGGACAGCTCATCTGCTAATCGATCAAATCGCAGAGTTCCTTCCATCTAAGATGACTGGGCACGTTGACTTTGAGCAGCCTTCGATACACTTCATCCATCTCCGTGTACTTGGCGAATGTAGGCTTTGTGAGGAAGATGTATCGAATCTCGTGTTGGATATTGATGTCCCGTTGAAGGGCATCTAGAAATTCCTTGCCAGTGATTCTCCCTTGAATCCCTGCAAACTTTGAATTGTCCTTAGACACATCAGTCAATCTCTTCTTGTAATCTGGGAGTGTCATCAGTTTATCATTAATTACCTTCAGACCAGGTAGACCTTTCTTCTTGAGAGCCTCAATCTTACTGAAGAATCTTTGTACCCCCAAGTCCATAGCTTGAACCTTCTCTTCCAACTGAAGCATTAATCCTCTCTTGGTCAAAACTCTTTTGACCTCAAGTATGGTCTATGTTTTGTCTTCAATCTTCATCTCTTCCAGCTCTTCCCTGGTCTTAGAATTTAGGAACTTGATGATCTCATTTGCCTGTGTTGGCATGTCTCCCAATTCTACTCTGATCTTCTCAATGGCCTGTTTGCTCCTCTGGACCAATTCATTCTTCTCAAACATGATCTGGATCATTGGCCATATCTCATTCATGGATTTAGTGATATCTGTCCATACACTCTCTTTCACTTCAGCTAAAGTCTTTCCTGCCACTGTTTGCTTCCGGAGCTGTTGTAACTCCTGCTTGAGCTGCTCTGTTACCTGCTTTTCCTTGGAGACGTTGGTCAGGAAGGAGGATTTGAGTTCCTGAAGGTTCTCGATCTCCTTTTTAAGATTGTTGATCTATGTTTCCTGCAGGTTCATTTTTTCCATGGACTCAGCCAGATCAGTTGTCTTCTCCTGGGATGTCAATGGAGTCGTGGATGGGACTGTTGTCACTGACATTGTACTCAATCCCGAAATTGGAATGGCACTCAATGGAATGACTTCCATTGGATTCAGCTGCTCCTTCTCTTTTAATAGTTTCTCCATCTCAGCTTCCATTTCTTTGAGCTGTGCATTCTGCTCCATGAGCAGCTTGAGAATTTCATCCTTCTCACCTTCTTTCTCTGCTATCTCCCTCGCCTACGAATCCTCTGTGAGCGAGAGCTTCAGTTGATTCCTCAAGGGTGCTATGTCAGCATTTTTCTTCTTTATCATTTCCTCGACTGCTTTCACGTTTAAAGGGTCATAACCGATCTTGAGGACCAGCTCCTCCAGAGTTTTGATCCTATTGTCCTTTGCAAAGGATGATATCTTCTCCATCTTTAATTGTGTTTGAACATTGTTCAGGGACACGTGTAATTTCGACGCAGCAGTAGAAGCATGTGCCAGAGTGTAGAAAATCATTTCCCCTGTCTGCTTGTGCAGATCCATTTGATCGGCCGGATGCACGTCCTTCATCTAGAATTCGAAGGTGGCCCTTTTATAATCAGTGATCGCCTTGGGGTCTGGTACCTGTGCCTGGAGGAAGGCCATGTGCATCCTGCCCTTTTCTGTGTCAAATGCAGACAGCATCCTATGCTGCGCAATCAACATATGCTTCCAAAATTGAGGGCAAGTACTGTTGTAAGGGTCTGGTTCCTTTTCTTGATCAGCTCGTACTTCTCGAAAATACTCAACTTAGGTCCCACCTTGCTAGGCTGAGTGCTCAATGGAGAGTCTGTGGATTGCTTCGGCAATGCTGGGGTAATGACCTTATAGAGGCTCGACCCGAAGGGTGGAATAACAGACTTGGTCACTGTGGTGGACGGGGCTTCTTTTTCCCCGGTCGGGCCAGGGACTGACGAAGTCTTAGGCCTCTTGGTGTGCAACTGGAATTCCTCGGAAGATACCTCAGTTACAGGCGGAGATAAATCCTGCCTCGGCCTCTTCTCTTTTGGGACCTGTGGCATGGTCGTTGGTGACACATTGGTCAAGGGTACCTATTGTTCCACTTTGACTAATGTGTTAGGCTCCAACATTGTCTGATTTTCAAATTTTTCCACTTCAGGCCTAGCTTCATGAACATATGGGATGTTCTTGTTCTTCACCCTCATCTCTGAGATGATCCCATAAGGATCATAGTGCCATGGGAAACTCATGAAGAACTTCATTTCTCTCAGCATCCGGTGTGCTTATTCCCCAGCGCCACGACTGTTGCAGATGAAGGAGCCAATCTGCCCCTTGATTGTAAGCTGCTGCTTTTTCTTCAATGATACAAAATGGATACCATATGAATTTATAATCTGCCTTATATATTCTAGAGCAAATATTATGACTGGAAAATATTTGGGCATCTTATACGGTGCCAATTCGCACCTGTATACTATGATCTCTGTATAATTTTGATACAAGTACCAATCCCTGGTCTTTGTGTTGTCCGAGAGATGTAGGATTCTCTGGACTTCGTCATTTATTCAAGGCTCGGGCATGTTTCTCAGCATACTTACCACAGGGTGGTAGAACTGATCGATGAACCCCTTGAAACTGTACTCTGTGGATTTGTGCTTGAGCAAGGAAGTCCATGTTGTGACTGCCTGAGGTTTACCATCTTCATCCATCTTCTACATAGAAAATCTAAATTTATCCGCATGGAAGAAGACGAACAAGTAGGCTAGTATTGATGAATATTTGAACATGCCTTCCGTGCCAAAATTCACGAACTGTTCGTGAATATTGTCTGCCAAGAATGTGCTGATATCAAACTAGGTGGTGGGCTTTTCATCAGTGGAGAAAATGGATAGAAAACCCAGAATGGGCTCATCTACCCACTGATCAGAATAGTATCCCAACAGAGCGCAAAGGGATGAGATGAACTAGTTTCCCTTAGTCGAGAACATGGAAGACGGATAAGGGGTATTTGTGGAGGGGAATTGAGCAGATGTGGGAAGGAAAAGCTTGAATATTTGAGCTCTTTGGGGAAAAGTCATTTTCTGGTACAACTCTATAAGGATTTCCAGGTTGAAAGGAGACGCAGAGTCGGCTCGGGGGATTTGCATCATCTAGTCTATGGACTCGGGCATGATGAGGAAAAGGATCTCTTCGGACAAGGAGATGATGGCTCTTTATTCGGGAATATAGTGGGCTTGACACTTGAGAGCGAATTCGGGAAAATGGTGGATCTGAGGAAAGAGGTAGAGGGGTAAATTGGACTCCCAGAGTCCAATTTCATCACTCTGGTCCAAGAAAAATTCTCTAAGACATGACTGGAGGTCCGAGAAATCAAAGTCGCATTTTGTATATGCGATCAACCGGTCTTTGTCGACAAGTGGGATCCTGTCCAGGTCGACAGGAGGTGGGAGAAACAGATTCTCCTCTCCTTCTGCTTGTTTGGATTTTGGCGCCATTTCTGCAACAGTACCTGCAATAAACACAACGTTAGTGGGGGCGACTAACTGTGGATGAGGGCGACAGAAAGTAACAGAGGAGTGAGCGGTGAATTTCTCTGGTGCGATGGGTGAATAGCGAAAGTAAGGGGAATAACGGTAGTTTTATTTAAAATGGGGTCGGTTGGGCGCGGGAGATAGGTCATCTGGATAATGGATAGGTTATCCAGTAATAAATGGCCAACGGATCACTTTGAGGGTGAGATGGCAGGTGACGGTGGCTAAGGGATACGGATGGGTGACATGGAGGTTGTCGATTGGAGGTAAAAGTCATAGTAAGGGCCTTGCCACGAGCGAATGGGGGGGGGGGGGGG
>ML781106.1:1554096-1597371 GCA_009831015.1 Picea engelmannii | reverse complement strand
CCCCCCCCCCCCCCCCGGGTTAAAAGAAAAATGGTCAGGGGGGTCCGGAATGCTCTATACACCATAGATCTGGGCACCATGATCAGGACCATTGATATGTGCAGGGAGCATAAGTGGGGGGCAGAAAACACATGCGCCAGGGAAAAACTTAGGATAAAATATTTTTATGGGTTTTTCCAAGGTTTTCCAAGTAGACACCACCAAGGGGTTAGGCAAGCGATCTTTTTAAACATCTGAAAACATGGTGCAACACTTACATCAAACTGGTTCTTATTGAAATGAAGCAACACAGCAACTAGTCTACATTCTAACCTACCTTCCTATGAAAATTAACCCAGATTAGACTGTTGGGTTAAGAACTTAGTCTACCCTGGGGCTATATGACCAAGATTAGACAGTCTGGCCAGATTTATTCACTAATCTAACCTAGACATTTTGGCTAAGATTAAACTGTTTAGCCAAATTCATTCACTATCCTATCAACATCAAATTTAAAAAGAACTTGGCCATGCTTGAAAGGTATGGACCAAGTTAATATTATTGCATGGGGCTTTTATTGAAATTCTTTTATGCCCTCTTTTCTTTTTCTTTTTCTTTTTCTTTTTCTTTTCTTTTTCTTTTCTTTTCTTTCTTTTTCTTTTCTTTTTTCTTCAAATTATTTGCAGAATGAAAAATCATTTATCAACAAAAACACTAGAGACAGATAATATCCTAGTCACCAGTTGATCCTATAACTTATAGGGTGATAACAGGTAGGACTGCCTCGAGTATCATGTACAATTTTCTGTTGAAAGTAATAATAACACTACGAGGCCTAGACTGATATACAACATGATGTTTCCATAAATAAGGTTGGCCCAAAAGAACATCACAAACTTTGAGAGCAGAAAAATCACACAATACCTCATCTTTGAAGGGCTTGTTGTCGTACGACAATTGACATTGTTAGTTGACGTGGAGATCGCTTCCTTGGCGGAGCCATCCAATGGTGTAGGGTTGTGGGTGCTGCGTTGTCGGCAGGGCAAGCCACTTGACGACCTTTGCTAAGATGAGGTTCTTCTGGCTACCACTATCAATGATGAAGTGCAGAGAGGTGCCTTTTACCCACATCTGTGAATGGAATAGGCACTCTCATTCTTCTGGCTCGTCTGGTTCACCAAGTTGGAGCTTGGTGGTAGCAACGGTGGCACTGGGTTCCCCATAAATGATTTGTCTTCCCCTTTCTAGTTCTGACTCAGAGTTAGAACCCGCATCTGATTCAAAGGATTTCACTTCAACCACTAGCAACTACTTTGGGCGACAGTCAACAGTGTTATGCCAAGGGCTCTTACGAAAGTCGCACCACTTCTCGATATCTTTCTTTGTCTTTACGGTGTCCTTCTTTGCTTGTGGCTTGGATTGGTTGTCCTGATACTATCCATATTTTCTCTATCCTTTCTTCTGTGGGTTGGGGTCGCCCTTTCCTGGCTTTTGTTGTACGGGGTTCTCAGGCCCAAATTGTCGCGTCTTTTGTTTCAGCTTCTGCTCGATTTTGACGGCATATTGGTAGGTCGCACCCAAGGATGAGATGTTCAGAAAATCCATTTCGGCCTGGATGTATCTATGCAGAGCACTGTGATACTTGAGCACCATATGTCGCTCTGAATCTTTGATACCCATATTGGTGTGCAAGGTATAGAAGATATTTGTGAAATCTGGCACTACTTAGTCTCTTTCTTGCCGCAGTGTGGTCCATTTGGTATACAAGTCATCATAACTTTCAATAGGGTAGTATTGTTCATTAATAACATCCCTGAAGGATTCCCAGGTGGCTGTGACTGTAAATAACAAGGGTTCCTCTGTTTTCTTTTGCTAATAGAAAGTTTCCCACCAATCTTTGACATGGGGAAAGGCTTTGAAGAGTGCAAAAGTAATATTTTCTCTAATCGAAAAGTTATGGACAGAAAAATACCCTTATGGTAGATTCAACCACTTGTCTACAGCATCTGTGTCTATCTGACATTCAAATATAGGAATAGCAAAGTTTATCTATACCTTGAAGGGGGAAATGCCTCTGCTTGAAGAAGGTGTGTCGCATGTTGGTAGTCGTCGAAGGATTTGTGTGAAACTATCCATCATCTCATTCCTCTGTTGAGTGAGGGATTCCTCAAGAAACATTTTGAAAGGATCTATTGTCCCGGCATCTTTCTTTTCTCCTGCCATGAGAGGTCGCTTGGGTGTGCGAGAGCTTTTGTCCTCAAGAGAAACAAGTTTGAGACCCGACTCTTTGTACTCCGACCTCATTGGGGACATGCATTAAGACAACAAGGATCAAACCGCTCTAATACCATTGATCCAGATTTTATGAGCAGAATGAAATGACTACAGATTATTAACAGATGCTTAACACAAAATAACAGAGATACAATCAAATTGGTTTTCTATTCAATAAGGAAATAAGGTAAAACTGTAAAATGCAGCGGATAACAAGCTTGTTGGAATGGTGGCAGCTTATCTTTGACAAGAGATGTGACGACTGTGCTCATTCGCAAGAATATGGTTACAACGAGGCTCTGAAGGCCTTTTTAAAATAAACAGGAATGTCAAAAACCCTCGATATCCAAAAACCTAACCCTAGGAGATGAAGCGCCAAAATTCATGTGGACCTCGTTTTGGTAAGTCATTACATCAACTTCGCGGGGTTGTAAATTTTGCATACGATCTTTGTTTGGCGTGCTTAATACCTCTTTAGAAAGATCTATCCGGGGAATACAACTTTTTTGTGAGAAACATCGAAGGAAATTCCATGTTGCTCCCCATTTTCCCAAAAAAACGTCGTTTAGGGCCTCAAAACGGCTCCAGAAATTTCAAGACCCGAAAAACTGCTAAAAATAGTAAATTACCAAAATTGCCAGAGAAGGTTTTAATTGAATGGAAAGGTCTTAAACTAAGAGGAAAAATAGTGCAAGAATACACAGATGAATTTCGTAAGATGGCATTAATGTTAGACATTCCATTACATACTCAAGAAACTCTTATGAATTCTATAAGAGGTTTACCTGCACATATTCGTAATATTGTATTTATGTTTGGACCTACTAATCTTGATGAGGTTTTTGTTCAAAAAACATACATTGAGGCAAGGAAAACAGTAGTTGGTGTATCAGGGGAATCATCTTCAAGGAAAGAGGACAAAAGGAAGGGGAATGGCAAGAAATCAAATTCAGTGACAAGAAGGGAAGAGAAGCTCTCTTACAAGCATTGCAAAAAAGAATGGCATGATGATGACCATTGCTGGCAATTGCATCCCGAGAAGAGACCGAAATGGTTCAAAGAGAGAAAATGGAGGCAAACAGATGCAGCAACAACAAGGCCAACAGACTTGGGATCATATTCGGGTGATGAGTCTAAAATCACAGCAATTGGTTTGACAGGTAAAATTGGTGATGGATATGATTCTAGAAGTAAATTGTTTCACATAAGGTTCATAATGAAGCATACTAAGGTCGTCACATTGATAGATAGTGGATCTCAATCTAACTTGATTTCAGAGGAAGTGGTTAAACAATTGGGATTAAACTAAATGCATCATAAACCTTACTCACTTAAATGGATAAACAACAATCATAAATTGCACATAACAAAGCAATGCACTTTAAAGTTTGCAATTTCATCAAAGTTTGTGGATGAGGTAACATGTGATGTGGTGCCACTCAATAAATGTGGAATGGTCTTAGGCATTCCTTATTTGTATGATCGCAAAGCAATATTCTACAGGGAACATAATCAATATCACTTACCCAAAGAGGGCAATGAATATGTTGTACATGCTCATCACTTAAAAGCAAATCAATCTCTTCAAACAATGCAACAATTAAGGAAGGCAGTTTATGCAAGCAACACACCTATAATTGTGCCAAATCAAGCAGTTGATCTTTAGCATGAACATGAGATGATTTTAGAATGGAAGTTCAATCATACTTTGCTTCAAGATAAGCTAATGTCGTGCAAGTACTACAAACATATTATCTCAATTGCAGTCATATTTTTTATGTTATCGTTGCTAATGTTTACAACATGGATGGTAGTGGCTTCAGTAAGATGCGAAAGAGTACAAGTAGCTAACAGTATGATGTCAGTTGTCATGGTTGTTTTTCAACTGATCTTGATGAGACAGGCACACCGGACAGAGTTTAAAGACAAAGAACAAGTGGGGTGGCCTATCTCGCTCTTGATGACTGTTAATACCCTTTTGGAGGACCAAAAGGTCTTAGTGGGGAGGTGTGATCCAAATGGATCTTGAAAGGCTCAAAAATCAAATTTCTCAAATGCTCAAGAAAAATGACATGATCGCAAAGTGCTCGTCGTAAGCGTTCTGGTGGCGCAAACAGAGTTTGAATGCAAAAGTTATCGCAATCTGAAGTTTGGGTCAAATAGGTAAAAAGTCAACTAGTCAAGGGACGAGTGGCATGTTCAGCATGTGACACGTAGAAACTTCTAAATTCAACAAGTGGAAGCCATTAGGTGATGACATGTGGCATCACTAGGTCATGACAAGCGGCAAGGTTTCATGATGACAAGTGTCAAAGTTTTGATAGTCCATGTGGCAAAAGATTGGCCAACAATGGGTTGACACATGGTCCAATCCAAGGGTGACACGTGTCACCATGGTCAAGGCCTTAAAAAGGTCAAAATTATATTGTTGGACTCCATGAGATTTGATCCCATGACCTGCCTCTTCAAATGACTTAAGCACAATGAGCTAACCACAAAGGGCGAACTAGTACTTTAAAAAAAAACTCACCTTTCATAAATTTAAACAAGCACCTTTTCCAACTAAGGGGGGTGTGCCCCTTAGAACTAGGCCACATGGCCCTCATATGACTATAGAAGGGGGGGGGCACGCCCTAACGGGGGGCTTAAGCATATTTTTTTCCAAATTTTGGGTTTTGACCTTATTTTAGTAGATTTATAGCTAAATTTTAGTGATTTTTGAGGATTTTTGGCCCTTTGAAGGGGATCTGAGGCCAGAAATTTGGAAGGAAGTTGGATTTCGACCCCCAACTCAGAATATATATAAACAATAGGTTTTTGACGGTCCAAACAAGTTCAGAACATGAGAAATTTTGTAGAATTGGGAAGCCAAAGACATTTTTATGCAGGGAAGCGATTGAGGAGAGGAACTTTATGGGCCAATTCTGGGAGCTACGCTGAGCCTTTTTAGTGTCATCAGTTGTGTTGGATTCTTGAGGTCAAGTAGAATACAGCTAGACCAGTTTGTAATACATTTGACACTTTTCTGATGTACTTTTGAAGCATTTAAGAGAAATAAGAAAGCCTCACCCACTGAGATAAAGGCCCAAAGACGTAGGCGATCTTACCGAACTCCGTTAACAACTTTGTTGTTATTTTTTGTTGATTTTGTGTGCTTACTTTCATATCTGCATTTCTTATTATGGCTTCCATGTTATGTCATTAATTCTTCCTCATTCTTCAATTCCTAAATGGTTAATGAACTCAAGTTTTAAAACTTAACCATAGTCTTTAAAAGATCTTTTTGGATCAAGAGGTATCAGAGCAGGTTGACGGGTTGTTTTTGAGTTTGCATGATTACCAGGGAAAGACTGAATCGTGATGAAGACGAGCTTGTTGAAGAGAATCCTGAGATTGGATTGAGGAAGAGAACTTCTCAAAGTGAGAAGATGGCATCAGAAGAGGGACTTTCTCATGACGAGATAGAGTTTCGAACAATCTTCTTCGCCATGTCACATATGGTAAAGGTTTTATATGATGATTACTTGGAGCGAAAGAGACCGATTCTAGGTGAATATTCAAAGGTCAGAAGTGAAGAAGGAAAGGATCCTCCTAAAACTCCTCCTTCACCTCCTTTTTCTCCATCAACTTCTTCTTATTCAAGTACAAGTTCCAAATCAACCGCAAGAAAACATTCCCATAAACATAAACATGATATGCCTTTACTTAAGCTTGATGTGAAGTTTGAATTACCCATGTATGATGGTGAAGTCAATGCAGAGAGGCTTGATAATTGGGTCAAACAAATGGAAGTTTATTGCAGTGTGCAACAAATCAAAGATGAGGCAACTCAAATCAAATTGGCATCACTTCGACTTATAGGCATGACACTCATGTCATGGCAAAACAAGTTGCAAAATGGCACGCAACAAGCGGGTAATGTATTTCCATCATGGAATTTTTTGTGTTTCTGCACTTAAAAAACAATTTTATCCTTTGGGTTATAAAGAGAAGGCTTTAATTGAATAGAAAGGTCTTAAACTAAGAAAGGGACAAACAGTGCAAGAATACACAGATGAATTTCATAAGATGGCATTAATGTTAGACATTCCATTACATACTCAAGAAACTCTTATGAAGTATATAGGAGGTTTACCTGCACATATTCATAATATTGTATTTATGTTTGGACCTACTAATCTTGATGAGGTTTATGTCCAAGCAAAATACATTGAGGCAGGGAAAATAGGAGTTGGTGTATCAGGGGAATCATCTTCAAGGAAAGAAGACAAAAGGAAGGGGAATGGAAAGAAATCAAATTCAGTGACAAGAAGGGAAGAGAAGCTCTCTTGCAAGCATTACAAGAAAGAAAGGCATGATGATGACCATTGTTAGAAATTGCATCCTGAGAAGAGACTGAAATGGTTCAAAGAGAGAAAAGAGAGAAAAGGGAGGCAAACAATTGCAGCATCAACACGGCCAACAGACTTGAGATCAGATTTGGGTGATGAGTCTAAAATCACATCAGTTGGTTTGACAAGTAAAATTGGTGATGGATATGATTCTAGAAGTAAATTGTTTCACATAAGGGTCATAATGAAGCATACTAAGATCGACACATTGATAGATAGTGGATCTCAATCCAACTTGATTTCAAAGGAAGTGGTTAAACAATTGGGATTAAACACTCAAATGCATCATAAACCTTACTCACTTAAATGGATAAGCAACAATCATAAATTGCACATAACAAAACAATGCACTTTAAAGTTTGCAATTTCATCAAACTTTGCGGATGAGGTAACATGTGATGTGGTGCCACTCAATGAATGTGGAATGGTCTTAGGCAGACCTTATTTGTATGATCACAAAGCAATCTTCTACAGGGAACATAATCAATATCACTTAACCAAAGAAGGCAATGAATATGTTGTACATGCTCATCACTTAAAAGCAAATCAATCTCTTCAAACAATGGAACAATTAAGGAAGGGGGTTTATGCAAGCAACACACCTATAATTGTGCCAAATCAAGCAGTTGATCTTAAGCATGAATATGAGATGATTGTATATTGGAAGTTCAATCATACTTTGCTTCAAGATAAGATAATGTCGTGCAAGTAATACAAATATATTATCTCATTTGCAGTTATATTTCTGATGTTATCGAGGCTAATGTTTTCAACATGTATGGTAGTGGCTTCAGTAAGATGTGAAAGACCACAAGTGGATAACAATATGATGTCAGTTTTCATGGTTGTTTTGTAATTGATCTTTATGAGACAGGTGCAGAGGACAGAAGTTAAAGACAAAGAACAAGAGGGGCGGCCTATCCCGCACTTGATGACTGGTTAATACCCTTTTGGAGGACAAAAAGGTCTTAGTGGGGAGGTCTGATCCAAATGGATCTTGAAAGGCTCAAAAATCAAATTTCTCAAATGCTCAAGAAAAACAACATGATTGCAAAGTGCTCGTCGTAAGCTTTCTAGTGGCGCAAACCGATTTTGTATGCAAAAGTTATCGCAATCTGAAGTTTGGGTCAAATAGGTAAAAATTCAATTGGTCAAGGGACACGTGGCATCTTCAGCATGTGACACGTGGAAGCTTTGATATTCGACAAGTGGCATCCATCAGGTGATGGCATGTGGTATCACTAGGTCATGACAAGTGGCAAGGGATCATGATGACTAGTGTGAAATTTTTGATAGTCCATGTGGCAAAAGATTGGCCAACCATGGGCTAACACATGGTCCAATCCAAGAGTGACACATGTCACCATGGTCAAGTCCTTAAAAAGGTCAAATTTATATTGTTGGACTCCATGGGATTCGATCCCATGACCTTCCTCTTCAAATGACTTAAGCACAATGAGCTAACCAAAAACGGCGAATTAGTACTTTAGAAAAAAAACTCACTTTTCATAAATTTAAACTTAAGAACCTTCAAATAGGTAAAAAGTCAACTAGTCAAGGGATGGGTGGTATCTTCAGCATGTGACACGTAGAAACTTCTAAATTCAACAAGTGGAAGCCATTAGGTGATGACATGTGGCATCACTAGGTCATGACAAGTGGCAAGGGTTCATGATGACAAGTGTTAAAGTTTTGATAGTCCATGTGGCAAAATACTGGCCAAACATGGGCTGACACATGGTCCAATCCAAGGGTGACACATGTCACCATGGTCAAGGCCTTAAAAATTTCAAATTTATATTGTTGGACTCCATGGGATTTGATCCCATGACCTGCCTCTTCAAATGACTTAAGCACAATGAGCTAACCACAAAGGGTGAATTAGTACTTTATAAAAAACACTCACTTTTCATAAATTTAAACTTAAGAACCTTTTCCAGCTAAGGGAGGTGTGCCCCTTAGCACTAGGCCACATGGCCCTCGTATGGCCACAAAAGGGGGGAGTGCACCCTAATGTGGGGCTTAAGCATATTTTTTGCCAAATTTTGGGTTTTGACCTTATTTTAGTGGATTTTTAGCTGATTTTTGAGAATTTTTGGCCCTTTGAAGGGGATCTGAGCCCAATCTGAGGCCAGAAAGTTAGGGGGAAGTTGGATTTCAACCCCCATATCAGAATATATATAAAACAAAGGTTTTTTGCAGTCCAAACAAGTTCATAACATGAGAAATGTTGTAGAATTGTGAAGCCAAAGACATTTTTATGCAAGGAAGCCATTGAGGAGAGGAACTTTGCGGGCCAATTCCTGGAGCTATGCTCAGCCTTTTTCAGTGTCGTCAGTTGTGTTGGATTCTTGAGGTCGAGAAAAACACATACAGACCAATTTTTAATCCATTTAACACTTTTCTGATGTACCTTTGAAGCATTTAAGAGAAATAAGAAAGCCTCACCCACTAAGACAAAGGCCCGTAGACGTAGGCGATCTTTCCAAACTCCGTTAACAACATTTTTGTTATAGTTTGATGATTCTTTGTGCTTACTTTCACATATGCATTTCTCATTATGGATGCCATGTTATATCATTAATTCTTCCTCTTTCTTCAATTTCTAAACGGTTAATGAACTCATATTTTAAAACTTAACCGTAGTCTTTAAAAGATATTTTTGGATCAAGAGGTATCAGAGCAGGTTAACGGTTTGTTTTTGAGTTTACATGATTACCAAGGAAAGGCTGAATCATGGTGAAGGCGAGCTTGTTGAAGAGAATCCTGAGATTAGATCGAGAAAGAGAACTTCTCAAAGTGAGAAGATGGCATCGGAAGAGGGACTTTCTCATAATGAGATAGAGTTTTGAAAGACCTTCTTCTCCATGTCGAAGATGGTAAAGGTTTTATATGACGATTACTTGGATCAGAAGAGACTGATTCTAGGTGAATATTCAAAGGCCAAAAGTGAAAAAGGAAAGGATCCTCCTAAAACTCCTCCTTCACCTCCTTCACCTCCTTCTTCTCCATCAACTTCTTCTTATTCAAGTACAAGTTCTATATCCACCGCAAGAAAACATTCCCATAAACATAAACATGATATGCTTTTACTTAATCTTGATGTGAAGTTTTAATTACCCATGTATGATGGTGAATTCATTACAGAGAGGCTTGATAACTAGGTCATACAGATGGAAGTTTATTGTAGTGTGCAACAAATCAAAGATGAGGCAACTCAAATCAAATTGGCATCACTTCGAATTGTAGCCACATCGCTCATCTAGTGGCAAAGCAAGTTGCAAACTGGCATGCAACAAGTGGGTAATGTATTTCAATCATGCAAGTTTTTGTTTCTGCACTTAAAAAACAATTTTATCCTTTGGGTTATAACGAGAAGGCTTTAATTAAATGACAAGGTCTTAAACTAAGAAAGAGACAAACAGTGCAAGAATACATAGATGAATTTCGTAAGATGGTATTAATGTTAAACATTCCATTACATACTCAAGAAACTCTTATGAAGTATATAGGAGGTTTACCTGCACATATTTGTAATATTGTATTTATGTTTGGACCTACTAATCTTGATGAGTTTTATGTTCAAGCAACATACATTGAGGCACGGAAAACAGGAGTTGGTGTATCAGGGGAATCGTCTTCAAGAAAAGAGGACAAAAGGAAGGGGAATGGCAAGAAAGAAAATTCAGTGACAATAAGGGACGAGAAACTCTCTTGCAAGCATTGCAAGAAAGAAGGGCATGATGATGACCATTGCTGGAAATTGCATCCCGAGAAGAGACCGCAATGGTTCAAAGAGAGAAAAGGGAGGCAAACGGTTGCAGCAGCAACACAACCAACAGACTTGGGATCAGATTTGAGTGATGAGTCTAAAATCACAACAGTTGGTTTGGCATGTAAAATTGGTGATGGATATGATTCTAGAAGTAAATTGTTTCACGTAAGGGTCATAATGAAGCATACTAAGGTCGACACATTGATAGATAGTGGATCTAAATCTAACTTGATTTTAGAGGAAGTGGTTAAACAATTGGGATTAAACACTCAAATGAATCATAAACCTTACTCACTTAAATGGATAAGCAACAATCATAAATTGCACATAATAAAGCAATGCATTTTAAAGTTTTCAATTTCATCAAAGTTTGTAGATGAGGTAACATGTGATGTGGTGCCACTCAATGAATGTGGAATGGTCTTAGGCATTCTTTATTTGTATGATCGCAAAGCAATCTTCTACAAGGACCATAATCAATATCACTTAACCAAAGAAGGCAATGAATATGTTGTTCATGCTCATCACTTAAAATCAAATCAATCTCTTCAAACAATGGAACAATTAAGGAAGATAGTTTATGCAAGAAACACACCTATAATTGTGCCAAATCAAGCACTTGATCTACAGCATGAACATGAGATGATTGTAGAATGGAAGTTCAATCATAATTTTCTTCTAGATAATCTGATGTCGTGCAAGTACTACAAACATATTAGCTCATTTGCAGTCATATTTCTGATGTTATCGTTCCTAATGTTTTCAACATGGATGGTAGTGGCTTCAGTAAGATGTGAAAGAGTACAAGTGGCTAACAATATTAGGTCAGTTGTCATGGTTGTTTTGCAATTGATCTTGATGAGACAGGTGCACAGGACAAAGTTTAAAGACAAAGAACAAGTGGGGTGGCCTATCCCGCACTTGATGACTGTTTAATACCCTTTTGGAGGACCAAAAGTTTTTAGTGGGGAGGTGTGATCCAAATGGATCTTGAAAGGCTCAAAAATCAAATTTCTCAAATGCTCAAGAAAAATGACATGATCGTGAATTTCTCGTCCTAGGATTTTCATTCGCGCAAACGGATCAAAAAATGGAGTGTGTATGCAAACGTTATCGCAATCTGAAGTTTGGGTCAAACAGGTAAAAAGTCATTTGGTCAAGGGACATGTGGCATCTTCAACATGTGACACGTGGCAGCTTCTAAATTTGACAATTGGCAGCCATCAGGTGATGACATGTGGTATCACTAGGTCATGACAAGTGGCAAGGGTTCATGATGACAAGTGTCAAACTTTTGATAGTCCATGTGGCAAAAGATTGGCCAACCATGGGTTGACACATGATCCAATCCAAGGGTGACACATGTCACCATGGTCAAGGCCTTAAAAAGGTCAAATTTATATTGTTGGACTCCATGGGATTCGATCCCATGACCTGCCTCTTCAAATGACTTAAACATAATGAGCTAACCACAAAGGGTGAATTAGTACTTTAGAAAAAAAAATCACTTTTCATAAATTTAAACTTAAGCACCTTTTCCAGCTAAGGGAGGTGCGCCCCTTAGCACTATGCCACATGGCTATCATATGACCACAGAAGGGGGGAGCGTGCCCTAACTGGGTGCTTAAGAATATGTTTTTCCAAATTTTGGGTTTTTACCTTATTTTAGTGGATTTTTAGCTGATTTTTTAGGATGTTTGGCCCTATATAAGGGATTTGAACCCAATCTGAGGCCAGAAAGTTGGGGGGAAGATGGATTTCAACCCCCAAATTAAAATCTATATAAACCATAGGTTTTTGACAGTCAAAACAAGTTCAGAACATGAGAAATGTTGTAGAATTGTGAAGCCAAAGACATTTTTATGCAGGGAAGCCATTGAGGAGACGAACTTTGTGGGCCAATTATAGGAACTTAACCATAGTATTAAAAGGATATTTTTGGATCAACCTTTATGCTCCTTAAGGGTGTCCCCCATGTCAAACAATGGTGGGAAACTTATTGTGAGAAAATTTGCATAGAGGAGTGTAAAATGATTGAGTTTGAACCCACTTTGGAATTTTTTATTGATGTTGTCAAAGAACAATATTTTCCTGTTGGAAACTATGATGACCAGTATATGAGATGGACCACATTACGTCACGAGAGGGACCAAACAATGCCAGAGTTCACAACTACCTTCCATAGCTTGCACACCAAGCTGGGTATCAAAGATGGAGCGACATCTGGTTCTAAAATATTGTGGGTGTCTACACAGATACATCCAAATAGAAATGGAGTTTATGGACATCTCATCACTGGGAGTTTATTATCGATGTGTTGTCAAAATTGAGCAGAAAATTAAGAAGTAGAACAAGCGAGAGTTCAGATATGAAAATCCACAACAACCAAAGTATGGTAAAGGCATCCCTAACTCACAGAACAACCAACCTCAAGACAACTAGTACAAGCCACATGAAAAGAAGGGTAATGGGAAGACGAAGAAGGCTATTGGAAAGTGGTGTGACTTCAACAAAATCCCTTGGCACAACACTGATGAATGTCTCTCAAAATAGTCATTGGTGGTCGAGCTCAAAGAAAAATAACCGAGCCCCAACTCGGAATCTGATTCAGAAAACAATAAAAGGAAACAAATCATCGATGCAGAACCCACTACTACAATCACAACCACAAAAATCCAACCAGAAGAACCAAAGGATCCTGAGGAGGGGGGTGCCTCTTCCATTCATAGATCTGGTGAAGGGGACCCCGTTGCATTTCATTGTTGATAGCAGAATCCAAAAGAATGTTATCTCAACATAGTTCATCAAGCAGTTGTATTTTCTGACAACACTACACCCGCAACCATACAACATCGGGTGGCTTCGTCGGGGATGAGATCTCTGCGTTAGCCAGCAATGTCGCTTGTCCTACGGCATCAAGCCCTTCAAGGATGAAGTATTATGTGATGTTTCCCCACTAGATGTATGTGATGTTCTATTAAGCCAACCATATATGTGGAAGCTTCATGTTGTTTATGAGTCTCGACCTTGTAGTGTCATTTTTACTATCAGGGGTCATCTCTACAGGATACCAGAGGTAGTTTCGAATATTGTCCCAACAAAATAGTGTCGCAAAGTAATATCTCATACTGCAAAGTTTAGCCTCTTCACAATCTTATCAAAAGGTGAACAGAAGGACATTGCGACCACTACAGCCTTGGTTTGAGACCTTTCTATCCAACGGAAGCAAGTTCTTCCTTCACCTACATGGGTGCCTCCACACTACCCAATCAAGACAAGTTATAAGATAGCCCTTCATGTATCTATTGGCCACAACCCATTTTAGGCATACTTGGGGTTCCAACCATTATCCCCTCTTGATATGGATCCTCATGTTGCATCTTCACCAACAGATTCCTTCCACACTCAGGAAAATCATGCAACTAGATTGGTTGAATGGATCCAACCCTTCCAACAACATGTTCATGACATCCTTCAACAAGTTAAGTAAGACAACTTCTCCAGCAAGGCAAGCATCTCACCAAGGTTCAAATTTAGCAAAAGCTTCCCCATCTCCCACGGGAACTTGACACAATGGAGACCATTGTTTCCTAAGGGAGGAGGAATGATCCAAATGGATATCAGTGGCCACCCACCTATTCCACTGGCTCAAAGAACAGTTTTCCATTTTAGTAGTTTTTTACAGTTTTTTGGGTCCCAAACTTTCGAGGCCGTTTTGAGGCCCTAAATGATGTTTTTTTGGACTTTTTTTTGGGGGGGGTGGAGATTTGCTATCAACATTCATTATCCCTTGATAGAAGTTGTACTTCTTAGTTATATCTTTCTGATAAGGTATCGAACGACCCAAACAAAGATCGTATGCAAAAGTTACACCCTCGGGAAGTTGATGTATCAACTACCCCCATCGGGGCCCACAAACCTTTTGGTGTTTCATCTCCCAAGGTTAGGATTTTGGATTTTTAGGGTTTTCACATTTATGATTTATGTTAAAAAGTCCTTTCCAGCCTCATTGTAAAAATCTTCATGTGAATGAGCATGGCCATTACATCTCTTCTCAGAGATAAGTTGTCACCATTCTAGCGAGTTCATTCATTATGTATTTTACAGTTTCTGACTCTCCCATTAATAGAAATTGTGTATTATTGTATCTTTCTATTTCTTGCAATATCTCTACATATTTACTTATTATATTTCCACCTTCATTTCGTTCTCAAAATAATTTGCATCACCTAATGAGTTACCGCTCAAAATACAATACTTCACAACCTACCCATTACATTACTTGAACCCTTTATATAGTGCTACCAACCACCTAAGAACATTCTAGAGGACAAACCTTCTAGTAAGTCCTCTTACATTTATTGTATTCACAATACACCTTATTTATTAAAAGTGGCCTTTATACATAACAATATTTATCTATTATTATTCCCCTTGGGTACCTCCCTAGGTACCCCATATTATTCCCCCTAGCTACACTACATTCCATCCCCCTTGTGAAAGCATTGTCCTCAATGCTTGTTATGAGGGTGTACAACCATATACTAGTGTCCCATGGATAAGTGTGGACCATAATGCTGAAGTAGGATGGAGAGCCAGGGTCTCATGTAGGAGTGTGAGCCACCATGTTTACGTAGTCCAACCGCCATGGTAAACCTGGGTCCCATGCTCAAGTGCTCATGTGAGCTCCACAATGAAGATATCGAAACTCAATAAACAACTGAAAATGATGCTCCCAAGATCAAAACTGGTCATGTGGATCCAAATACGTAGAGCTAGCTAAAAAATCATCCACTAATATTGGATAATAAGAAAACTGAAAAACATTATGCATATAAGACTCTTGTATGCTCTTTGGGATGTGCTCTACAAAAGGTAGAGTAGAGTCATCAAATAGAATACGAAAATTGTTGTCATCCCAGAAATAACAACTATCCATATACCAAGCATCACATTCGACCTCCCAATAAGACCAAGCATATGTTTCTTGATTATATTCTTTTGTGACAAAATGATCGATGATCTCCATGTTATAACTCTCCATATACCAATCATCACAATCAAACTCTAAATTATACCAGGAATATATTTCTTGATCATATTTTTTCATGGTGTAAATGTTGATGATCTCCAGATTACCATTCTCCTAAATTTTGGATATGGTCTCTTGAGTCTTTCGATAATCATTCTGGGTGTCTTTCATAAAGGGTTCAAAATATCAATGCATATCTTGGCGAAAATTTTCTAGGCCCATGAGGATTTGAGAGCAGATATCCATTGGAAGCACTACATTTAATATACTAAAAGAAATCTCTTAAAATCCTTGATCTAATGGCACTGATCTTGTAGCAATTTGAGCACCATGTCAAAAGTTATAAGCTTTGCAGTCCCGTCGTCATCATGAAAAACCCCAAAAATTGTTGATTTTAAATCATTGATATCTTCCTTTCCGAAACTCCGATTCATAATTTATTTTTTTTAATGGGCTAATTTTGCAAGAGGAACTCAGATTTGTAATTTATTTGGAAAATTTTGGCACCAATTGCTACAAAAATCAGCAAAATAATGTGGTCATCTACGAAAAATCGTTGAAAAATTGTAGATTTTAAAATGTTGATAACTTCACTTCCCAGACTCTGTTTCAGATGATTTTTTTTTTAAATTGGTTTTTTTTTCTAATAGAAACTCATAGCTACCACCAGCTTCAAAAAAATTTCACATAAATCTACAAGAATTTTCTGGAGTGTCGTGTCCCTCTTTTTTCCTTCTTGAAAAATATGCAAAATAGAAGGGAAAAAAATCCCCTTTTTCGTGGTTGAAGAAAGTGCTCTAATACCACTTGTTAAGTACCAAAGATTTGAATATAGAAACAACACAATAGGTCTAATAACAATATAGAAGAAACCCACACTTTATTATTATGAAAACCCTTAGGGTAGGGCAACACTATACAATAGATCCTATTACGGAAGGGATCCATTCTTGTTCCCTTGCCTCTTTGAGAGGGAAACCTACTAATGAGCTACAAACCACCTAGTAAGAGAATTCTAGAGTAGGAACAATATAGAAGAGTAACCTTCTAGTAAGTCCTCTTACATTTATTGCATTCACACTAGACCTTATCTATTAAAATTGGTCTTTATACATAACAATACTTATCTACTATTATTCCCCTTGGGTATCTCCCTAGGTACCCCATATTATTCCCCCTGGCAACACTACAGGGAAAGTTGAGAGGAAGAGAGCTGGTGGAAAATCGAGATAATTTTAGGAGAATACCAATGGGTTTTGATATTCTCTGAGTTGTGAGTGGACAGTGAGAGACCACCCTCTTTTTTGTATTGCTAGCCCCAACTTGAGGGTGACTTACTATTGATATTTGGGACAACAAGTCTATGGTTGAATGGAACGTCCATCCCATGCAACTAGTTGCACAACCATTTTTAAAAGATAAGTGTTTTATCTTGGTTTTGTGTTGCATTATGAGTTTAATTGTTATGCATTAACTCTATGTTTCAGAATGATTTATATGTTGTTTTATTTGAGTTATTAGTTGTATTTTGTGATTATTTTAGTATGATGTAGATGTCTTTAGCTCACGGTATCAACAAATGGTTAAAATTGTATGTTTTCTTGTACCTGGTAAGCTACAGGATTAGTTAGCATAAAATTTTAATTATTATGAGTATCTCTGGACGTAATGGTCCTCAGTTGGGCTAGGGAACATTACAGATTGGTATCAGAACTTTTGGTTCAACATCAGATCTGTATAGGCCAAGAACCAGTGTAAATTTAAGCAATATCATCATTACAGATTCTGATTTATGATGAACTTGGGGAAAAAAGAGAAAATTAGAGCGAAATCCCCAAATTCGTGAGCAAATTTGAGTTTAAATGCCTTAGAATTGTTGAAGAGATGATACGAGACATCAATTTACAGAGTTGCAGAACTGAATTTGACTTGGAAGGTCAAAATTCATGTTTTAATGGACATTGCAGAATTAGGTGAAGTTTGATGGATCGACGACTGGGATTGTGTTTGATTTCGAAATCAATGGCCCATATTCATTGTAAATAGATTTTAAAACTTATAAGGTTTTCGGATTTTGGCAAGGTCTAGCATATTGATAGCCAAGATTCATTTTAGAAAGTTGGGAGAATCAGATAAATCGGTGACCTGAATTCATTTTTTATCATTTGAAAGTTGGAGCATATCAATGGTCAAGATCATTCTGAATGGAATATCGATGCCCCAGATTCATCTGGGATTTGCTCAAAAAATTCTTAGTGTTGGAGTTTGCCAAAATAATTCGCCAATTGCCAATGATCGAGGGTCGGAAAAAATTGACGAAAAGTTTCATATGTCCAAAGGAAATCATAGATTCTTAATGGCCAATGATCGGAGGTTGGAAAAATAAAAAAAAGTGTCAATCGACCAAGAGAAATTGTCGATCGTCGATGGTCGGGGGTTGAGAGAACTGGCGAGGTGTCCAGTTCATCCAAGAGAAGTTGTTGATCATCGATGAAGGAAAGAGGATGATGACATGTCTTTTCATATCATCATCCATGTGTCATGCCACATCAACATCCACATGTCATGTAACGTCAGCGAGAGTGTCATGTCAGCGTCCACAAGTCATGCCACATCACCCAAGAGATGGTTGATGGTCGATGATCAAGTTGGTTGAATCAATAATGCACTTCATTCACCCCGGAGAAATTGTTGAAGGACGATGGTCGATGGTCGAGTCGACTGGTTTAGAGATGTCTTTCAAGTCAAATGTCAAAGGAAGGGGTCGATGGTCGATGGCCTAGTTGAAAATTTTGGTAGAGTGTTATGTGCATCCAAAGCAAAGCACTGATTACCAATCATCGATGGAGCTTGGATCAACGGCTCAAATTTCACCCAATTTTGAGATTGACGGTGTAGATTAAAAGAATGTTATAATAGTAAAAACAACCAATTTTCCACGAAATTTTTCAGATTTTGAAGGTCTTCAACTTGCAAGGGCATTTTGAGGCCCTAAATGATGTTTTTAAGCAGACAAATTTTACAAGAATAGGGTGTACCTCCAAAATTACACTTTGTCTCTATGGCTTAAATAAAAGAATTCAGAGAGAGTTTTCCAATGAGATACTCTGAGCGCAAAACAGAGCTTGTATGAGTAAGTTACAATTAAAATAGTTAAGGGTATAATCTTTGCACCGGTTTAGTTCCATAGGGCATAACTCCTTGCTAAAAAGTCCATTTGGGGCACAGGAGAAGTCTATGGAAATCTCAAGGACCATAGAATATAGACATGGAGCCAGATTTGAATTCTGGGTATGTCAAAATGTGTAAGAATAGAAAGAAGATACATGTTAGCATACATGGATAAAAATGGGAAAACAATTTAAACTTCTCTAGACCATAAATTTTAGCTCGGAATTCAGTTTTGAAAAAACAGATAGTAAATGTTGTAACTTTTCGCTCAGAACTCAGAATGAGGCATGAGTATAACCAATGGAGAGTTGTTTCAGGGAGGAATGCATATAAGGAATCATGTTCACTTTGTGAATTGTGTTCTTTGTAAATTGAGATGAATAATAACCTATATTCTAATTAATGAAATGTTTTATAGTATGCATGTGCTAACAATAATTTCTACATGCACATTTTTTGCAGAATTAGAGGTATAGGAAAACAACTTTGGTTTTTATATGAGGATTGGAGCTATGGAAGATGCACATGGATCTTACAGTCACGAGGAGGACATCATAGGTCTACATATCAGCATGAGAAATGTTGAGACATAATCCAATGGAAGGAGAGGCGGGTAGGAGCTTGTAACTATGAGAAGCATGCATAAAGAAGTGCAGAGCTATAGGGGAGATAATTAAAGGATTATCAAATCTCAAGAAGAGATACTTCAAAGTCTGAATATGTTGCATAGGCAAGTTAACAAAGACTCTGGCACCAAGCAAACAGCTAGTGTTAGACAAGTGAGAGCATCCATATCCCAAAGAAAAAGAGATGATCAAGGAAATGATAGACAATCAAGAAGCATGAGCAAGTGTCATCATTCTCCAAGGAAATCCACTAGAAGAAATCATGCAAGTTTAGGGCCAGGGAGCAGCCCAAGTGTGTCTCATGTCAGGAGGCAGAGAAGAATGCATGAGGCACACATCTTCAAAGGTGAACTCGGGAAAATCAAACCACCAACTTTTAATGGTGAGAAAAAGACGAAAGAAGAGGTTGAGGTCTAGTTGTTGGAAATGAAGAAATATTTACAGCCGCATGATTACCCCTTGAGGGTAGAATCTAGAGTTGCAACCTACCACTTGCAAGGAAATGAAACCATGTGGTGGGATCAATTAAAGCAAGCCAAGCACCTTGATAAAAGGAAGTTCTCATGGAGGTAGTTCAAAGGATATTTCCAGGAGAAATATTTTCCAGAGAAATACTTTGAAAGGAAGATGAAAGAGTTCTTTAAACTCAAGTTGGGAAGTATGACAATGAATGAATGTGAGAAGAGGTTCTTTGAGTTGTTGAAATATGTTGGTTTCAAAGGATGACAAAGTCAAAATCCAAATATTTCTGAGTGGGTTACCCTTTTTCTACAGTGACAAGATACAACATGATAACCTTGGCACTTTGGAGGGAGCCATACAGAAGGAAAAGCATCTTTATGAACAAAGCCGAGGAAGGCCGGTTTTCCAAAAAAAATGGAATGACAAGATGAAGGGTAAAAAGGATCAAAGGAATAAATGTTTGAAGCCACCCTTTTTCAAGAACAAATCACAAGTAAATTAGCAAGGATAGTCATCCAAAAATGAACACAAGACTGTAGATTCATTTGGGAAAAGTCCAAGGCAACAACATGTACAATGTTGGGGATGTGAGGGAAATCACTTATATAGGGATTTTCCTCATAAAGGAGAAAGAATGAGGATTTTCAACAACATTTAGGAAACTCTAACATTGTTGAAAGATTTCACTTGCAAAGAAGTAAGCATAACAAATATTGGTTAGTTTAGTTAGCCACAGGGGCTAAGAGGAAAATCAATTAGCTAGTTAAAGATTGTCCAATAGACATGAATGAACCCAGCACAAAGGTAGATGTGAAAATCATACCATTGGATTCATATGATTGTCCAATTGGCATGGATTGGTTGGAAAAACACCATGGTGTCTTAGACTGCTACAACATGCCAATCACATGTCTTGATGAAGAAGGGAAGCAAGGCAAGGTTCAAGGCATTCCAAGAGTTGTAATTGTTAGAGAAATTTCAATTATGCAATTGAAAAAACGTTTCAGGAAAGGATGCCAAATTTTTGCAGCCCATATGGAAGAGGAAGCCAGAGATAAAATGGCAAGCATTGAAGACCATCAGGTCTTCACATATTTTGAATATCTTTTGGGGGGAATATCGAGACTGCCACCAAAGAGAGACATTGATTTATCTATTGATTTGGCACCAGGATTTGCCCCATTGTCCAAGACACCATACAAAATGGGCATGTTATCCCCAGTTTTTAGGGATAACTAAGGAGATGATGTCTTGAGGCCCTCGCGTTGTAGACATGGAGTACTGAGAGATAGATGGTTGATTGTGTCTACTTGCACAGACAGAGGCCCACCTCACCACCACAAATCTTAGGTTCATCATGAGGGTATCCACCGCATCAACTTGCTTTCAGAAGACATTGGATCTTGCTCCATTAGGTAAAATCCATGTATCATGGTGAGTGCCATTTCAATATTTGAGGCATTTGAGTTTGTAGAATTTAAAACTACTTTTGATTATGTAACATCTGCTTGGAAATTAAGCTCTTTGCCCAGTTTCACCTTGGTGGTTGACATTGTACCCAAGTAAGTGGTCATCATTAGGGATAGGTTTGCTACTGAGAGGTCCCCTTAATATGTCATCATACCATTCATGACCATACTTGCCACTTTCCACACTTCATCCCCTCATCTCCTTATCTTTTTGGATTTTCGGATGTACTGACCCAAGGGAGTGTCCCTCATTTAATGAGAAGAAGGGGTTGAAGGCCCAGAGGCAATGTAGCTGGAAAAAGATTAAAAAATTATTATGAACCTTCCAAATGCTTTCCCAAAGAGGTGTTGAGAACAATGAAATGTTTCTCTTAAAAAAAAATCAAAGGCCTGCAAAAGAGAATTCACATTATATAAATGTCCCACTTCTTAAGGTGTGTACACGCATGCAATGTCCCTTTCTTTCAATGCATATGGAACTCTATGTACCTCTAGCTTCAAGTGACTATGTGGTATTTTCTCCCAAGCTAATTGATTAACCCATAGGGAGTACCTAGTGTTTGTACCTTAGTTAATTAATGGCAATAAATGGGCTTGGAAAAATGATGCATTGAAAATGAAGGTGCAACACACCCTCTACAAAGGCATCCATAAATGAGACACTATGATCCCTTGTATGTCACCAACCTCGTGCCCAAAAGTCTTCCCCCATCCATATCATATTATCCACATGACTTAGAGAGGGGTCCACTTGGGAAACACTCCTTGACTTAAGGTATTATTCACCCAATAGGTTGCATTGTCAACCCTCCCATATCTAAAACTTGGCAAATTGCATAGGGTCTTTGAGCACTTGTTTAGTTTAATGAGGTGGTTTTTTATGCACATGCTTAGGTGGCTCTTTTATTGGTTTTATTTACTTATCATGATGCATTTGAATTGAGATCCTTGGAGGGTGTTTTCATTGTCTTTGCAGGACCTAGTTGGTGGATAGTTTTGAAAGAAAAAGCCTAGCTTGGGCTTCCTTAGGCCATGAAGCCCACAGGATGGATACCATGACCTGCATAACCAAATGATGATGACAACCTTTGGAGGCTTGAAATGAACCTTGGAGGACCTCACCTAGGCCCTACTATACCAATGTTTTGCTTCTTGAGGCCAAAATGTCACACTTGGAGGGCTTGACGTCACCCTAGGGATAGGGTTTGGTGGTGGAGATGGACACTTGGAATTTTGGGAGAGGAGAAGCCTCACCTTAATGGAGAAGACCCTATTTCTTGGGAAGAAGACCTTTGGAGGCCCAATGATTCATCCCCAAGCTCAACTTCCACCCAAAAGTACCAAAACGTCACCCTAGAGAGGGATGACGTCATATTACGGTTTCTTATGTGCATTTTTTAATGTTAAATTTGAATTTAATGATGTAAAGGGGAAAAGTAAGGGTTGGTGATACCTTATTTTGTGTTTTACCCTAAAGTTAAGTGGATGAACACTTTTAGGAGGATTTGTATAAATAGAGATCAAACTCTTGTCATTTTATGATAGCATCCTCACTTGGAGAAAGACTCATTTGTTGGAATTTGCACCCTATTTGGACAATTTTACCTATCTCTCTTTGCTACTATCTCTTGTGATTATTTGTCTTGGTTATTGGATGAATAAGTAAGGCGTTATCTTTCTTGGAGGCTATTTCTTTCTTTTATGGTTGAATTTTCTTGGTTAAAAGAAGTTTATCTTGTTAATGCTTGGACTAGGTAAGGAATCTCTCTTGTTATTGCTTATTTTCTTGGTTGCAAGGTTAATTTGTTAAGATATTTGGGAGTATAAGGGAATACAACCCCACTAATCCCATCATAATTGTCTTGGAATAATTTGTTTCACAAAGGAATACTAGGAGAAGTAAAAGGGTTTACACCCTCCTAGGTTTTTCCTAGCTAGTCTTGCTTGACTTGGGGAGTAAAAGGGCTTACACCCCCAAGGAAATAGCACAACTATCTCTTTCATTTAAAAGACTCCATAACCCAATAGTTGAAGGCACTAATATCTTGCATTGGAGAAATAAAATCATTGCAATGGGATACCTAGAATCACAAGATATTGAAATTGTTTAAATTGGAATCTTTTCTATGTGTTTAAGGCTAGCCAAGGCCACTAGAGCATCTTGATTCTCAAAGGATTTATTTATGCTGTAATAATTTTATGCTACAAACATTAGCGATGTAGCAAAACACTTCATAACTTTCAAATTTATGCATTTTATAACCGTCAAAATTTGCTAGAAAGCTACCAAATTAATCTACTAGTTGTTGTGCTTCTTTGGGGTGGTTTACTTGCAAGTTTTAGTGGTTGGAATTTTCTGTTGTAGAAATTGTTTGCTACAGCCATAAGACTGCAATCATATCTCTTCAATACTTGTATCTAACATCCTTCGATTGTTGCTAAAGTCTTGTGATATCATACTTGAGTTACACTAGTAATTGCTAGCTAGTCTCTTGCATATTTTATTGGACTTCTAGTTACTTGTTTAGCAGCTATTCTTATCATTTCATTGTTGGTTTATATCATTATATACTGCTGCTAATTGGGATAGAAATCTTCACTTGCTTGTCCATTAGATTATTGAGTTTGTTTCTTGTGTTTTCTTGTGTCTCAGGCAGGTACAACAATCTTCCACAGGTACTCGAGCACTTGGAAACCCTTGACCATTTTCAGCCTCATTTCTGAGCCATCCTCCACTTAGTAGTTTGACCTATAGGGGATTCACTTCCATAACCTCACTTTCCATCTCCTTTCCCCCTAGGGTCACCTAGGATTCCCCCCTTGTGTTCAATTTATCCTTCACTAAAGCGAGGGGAGGGTTTATTTAAGGTGACAGTGGGTAGACTCTCCCACCGTTATCGCCATCCCATGGATTGGGTCGGGCTTTTCGCAACCTACATTTTGTGTGATAACGGGGCACACTAGAGTTAAAGGACTTACAGATGCATCTTGAAGAGTTGTTGAATAAAGGGTATATATACCCAAGTGTGTCACCTTGGAGTGCCCCAATTCTTTGTGTGAAGAAGAAATATGGAACCTTAAGGTTGTGCATTGATTTCAAACAATTGAATAAGGTCACCATAAAGAACAAATATCATTTGCCAAGGATTGATGATTTATTTGATCAATTGAAAGGTGCAAGAATATTTTCCAAGATTGACTTGAGATTAGGTTATCATCAAGTGAGTTTAAAGGAAAAGGATATCAACAAAACAACATTCAGGACAAGATATGGGCATTATGAATTCACAGTAGTGTCATTCAGGTTATTAAATGCACCGACCTTTTTCATGTGCTTGATGAATGGAGTGTTCAGAGAGTACCTGGACAAGTTTGTAATTGTGTTCCTAGATTATATACTTATCTACTGTAAGTCAGGGGAGGAACATGAGCATCATTTGAGATTGGTGATAAAAAATTTAAGAAAGCATAAGTTGTATGCCAAGCTAAGTAAGTGCATATTTTATCAAAAGAAGATTCACTACTTGGGACATATTATTTCAGTATATAGGATAGCAGTTGATCCCGAGAAGTTAGAGGCCATTAGAGGATGGCCATCGCGAAGAAATTTCACGGAGGTTGTATTATTCATGGGTCTTGTTAGTTATTATCGCGGATTCATAAAAGTTTTTTCAAAGATTGCAAGCCTCATTATTTATTTGCAAAAGAAGGGAGTGAAAATTGAATGGAATTCCAAGTGTGAAGTGAGTTTTCAACAGCTCAAAGACATATTGACAAGTGCACCAATATTGAAGATTGTAGATCTAGATGAATATTTTGTGGCGTGCATTGATGCATGCAGGGAAGGGATCGGTGGAGTCCTCACACAAAAATATCATGTGGTATGCTATGAGTCTAGAAAATTAAAAGAGCACAAGAGGAATTAAAAAATGATCTAGAGTTAGGGGACATTATTCATGCATTAAAAAATTTCAGACATTACCTCACATGGAGGAAATTTGAGCTAAGGATAGATCACTATGGTCTAAAACATTTGTTTGGACAACCCACATTAAATGCCAGACAAAATAGTTGGCTAGAATTCCTTAGTAAATATGACTTTGAGATTAAGCACATCAAGGGTAAAGAGAATCAAGTGGTTGATGCACTCAGTAGAAGAGCACACAAGATGCATATTGCAGCCATTAGCATGTACAAGAATGATCTGAAAGATAAAATTATTGAAGAACATATTCAAATCAACATTATCTAAAAATTAAATAAACATTATAACAAGACAATTTACAACAGAAAATTAAATATTATGAGTTGAAAGAGGATGGAATTCTCATGTATAGAAGCAAGGTATATGTGTCAAATTCCAGTGAGCTGAAAAATACAGTGGTGAGGGAAATGCATAATGTGCCATATGTTGGGCACCCAAGATATCAAAAATCAACTGTAGTTGTACGAAGCCAATATTTTTGGCTCAGAATGAAGAAGGAAGTGGTTAATTACATAGCTAGATGTCTAGAATGCCATAAGGTGAAGACATAACATAGGCATCCAGCTGGGTTATTGCATCCATTGCCCATTCTAGAATGGAAGTGGGAAGTTGTCACACTGGATTTTATTATTAATTTGTCCATAACAATGAAGCAACATGATTCTATCATGGTGGTGGTGGATAAATTAACTAAGGAAACACATTTTAGTCTAGTGAAGACTATAATAATAATAATCTAATTTTATGGTCACAACGAAGCCAAACACCAAATTGGTGTATGAGACCCCCTTGCTTGTGGGATAAGGGACCCCCTCCGTACAGTGATTCGACTGCTAAATTCTATGGAGGTATACATACCCTACCCCCTCTGGATTTGAACCTGCGACCTCTTAGGAAGAAACACATGTTTTTAACCATTAGGCCCACTACACACAAGGCATTAAATATTATATAAATCGGCATGGAGGAAGTTTTCATGCTACATGGAGTTCCCATGACAATTGTTTCATATAGAGATCCAAAATTCACTTCCAATTTTTGGAAAGGTTTGTTCAAAGGCTTTGGGACAAATCTAAATCTCAGTACAGTGTGTCACCTAGAATCGGATGGGAAAATAGAAAGGACCAATATAATAATTGAGGACATGCTCAGAATGTATGTGATGGACCAGCCATCAAAGTGGGAGGATTATATCCACTTAGTGTAATTTTTTTACCATAATGGGTATCAAGCCTCACTGAAAATGAGCCCATTTGAAGCATTGTATGGTAGGAAGTGTAACACACCAATGAGTTAAGATAATCTAGTAGCGGACAGAGTAGTTATTGGGCTAGATCTGTTGAAGGAAATGGAAGAGAAAATGGCAAAGATCAAGCATAATTTTAAAGTTTCCCAGGATAGGCAAAAAAATTATGCAAACAAAAATAGAGTTTTCGGAGATTTTAAAGTGGGCGAGCATGTATTTTTGAAAATCAAAGCAAAGAGAAGTTTGTTAAGATTAGGAAGTTGCACAAAGTTGGAAACAAGATATTGTGGACCTTTTGAGATCTTAGAAAATATAGAGGCAGTTGCAAACATGCTAGCATTGTCTACATCCATGAGAGCACATAATGTATTTCACATGTCATTATTAAATAAATATGTGAATGACCCTAACCACATAATTGATTTTACTGTGATCTAGATGGAACACGAAGGGTATTTTCGGGTGGAACTAAAATGCATATTGGACCGAAGTCAAAGTGTTTAGGAAGAAATCCATAGGGCTGGTAAAGGTTCAATGGACCTGCTACGGTATTCAAGACGCAACATGGGAACACGAAGAAAACATACAGGAGGAATACCTACAATTTTTTGTCAATTTTGAAGAAAATGGAATATAAGAATGCAAGACTCCATTTTGAGCAACTAGAGTTCTAGAACCACATCTCAGATTCCTAGTCAATCTACGTTGGGGCCTTGAAAAAAAAATGGCACAACCTGATGGGCTGAGAGCAATGAAGGGGGTACATTCCTTGGGTCGGTGGGTTGAGAGGATTAAGAGATTTTGGTTCAAACTGTTATTGGAGTTGTAAAATTGCAAAATTTGTATTTCTTAGTATTATAATGTAAATGTGTGCATGTATATCGGCATAGTGTGCACCGAGGACAATACACAATTGTAGGGGAGGGGGAATGTAATGTATCCACTATAATCCCTAGTTTAATTAATGTTTAATGTAGATATAATGTATGGATATGACCAAGCGATGTATATGCGAATTGTATCTTTGAATTTTAATAATAGAATTGTATGCCCACTGTTGGAGTACATGGATAGAGAAGGGGCTTAATTAATCCATAAGAGAGGGGAAAGTCTAACAGAATGTCTAAGAGGGGTCCAAGGGGGAATTACCCATGTTTATTAATTCAACCCACATTCCTAAATTTTATTATCATTATGTATTAAACTTCTAATTTTCCCTTGAGTGTTCCCAAGACTAATCATTGAATGCATGTAAGAGGATGGGTGTGAGGAGTCACATCCCAAAGTTATTGATATCATGGGATTGAGTACAATTAGTTTGGGGAAGAGTGTAAGTCAAACAAGTAAGTGAAAGAGAGGAAATTTGTATGGGAGTTACAACAAATTTTGCATAGTCATGTTTTGGATGAACAATAAGCAGAGAGCAGGGAAGAAGAGCTTGGAGTTGGAGCAACCATGGAGGGCGAATTCTGGAACATATTTGGAGTATAATATTGAAGAGCCAATTTGTTAGGCCTGAAGAGTGAACTCCAATGTAAGTTGCATTGTAACAACAAGTGATTGTTGTTGTTTTCCTAGCAGTGAGCTCCCTTGAGTTTCCTAGTAGGGAGATTCCTAGTTACATGTGCCAAAGAGACTCGGATAAACGAATGGGATGTCCGATGGACTGAGAGAAGTGAAGGGGTACATTCCTTGTGTTGGTTAGGTCGAGAGGAAGAGAGCTAGAAGAAAATCAAGATAGTTGTAGGAGAATACCAATGGGTTGTGGGATTCTCTGAGATGTGAGTGGATAGTAAGAGACCACCCTCTTTTGTGGATTGTTATCCCAAGCTCAAGGGTGATTTGTTGTTGATATTTAGAAAAAGAAGTCTATGTTTGGGTGGAACGTCTGTATCAAGTAGTCGGTTGCATAACCATTTTTAAAATATAAGCATTGTATCTTGGTTCTTTTTTTCCTATGGAAGAAATCACGAGAAACCCCCAAGTACTTCCCCACATTTCATGGATGGTAAACAAGGTAAATCGTCGGCCTGATTACGGGCCTAAATCGGTGGGGACATCGAGTGAGGCTCAATAATCTCATCAAGAGCAACAATAGTTGACCTGGGATTTGACCTCGAGACCTCATTCATAATAACCACAACACTCAATCGCTCGAGCTAACCCACCGAGTTGTTTTATCTTGGTTCTATGTTGCATTGTGAATTTAATTATTCTGTATTAACTGTGTGTTTGAGAATGATTTATATGTTTTTGTATTTGAGTTATTAGCTGCATTTTATGTTTATTTTAGTATGTTGTAGATGCATCTAGTTCATGGTATCAACAAATGGTTAAAATTGTATGTTTTCTTGTAGTTGGTAAACTACGTGGTTAATTAGCAAAATAAATAAATTATTATGAGTATTTTCGAACATAATGGTCCTCACCTGGGCTAGGGGATGTTACAGATTGGTATCAGATATTTTGGTTCAACACTGGAACCATATGGGCCATGAACCATTATGAATTTAGGCAAATTCATTGTTACAGATTTCGATCTATGAAGAATTTTGAGAAAAAAACAAAGAAAAATAGAGAGAAATCCCCAAATTCATGAGAAAATTTGAGTTTAAATGCCTCAGAATTGTTGAAGAGATGATATTGGGCATCAATCTGTAGAGTTGTAGAGATAAATTCAACTTAGACGGTAGAAATTCATGTTTTAATGGTCGATGTAGAATTGGGCGAAGTTTGATGGATCGACAACCGACATCACTTTTGATTTCGAAATCAACAACCCATATTAATTGTAAATAGATTTAAAAACTTATAAGGTTTTTTTAATTTTGGTAAGGTATAGCAGATCGACGGTCGAGATTCATTTTCGGTAGTTGGTAAAATGGATAAATTAGCGGTCTGGATTCGTTTTCGGTCGTTTGAAAGTTGGAGAATATCAATGGTCAAGATCAATATGAATGGAAGATCAACGACCCAGATTCATATGGAATTTGGTCAAAATTTTCTAAATGTTGGAGTTTGTCGAAAAATTCATCAATGGTCGATGATCGGGGGTCAATAGAAATTGGTGAAAGGTTTCATGCATCCAAAGGAAATCATCGATGGTTGATGATCGGGGGTTAGAGAAATTAGAAAAGTGTTTCGATTGACCAAGAGAAATCATCGACCGTCAATGGTCAAGGGTCGACAGAACCAGTGAGGTCTTCAGTTCATCCAAGAGAAGTTGTTGATCATTGATGAAGGAAAGAGAATGATGATGTGTCATGCCATATCGGCATCCATGTGTCAAGCCACATCAACCAGAGTGCCATGTCAGCATCCATGTGTCATGCCATGTCAATATCTATGTGTCATGCCACATCATCCAAGAGATGGTCGATAGTCAGGTTGGTCAAATTGGTAAAGAATTTCATTCGTCATGGAGAAATCACCAATGGCTAATGGTCGGGTTGACCGATTTAGAGATGTCTTGCAAGTCGGATTCCAAAGGAAGGGGCCGATGGCTAATAGTCAAGTCAACAATTTTGGTAGAGTGTTGTGTGCATCCAAAGGAAAACGTCGATGGAGATCGAATCAATGGCTTATATTTCATCTGATTTTGATATTGACGGTGCAGATTAAAAGAATGTTATAACAATAAAAATAGTCAATTTTCCATGAAGTTTTTTGGATTTTGAAGGTCTTCAACTTGCAGGGACTTTTCGAGGCCTTGAACGACATTTTTAAGCAGCAATTTTTACAAGGAAATGGTGTAAGTATCACGTACCTCCAAAAGTACACCTTGTCTATGTGGCTTAAATAAAGTAACTAGATGAGAGATTTCCAATGAGCTACTTCAAGTGCAAAACAAAGCTCGTATGAGGAAGTTGTAGTTGAAACAATTAAGGGTATAATATTGAAACCAATTTCCTTCCAAAAGGCATAACGCCTTGCTCAGAAGTATGCTTGGGGCACACGAGAAGTCTATGGAAAGCTCATGGATCATAGAAGAGAACCATACAGTCAGATTTGGAATCTGAGTATGTAAAATTGTGTAGGAAGAGAAAGAAGACACCTATAGCATACAAGGATACAAATGGGAAAACAATCTAAACTTCTCTGGACCATAACTTTCAGCTCAAAGCTCAGCTTTGAGAAATAAATAGTTCTTGGAAAGGTATTGAGGAAGAGAAGACATCTATCCACCCAGAATTTTGAATTGGGTACTAATTTTTTCTCATAAAGTAATAAATCAATTCTGCAGCAGTAAAAACAGAGTAATGAATAGAAAATTACAACTTGTAAATGTTGTAACTTTTCGCTCAAAACTAATAATGAGGCATGAGTATAGCCAATGGAGAGTTATTTCAGGGAGGAATGCATATAAAGAATCATATTTTGACTTAGTGCAATGTGTTCTTCATAAATTGAGATGAAGAATAACCTTTATTCTAATTAATGAAATGTTTTATAGTATGCATGTGCTAACAATAATTATTACATGCACATTTATTGCAGAATTAGAGGTAGAGGAAAACACATTTCGTTCTTATATGAGGACTGGAGTTATGGAAGATTCCCAAGGACATTAAGACCATGAGGATATTAGAGGTATGCATATCATCATGGGAAATGCTGAGATGGAATTTAATGGAAGGAGAGACATGCATGAGCATGTAACTATGAGAAGTGCACAACTATAGGGAAGATAACGAAAGGATTATTAAAGCTCAAGAAGAGATACTTTAGAGTCTAAATTTGTTGCATAGGCAAGTTAAGAAACACTCTGACACCAAGCAAGTATCTAGTGCTAGACAAGTGACAACATATAGATCCCGAAGCAGAAGGGATGATCACAAGAATGATAGATAGTCAAGAAGCATGAGCATGTGCCATCATTCTCCAAGGAAATCTACTAGAAGAACTCGTGCAAATTCAGGGCCAGGGAACAACCCAAGTGTGTCTCCTGTCAGGAGGAAAAGAAGAAGACCTGAGGTAAACATCTTGCAAGGTGAACTCGAGAAAATCAAGCCGCCAAATTTCAATGGTGAGCATAAGAATGGGGAAGAGGTCGAGGCCTAGCTATTGGAAATGAAAAAATATTTTTAGTTGTACGGTTACCCCTCAAGGGTGGAATCTAGAATTGCAACCTTCCACTTGCAAGGTAAGGTAGCCATGTGGTGGGATCAACTCAAGCAAGCCAAGCACCTTGATGAGAAGAAGGTATCATGAAGGCAATTCAAAAAATATTTCCAGGAGAAATATTTGTCAAAGTATTACCATGAAAGGAAGATAAAAGAGTTTTTGAACTCAAGTTGGAAAGTATGACAACAGATGAATATGAGAAGAGGTTCTTTGAGTTGTTGAAATATGTTGACTTCGTAAAGGATGAAAAAGTCAAAATCCAAAGGTTTTTGAGTGGGTTACCCTCATTCTACAGTGACAAGATACAATATGATAACCCCATGGCTTTGGAGGAAGCCATAAGGAGGGAAAATCATCTTTATGAGCATAGCAGAGGAAGGTCGCTTTTCCAAAAAGCTTGGAATGATACGATGAAGTGTAAAAAATATCAAAGGCATAAAGGTTTTAAGCCACCCTTTTTCAAGAACAAATCCCAAGCAAATAAGCAAGGATAGTCAACCCAAAATGAGCACAAGACTACAGATTCATTTGGGAAAAGGCCTAGCATGTATTGGGGATGTGAGGGAAATCGCTTATATAAGGACTATCCTCGCAAAGGAGAAATAATTATGACTGTCCACAACATTCAGGAGGTTGAAACAATTAAAGACATGAGAGGAAATATGTCAATGATTTATGCAATCTTTGATAACAAGCAAACAAAAAATCAATCTCTCATGATTGAAGTGAAAGGTAAGATTGATAATCAACCCATAACAATTTTAATTGATTTTAGAGCTAACCATAATTACATAAACTCTAACATTATTAAAAAATTTCAGTTACAAAAAAATAAGCATAAGAAATCCATATGATAACTAATTTTTATCCATAAGATTAAGAAATTTTCTTAAAAAATGTTGATATTGTGAGAAAGATCTACTTCATAAGTATGCCTCTTTTATCATATCATCATCCTACTTCAAAGTAGAATTTAAATAAAATAGTTACATAATAATATTGACATTAATAAACAATTTTACCAAAAAATTGAAATACATGTAATGGATACTTTTTGACTTAATTACAATACATTTATGTTTAGATTTGACAAATTTATGTTTTAAAAAAATGAGAATATGTTTAGAATTGAAAAAAATATGTTTTTAAAAAATGAGAATGAGAAGGTATTAAAGTTAAATAAAAACACATTTTTCCATAATATGGATCATGTTGTAAGTTGTAAGATTTACGTTCAATCGATGTCACCTATCTTCATCATTTAGTTTTTTTTTTAATTAATTATCATATTATAATTTTTAAAATATTTATGAAGGTTTTTTTAAGAGTTATTTAAGTAATTGATTTTCCTCTAATAAAAGGGCTTGACACATGTTTAACAAATTAAATTGGTTTAAGCGGGCTTTAATAAAATACTTATCTAACTTAAAATGTTTCATATTTGTTCAACTTTAATAAATTATATATGGTGTGATTTTTAAATACATTATTATTGGACAAAATGTTTCATATTTGCTCAAATTTAATAAATTATATATTGTGTGATTTTTAAATACATTATTATTGGACTTATATTTTTGATGATCTAAATCAAATTAAAGACTAAAAAAATTCAAATCACATTGACGAAATGATATCTTTGACATGGTAAAATTACAATTTAAAATTTCTAACAAATTAGATGAAAAGGGGGAAAATGTGAAGTGAAACAATTTTAGTTAATAGTCGTGCAAGCCAATGCCACACTCATTATCTACCAAATATAAAATTTACCCAAAACCATATATGAACAAGCGGAGTTGCGGAGCAGTAAGTCCCTATCGTTAGGGTAGGGATGCCTAATGAAAGAACATGTTTAAGAGGCCAAGAAACCTAGCGCAAGTTGATTCTATTAAGGATTCAAGAGTAGTTAAAGATGTAGGAGTTGATTATGTTACTCTCATGATGCTCAAACCCTTGTATACTTGTTCTATCCCGTCTTGCATAAGTGGTCTAATATTAATCACATTGTGGTGCCTAGGCGAAAGGCCCTTGTGGCCTCTGTCGATAGAAAATTTTATTTGTTTGGAGGGCACGATGTACAAATCGGTGAATGGGGTGAAGTTAGAATTTAGCGCAGACATGAGAAGAAAATATAACATGGTTTTTTAGGGTTTATAGTAGGGTTTGTGTTTCCCTTGCTCTGCATATCTTGTAAAGGAAATTTTCCTGGATCACGCTTTGATAATGGTTATTGTCAGTGGATTGTTGCAGTTGTGATGTATTGGATTAGTTGTATTCACATGAAATATACTCATTATACTTGATATCACATGGTGCAAAACTTAGAGTTGAATTTGAAATATCATCCACTCCTAACATATGATGGGCTTTGAAATCTAAGGAAACATATGAAGAAACCAATGAAGATGATGTTTGTATGTTATTTTTAGTACAATCTAGTCTTATGGGGATTACGGGTGTAGAATAAGTGTTTTGTCATATTCCTAGAATGTAGGAAAAAAAGCACAACACAGTTAACACGATGATTTGCATAACAATTCTTTTCTGAGAATATAACTGATAAAATCTATCTGTTCCATTATACTCCTTCACCATGTTAGGATCCAACCCTAACCACTTGTAGTTGGTCATTAGTTATCATGATATATTTATATTTTCCATGTAATAAAGGACTACATTAGTTAATAAGCCCTATTAAATAAAGGTGAACAAGTCAATGTAAGAAGACCTAATAGATGCTTTTGCTTCTAGAAAGATCCTCCTCTAGAATGTTCTTTATAAGATAGAATTAGTATAAATGAGAGTAGGAGGTATGAGAAAGTTTGTCTTGAGTATTATAATAAGAGAGCTCTGCTCATTTTGGAGGTTGGCCCCTCGAAGAGGCAAGTGAACAAAGCTTTCATGGTGCTATCGGTATTATATTTCTTCTCTCTATTGAATGTTCCTGTTATTCTTGGGGTATATTTGTTTGTTGTGTTATCTGTTTCAGGTTAAGCATATTACAAGTGGTATCAGAGCTCTTTCCCGAGACAAAACACACCCATTTGTTTTTAGAAATTTGTAGGCTAAAGACGTGTTCCAACATCTTTAAACTACAAAGATCTATCATTCAGAGCATAATTTCATCGTCAGGTAAGCATACACACAAGAAATACAAGAGGTTTTTAAGCTCACATTGTTGGACACACTTGTAACCCATGTTGGTACCCCTTTAAGTGGTAGCCCATCAGACAACACTAGTACACAGATTTTCTCTTCCTTGTACCTATGGTATATCAGAAGACCCTGAGGATATCCTGAAACCATCCCTCGATCAATCGATTGGTCGCTTGACTGCTATAGTGTCATTGAGAATAACACTCGGGAAGATACTCTCTAATACCCAAGTAATCGGGTAGTACGATTAAGGGTTCGGTCGAGCCTCCTTAGTTGGTGCTCTAAGATATCGGGTCGAGTACTATTGTTCGACCCCACACGTATATCAAAGAGTTATAGCACAGGGCAAACCCTTGTCTGTAGGAACTCTGAAAACCCTTCCCCTTGGGAAAGAAACATAACAAGAACAATCGAGCTCTATTGTCGTGCAACCAACCTTGCCTCCTGCTTTCAGGCTGTGAAATTACTACACAATTTTTCATGTTAAGAACTTGGGAATTTCGACACTGCAGTATTATTCAAATCGAAGTATAACTCCACAAGAGTAAAAATAAATAAATAAATAAATCAGAGTATAGTGGTCGCATCGACACCCTTATTTGTGACCTATACCATTGGATTCCTCTCATTATCCTGATTGCAGTGGTACCTATCATTTTTAAGCCTATTTTTTCGTGGACTCAACCCCCCTTCACGACACCCTCATTTGGGATCTCTCCCATTGGATTTCTCTCTTTGTCCTAATTGTCATGGTACCTATCAATTTTAAGCCTATTTTTTCGTGGACTCGACCACCCTTCCCGACACCCTTATTTTCCACCTAGCCCAACAAACTCCTTATCTTGTGCTAATCATTGAGGTATCATTCTACCTAATCCTCCGCAATGGCCCCTACCACCCGCGCTCAGAACCTGGAAGACTTGGACACTAAGGTAACCAAAATTACCAAGGACATGGACCAACTCACTAAGAGCCTAAACTCCCTCTCCCAACAGTTCCAAGACTTTCTGACGCACAATAAGGGTAAGCAACCTAAGTACCACTCTGTGGCTATTCATTCTTCCCATTATGAGAATACTCATATTTCCCACTCCCCTTGGGGTTCTCCAAATTCCTGGAATAAGGTGCCCAAAGTTGAGATGCATAAATTTGATGGATCAAACCCGACCGGGTGGGTATCCCAAATGGAACACTATTTCTCCCTCCATGATATTCAGGATGATGAGACCAAACTCCATGTGGGGGTTATGTACTTGGATCAAGAACAATGGAAATGGTGGCAATGGCATAAGAAATGTTATCCAAGACAACCAAATTGGACCATGTTCACCATAGAATTTTGTGCTCGTTTTGATAGGGAATCTCATCTTTTGGGACGACTCACCAAGCTGAGACAAACAGGGTCAGTAGTAGACTTCATCACCACATTTGAATAGTCGGCTATCAAAACTGAGGGATTATCTAATGAGTTATATCTTAAATGTTTCCTCAGTGTCTTAAAGGACGCCATTCAAGCTCATGTTTCCATGCACCATATTGTTACCTGGTTACAGGCGTGCAAATTAGCATTGGAGGCTAAGACCATTCTTCAGGCCCAACCCCTTCATTCAGTCATTCCCACCTGCCCTCATATAGGGGCTACCCTTACTTTGAAACAAACTTTGAAGGTCCAAAAGGTATCTTCAATATAAATGGTTGAACGTTGGAAGCAAGGACTTTGCTATTATTGTGATGAAAAGTATCTTCCTGGAACATCAAAGGTCCAAGCTATTGATAACTTACTGCAAGGAAGAGAAACTACACTTGTGGCTCTGAAGGATAACCTCCACATGGCCCAAAATCGTATGAAGCAATAGGCTAACCAACAGTGTTCCAAACGATTTTTCCAAGAAGGTGATCGGGTGTTTCTCATACTCCAACCTCACAAGCAAACATCACTCAAAGCCCATGTCCACCACAATTTGGCACCTAAATTTTATGGCCCCTATTAGATTATCAAACATATTGGTCCAACTGCCTACAAACTGGCACTTCCAGTTGCCACCAAAATAAATCTGGTGTTCCATGTTTCCTGTTTGAAGAAAGTGGTGGGTCAGAATTGTAGGGTTCAAACCATCTTTCCTGAATTAGATGAAGAAAGCTCCATTTCGTTGCAACCAGAATCCGTCCTCAACTTGCACAAGCATCACTTGCATGGCCAAACTATCAAATAAGTGCTAATCAAGTGAAAGGTCATGTCTTCAAAAGATGCAACTCAGGAACCAACTGCCATATTGCAATAGTTTTCACATCTTCAGCCTTGAGAACAAGGCTACTTTTGAAAGGGNTGTTAGGATCCGACCCTAACCCCTCTTATTTGGTCATTAGTTAGCATGATATATTTTCCATGTAATAAAGACCGACATTAGTTAATAAGGCCTATTAAATAAAGGTGAACAAGTCAATGTAAGAAGACCTAATAGAAGCTTCCGCTTCTAGAAAGATCTTCCTCTAGAATGTTCTTTAGAAGATAGAATTAGTATAGTTAAGAGTAAGAGGTATGAGAAAGTTTGTCCTGAGTAATTTTGTAAGAGAGCTCTGTACATTTGGAGGTTTCCCCCTCGAAGAGGCAAGTGAACAAATCTTTCTTGGTGCTATCAATATTATATATATGCTCTCTATTGAATGTTCTTGTTATTCTTGGGGTGTATTTTGTTGTTGTGTTATTTGTTTCAGGTTAAGCATATTGCACACCATCTTTCCTGCAAAAACATCACGAATGGTTGTGAGGAGTTGAACAATATGAACTCCATACAACTACAGTATTGGATTAGACCTTATGGGCACCAAAGAATTCAGAGAAAGCTACGACCCAAAGTGAGCTCAGAATGGGTAATTACCTAATACCAACTCGGTCACCTTGGAAATCTTTCCTTGAATGAATTACAATTATTGATTATAGTGATATCATTATTTGAATCTCGTATATATAGGAGCATTTGAAAGTAAAATTGAGCATAGCAATAGTAACATTGAATGCAAAATATTGAATCTATTAGGCACATATAATATCCGGTTAAACAATAATAATTCCACAACAAAACTAGACAGTGGTTAGGATAAAATATATGTGTGTGAGAGAGAGGGGGAATTATAATTAAAATACAAGTATTAGGAACAATATTCCATTTAATTTGACGTGATTCTTTTCTTAAATTTTAACTTGGAATGAGATCCAAAGGTATATAGAAAAATATTTAAATTTGATATGTGTGTGTTTATTATAATATATTATATATATAGTTAGAGACATTTTCATGCATAGATATAAATATAAGTGAGGGTCATGGTAATTAATTGAAAAAAAACCACTAAAATCGAGATAGCTAAGTGAGGCATTACATTGAGAACCTAGATTATTAATTATTGTGTTAACACATAGTTACGTAGGGATTGATATTGAGTTTAAGGAATTAACAAAAGACATCGATTTACCATATGTACATGAAGTTTGTTATCCTTCTACATCGATCGTTTCATTGAGAGTCTATCCACTGGTCTCTTAATGTGGATCGTCATAATCATCATTATTCGTTAAATATTAAAAAATAAATCTTCGTTTATTTAAAAAAAAAAATACGAGGCCCTTGCTATATCCATAAAGGTTTAATACTTGCATGACTACAAATTAATAATTACAAAGCCCTCGAGTGTAAGCCACCATAAATGGCAAATTGAATTATTTTATTCTAACTTTTTGATTCTCTTTATTAAAACATTTATAATTATTGTGATTACAACAATAAAGAGGGATGATTCATTATAATCTATCCACAAAAGAAATTGATTTATCATATCTATAGGAGCATTTACAGTTTGTTATCCTTCTACATCGATCATTTCGTTGACCGCTGCTCTGCCAATCGTTGGTGACATAGAAAGAAGTAGGTGGGGGACTTTGCTTTCTAGTAATTGTGACAAACAAAGAGTGTAAGGTACATAGTTGATGAGGTAAAACCGAGGCATGTCAATTGTTAGTTGAAATCAATTGCTAGGCATTTCAACCCACAAATCGATAACTAAAAAACAATCATACCATTGTCTCTACAAGCTCATTAATTATGTTAATTGTCTAATGTATCTTTTCTGCAGATAATCATACCGATGTCTCTATAGGCTCATTAATTATCTTAATTGTCTAATGTGTCCTTTCTACAACCATTAAAACACAATAAACAATTTCCAACACAGATTCTACGACTTCTCATTAAACTTCTCATTTTAACTACTTAATTGAGCTATCTTGGCAAGTTAGAGCTTGTCCTCTTAATGTGGGATAGCGAGAGTACCCACCCATCTAATATACCATTCAAATTCACAAAACTCATTGATACATGACAGTGGGACTATGCCAACACCCAAGATTAAGACTAAAGACAAGACACATGGAGATTGGTACCTACATAAAATTTCGAGGAATCTGTCTATACAGGGTTTCTACCATCATCGTCATTGGGAAAGATAATTAAAGAATGATTCCCCAATCAATAAGTTAATCTTAAAAGAATAACTTGAATAGTTGGAAGAAAAATTATTAACCTCGTAATAAGTTGCTTGATAATGGTGGGTCTGCGGCTAGGGTTTCCTTTGTTGCAGACCCAAAATCTTTTTTTTTCTTCTTTTGAAGCTCGCGCACAGAGCCTGGCAACAGTTCGTCTTCTGAAGCCCGCACGTGAGGCTTGATCTAACTCTACTCTTGGCGTTAGTTTGTCGTTCGCTTTATATATCGAAGCCTCCTTCTACTCGGTGTTTTTTCCCTGCTGCGGTGTCCTTCTCTGGGTCTATTTTCTCTACGGGGAGTTCTTGCTCTATCTTCTGCAGTTCGAGCTCTCTTCTTTGGATGTGACGGGTTCTATGATGGTGGGCATGGCTCGTAATGCCCATATCGTGTTTTTCTTATCCGGATCGGGTTTCCTTTTGGGCGAAGGTGCATTTTGGTGCTCACGTCCTCTGTTTTCCAGTCCTTCCTTTGTTCCGTTGGATTCTTGTGGCGGATCATCCTTTGTGAGTGCACAAATCTGGGGTTGTCACGGTGTTTAGATCTCTTGCTTTGTTTCGCTCCTGGTTTGCAGTTCCTCTCTTTGGTTTCTTTGGTTTGTTCAGGGTTTGATGTATGCTCAGATATGGCTCCTATTGGTCATTGTCGATGGTTTTTCTCTCCTTTCTAGTAGGGGTTGTGCCAGAGCTTTGAGGTCCTATCCTTGGGTGTGCGGTGAGTAGTGGAACTTTGAGGTCCTTTGAGAGGGCGTGCAACTTTTGGTTGAGGTTTTCATCCATGTTGTTGCTATCTAGTTCTACTGTTGTGAGGGTTTCATACCACTCTGACCTGGTCCATCCGACCACCAAGGTTTTGTTGGGATTGCTTTTTGGGGGTTATTTATGTGGCGGGACCTCTTGACCCGGATTTTCCGGCCTTTTTGGGGTTTTTTCCCAGTTTATGTATTTATTTTTTCTTTGTGGCTTACCAACCAGCTTTTGTGTCCCTTTGGGAACTTTCTACCCAAGTCTTGGGTCATGCTTAAGGCACCCGCAAAATGTAATTTGGTTCTCTTCGGATGAATAGAATTACGCTTTTTTCCGTGAAAAAACAAAATAAAATAAGTTAATCTTCAAAAATAAAAATAAACTATGAAAGTTCCAACTTACCTGGCTAGTTACCAACTTCATTGGAAACACAACTTCATTTACACCTTTGTTACAAGGAAGGAGTTGCAATTTTTTCCAAACTTCTTTAAAAATACATCTATTTACCCTTCTAATTAATTTTGTCATACAACATTGCGAGTTGACGAACAACCGTGCATGTATCTTGATTTCGTTTACAAATTTTACATTTAGAAAAAAACTAATGTAAGAATAAGATTTTGATTTCGATAATGGGACTTCCATCTTGTAAAACCATTTAATGAGTAACACGAGGTCGTATCAAAATGGTAAACATCACATTATTAATCTGAACTCGTTTATCATGGTATGGAGATTCACCATGCAAGATTCTCAGTGCATTGAACATTTCAATTTTTAATAATAGATAAAGTGGTCATGATGTTCACGATTCCATTGGTAACGTTGTCTATTAATTCAAATTATCAAAATAATTGGTTGTCTTACATACAACAAGTAGAATATCATGAGCAGAGCGCAAGGTTCTTTTTTTTACTGATTCAAAATATGTGGAAAAAAAGTACATGACAAAATTTATAAAAACAAAGGGGTTGAAATTATTGATGCTTCAATAACAAAAGGAAAGAAAAAGCTCGATACAAATGTTGATGAATGTAGCTATGTGAGAATTTCTCCAGCTTACAAACCTGTGAGATGTGGATCATTGGGGCAATGTGAGTCTTTCTCTCAGCTTACAAACCTGAGAGAAAGCCCCTAAGAAGGGTACGTGGTTCCTTCCTAAGACAGAGATAGGAAGGTAGAGATGACCTCCTCCATTCAGAGAGTAGAGAAGAACTCCAGATGATTATCCAGTGGGAAAGGCAATCTGTTGAGTTGGACGTGCCTGTGGCTGAGCACAAGTTGAACGTGGGAAATCCCAAAGTGTTGGGTGCATCGTCATGTGAACAGAAATGAAGATGATGTGTTAACCTCCTCTGAGCAGTAGAGTTGACGAGAAAACTCCAGATGATTCTCCTGTGTGAGGCAGTGGGAAAGAAGATCTATAGAGTGGACGTGCATGTGGACGAGCACAAGTGAACGTGTGTAGATCTGGTTCTTTTGTGTAATGCACTGAACTAGAGATATGACATCCCTATGGATGTGCCCCTAGTGGATAAGCACTATTGGGTGTATCAGATCCTTTGCTATATGTTGTTCAAGAGTCAGACCTGCATGTATCCCTAATTGTTATGTAAAGGGTACAGGTCGGCCCCACCTTAATGTAATTAATAATAAATGTAAAAGATAATTAATCTAGTTAATATTAATTATAGTAATTATTATTATTATTATTATATTTTAAGTTATTGAGGTCGGCCCTATTGTGCCAATAGACACATCATTTGATGTGATGAGTCTTATATAAATAAAGGTGAATCCCCATTGAGGAAACACACTTAACTTATGTCATCTCATGATTTTAGATGTTGAGGTCTGAAATTATGAAAATTGCAGCACCCTCTTGTGTGCTAGTTTTGGTGATGGTGTGGGAGGTCTTTCTCTTGAAGAATATAGCAAAGGATTTGGTTGGGTTTTCTTCCCTTCTTGAGAAGGGTTTCCCAGGATACATCTCGTGTTCTTGTGCATGGATCTTCTTCTTGTGATCTTGGTTTGTTGCAGTAGTTATGGTTGAAGTAATTGTTGAAAGAAAATGTAAAAGGATTACATGAGCCATAGCTCACTAAAATCTAGCGTGGTTTCAGAGCAGGTTTGAAGAAAACCATTGCACATTAAAAAATTGAAGGAAAGGTATGCCGAAACACTATTGTAAGTATGAGGAAGAAGAGGCTGGAGTTTGCAACCACAAAGAAAGGGTCGGAGCCTAGAAGAAACCCTAAGCAGCCCTTAAATTCTGTGAAAGAGGTCAGAGCCTATAGTTATGAAGGAAAGGACAGAGCTTTCCATTTAAAGGTGGTATTAGGCCCCTAATATTGTCACAAAAAATAACCCAACAACAAAAGAAAGAGGGTCAAACCCCTCTTAACTTCTTGTGACAGAAGATGAAGAGACCGCAGCAAATGAAGAAAGGTGATGGGAGATTAAGTTGCTAAGAACCCCACTGCTGATGGAAAGAGAAGGACCGAACCTTTACCCAAATTCTGTGTTAAGGTTAAAGGTTGGTCGCAGACCTCTAAGGAAACCGCAGACCTAAACATAGGCAAACTGAATTTCTTTGGAAAACCTTGGGATTAAAATTTGAATGAAAACCTTTCTCGAGCCTTGAAATTTCCTTATCCTGCATTTGTATTTTCCTGTCCAAAGGACTCTGTGTGCATGCGGAATTCAATGCCAAAGTGTTAAGCCCTAATATTGGCTCATTACCACTTAATTGGGGCATATTAGATTAGTAATGTTATTTTATTTATGTCGGCTTTAGGCCATTAGTTTTGATTTAGATTAGTAATGTTATTTTATTTATGTCAGCTTTAGGCCATTAAAACCTCCTAGTCTCCTATATATATACCAAGGAGACATTTTCATTTTGAATCATCTGGTACTTGAACATTTAAGTGGGGTAAAAGGAGGTTGCCCCCTCGAAGAGGCTTATTATATGATATTATCTCTTTTTCAAGGCGTTGAGTACTCTTCTTGAGGTTTTTCTATGCTATATTGATGTTTGGTTCTTAACATATGGTATTAGAGCTCAAGGTCTTGGGGTTTCGCTGCTACATCTAAGACATCGTGGCATTTTCGCTATAACTTTTTTTCTACAATGTTTCAGAAGGAACGGCTTAAAGGGTTTTTAGAAGATGGATCAAGGTACGTTGGGTTCAAAATTAAGCTCCTGAGGCCTTATACTTTCGGATATACAGCTTGTACAATATAGGGTTATGGAATCATCCTGAAATGAGTCATTGAGGCATTTTCGCTATAAAAAA